>CM063510.1:108803846-108838846 GCA_032207245.1 Pardosa pseudoannulata | reverse complement strand
ACAACAAGGCAAATATATCGGAATGTTTTGGTGAGTGTAAAGGTACTTCCATTTAAAATTCAGATTTTTTTAATAATAATAGTTATTATAACTAATGCTTGTGAACCCATTTTCTTAGAATATAATTGAAAAAGAATATTTAATTTGAAAATTTGAACTATTTTTATAATAATAACTATAATTCTTGTTTGAGAACCCATTTTCAAGTTTATCCTTCAGCCTTTCCATGAGTATTTTCTAAACGATATTTTTAATTTTACCATACCTGAATTTTTGAATCTATTAACTTTATTTAAAAATTTAGGAAAATAAATAAGTTTTGAAAGACAAAATACAACAAGGCAAGTACTTCGGACTGTTTTGATGAGTTTAAAGGTACTTCCATTTAAAATTGAGATTATTTTTATAATAATAGTTATTATAATTATTGCTTGTGAACTTAATTTCTTAAGTTATAATTGAAAAAGAATATTTAATTTGAAAATTTAAATTATTTTTATAATAATAACTATAAATCTTGTTTTTGAACCCATTTCCGAGTTTTCCTTCAGCCTTTCCATGAGTATTTTCTAAACGATATTTTTAATTTTCCCCTGATTGAATTTTTGAATCTATTGACTTTATTTAAAAATTTAAGTAAATAAACAAATTTTGAAAGATAAAATACAACAAGGCAAAGACTTCGGACTGTTTTGTTGAGTTTAAAGGTACTTCCATTTAAAATTTAGATTATTTTAGTAATAATAGTTATTATAACTATTGCTTGTGAACCTATTTTCTTGGGATATAATTGAAAAAGAATATTTAATTTCAAAATTTAAATTATTTTTATAATAATAATAATTATAATTCTTGTTTGAGAACCCATTTCCTAGTTTTTCCTTCAGCCTTTCCATGAGTATTTTCTAAACGATATTTTAAATTTTCCCATGACTGAATTTTTGAATCTTTTAACTTAAAATAAAAATTTAAGTAAATAAACAACTTTTGAAAGATAAAATACAAGGCAAATACTTTGGACTGTTTTGGTGAGTTTAAACGTACCTCCATTAAAAAATTAGAATATTTTAATAATAATAGTTATTATAACTATTACTTGTGATCCCATTTTCTTAGGATATAATTGAAAAAGAATATTTAATTTGAAAATTTAAATTATTTTTATAATAATAATAATTATAATTCTTGTTTGAGAACCCATTTCCTAGTTTTTCCTTCAGCCTTTCCATGAGTATTTTCTAAACGATGTTTTTAATTTTCCCATACCTGAATTTTTGAATCTATTGACTTTATTTAAAAATTTAAGTAAACATACAAGTTTTAAAAGACAAAATACAACAAGGCAAATACTTCGAACTGTTTTGGTGAGTTTAAAGATACTCCCATTTAAAATTTAGATTATTTTTATAATAATAGTTATTATAATTATTGCTTGAGAACCTAATTTCTTAGGATATTATTGAAAAAGAATATCTAATTTGAAAATTTAAATTAGTTTTATAACAATAATAACTATAAATCTTGTTTGTGAATCCATTTCCAAGTTTTTCCTTCCGCCTTTCTATGAGTATTTTCTAAACGATATTTTAAAATTTCCTATGATTGAATTTTTGAATCTATTAACTTTATTTAAAATATTAAGTAAATAAACAAGTTTTGAATGATAAAATACAACAAAGCAAATACTTCGGAATGTTTTGGTGAGTTTAAAGGTACTTTCATTTAAAATTTATATTATTTTAATAATAATAGTTATTATAACTATTTCTTGTGAACCCGTTGTCTTAGGATATAATTGAAAAAGAATATTTAATTTGAAAATTTAAATTTATAATAATAATAATTATAATTCTTGTTTGAGAACCCATTTTATAGTTTTTCCTTTAGCATTTCCATGAGTATTTTCTAAACGATATTTTTAATTTTCCGAAGTCTGAATTTTTGATTCTATTAACTTTATTTAAAAACTTAAGTAAATAAACAAGTTTCGAAAGATAAAATACAAGGCACATACTTCGAACTGTTTTGGTGAGTTTAAAGGTACTTCCATTTAAAATTTAGATTATTTTAGTAATAATAGTTATTATAATTCTTGTTTGTGAACCCATTTTCTTGTGATATTATTGAAGATGAATATATCTAATGTGGAAATTTATATTAATTTTATTTATAATAATAATTATTATTTCTGTTACTGTTTCCGAATCTATATTTTTGAAATATTATTTGGGACGAATGCTTTGAATTTTGTAGCAATTATTATTATAATTCCTGTTTCTGAACAACCCATTTTTTTACAGTAAAGATATTAAAATCATGTATATTCATAACATAAAAGTTTAACTTATGAAGTAAAGAAAGTTTTGGAATTTAGTCCCCTTACGCTGTGGTTCCCGGACAATACAGCGAATGTACATATGTATAACAGGGTTTGCGTGTTGTTAATAAACTATCTTATTCATCAACAATCTGCAGCGAGATTTATTCAACATTTTTATTAATACGTTTAATAGTGGTTCTAGAAACATATATAACCCAGATCGAAGGCTGGATGTGAAGCAGCTAGTTATTTTTATAACTCTTGTTTCTGAACAACCTATTTTTTAAGGATATTATTGAAGATCTAATTTGAAAGCTTAAATTAATTTTATAATAATAAGTATTATTATTATTGCTTGCGAACCATTCTCTTGGGTTATTATTGAAGACACACGTCGTAACCAGTGGTAGGTGAATGGAAGAAGCAATCTTTCTTGGTAAATCATCTCTTTATTTCAAAGTATAGTTTCCTTGTTAAGGCGTCACTTGCGCCATTTTTATTTATTCGTGACGGCGCTAAGCGTGGAGGCTGCTGACAGCTCCATGTTTTCGCGCCAACTGTCTTTATCTCTTTGCATACTTATCAAATTCTTCCAATATGCTTCCGCTTGACCGGATTATCCTAAGAGCTTACGCGAGCGTGGTTTTATTTTTCATTTATTTTGTTATTAAGAAAGAGTTCCCTTTTAAATTGTTCACTACTCTCTTAATTTTTTACAAACCCCCCTTTTTAGACCTGACATACATATATGTAATTTCTGAAATAATACTTGCTGTAAAAGCGCTTCAAGATTTGAAGATAAAAAAGGATTAGACACTGCAAACGCAGCACAAACCTAACTCTAGAATTGAATTTTGAAACTAGTTCAGGTATTAAATCTTCACTGACACAGGACTTAGCCTTTATAAGATTTCCCTCCCAAGCTGTTTATGATTTTGTTAAAAATATTTTTTTGTAACTCTAGAACTCTTTAAGTTCTTTTCCAGGTAGTCAATCCACTTTATCTTAGGTCTTTTTTTTTCTTTTTTGTTCTGAATGATTTAGCAATGAAAATATATAAAATCATTTTGTGGTTCTTTCCTTATACATTCTGATCATATATTTAACCCATTTTAGTTTATGAAATACTGAAGTTTAGTTTCTGAACTGAATGTTATGTGAGTCTTTATATATCTTGTAATAATTATAAGTTATAATTCAACGTTGGTTCTTATCCATAACTTATATTTTATTCTGCCAAGTATACTTCTTTGACTTTTTCTTCCAAATATAGCTTGGATATATTTTTCTTTATCAGTCATTATCCACGTTTCCGCAGCATGCGGAAGAATAAGTTTAATTACACTTTTGCTTGTGCCGTATTTATTTCTATTTAATGCGCATTTGAATAATTTTTAATAATAATTTAATACATAATAATTTTTACTGCTTACGATTTACTTTTTAATATAATCAAAAAAGGTGCTACACCAATTAAGATATGATAATAATAATAATTTCCTATCACTTAGCTAACTCTATGTATATAGGAGAGAGGACCCATCTCAATTTCAACAATGTATAATAATGCGTAAATTTGTGGATCTTTTGGATGTGCCAAGGCTGTACTCTGGGGAGCACTTGTAGATACCTTTTCATGTGATGATAATGTGGACTCCGTATCACCTCTGGTATGGGGCCTTCTAATATAACCCAGGGTGATACTGAAAAGTGGATGAGCTAGAAACTTCTGGTCGTTAAGAGATGTCGAGGTGTTCCTTGGGCCCATCTCCTTTGATCCCCGTACTCTATCCTCGAGTCCTGAACACTTGCCGTCGAACTCTCGGCCTCCGAACTCTGACTTCAACGCGACTCTACTCCCTCGACCTCCGACTTCAACTCGACTCGACTCCTCGAACACTGACAATCGGACTTGTCTCCTCGACTCAACTGCTCCGCTGCCTTCGATTTGACTCCTCTCTCGAACCTCGCTCTCTCTTTCTAGACTTTTCTTCTTTTATATCAATTTCATCTTTGTCCCCTCTTCCTTCTGTTCTTCCAATCGGGATAGTTGTAAAAAATTTATTGGTCTTCTTAACCCCGCCTCGAAACCGCCAACGTGGAAAAACCTTATCCCTTCAAATTGGGCACTATCTCTTAGGGACTCATAAATAACTCCACAAAGGTACATTCTTATTTAGTGTCATTTACGGAGACATGATTCTAATCTGGGACTGGGATCAGAACCCCGCCCGAGAATCCCGCATAAGACGAAAAAAGAAATGTTGAAATAATTTTATGGTCCTCTCTCCTTTACAAAAGATGTGATGAGGTCAGATTTAGATCCCAAGAATTTTACTTCTCGTATGAATTAATCAATTATATTACTGATCTAAATCTCCTCATCACAACTAGGAAGATTTTTTTTTCTTAATATCTAATGGCAAGGCAGGTTACAATTATAAAAATAACAATTGTGGAACAACTGTACAAGTAACAAAAGTAGCATTGACCGAAGTCATTGCCTCAAGCGTTCTCTGGCTCTCCAATACAGGGTAGTCTGGGAGTCGGAAGAACCGCGAAGTGCCCCTCATCTACGCAGATGACCTCTATTTAAAGGTTCTCCAAGGTCACATAAAGAACAAAGAGGGGAGTCAAATATGCCAATTCTATGGAGATGTTCACTTAGGCAGTCATGTCCTGTCACTAACCGGAACAACGCCACTGCCTCACGTCGAGGACGATCGGGAATGTTGGCGAGGTCTTCGGCACTCCAGGTCTTCAGTTTAACACGATCTAGGAAAAAATAGCTTTTTCAAAATATAGCTTTTCCAAAAGAGCTTTTTTGAGTGAAAAGACAGTCCAGAAGCATTTATTAGCTGTGCCTTTGTTTCACCTTTACGTGCGAGAAAATCAGCCTAATCATTCCCATAAATGCCGCAATGGCTGGGGATCCATTGTAACTTGATATATTTGTGCAAGTAGACCTACCTCCTCGTGGTGTACCCTTGGGCAACGTATTTATACGGCTAACTAGTCTACAATTTTGGCATGCGTTCTAAATTTCGTACAACTAGGAAGTTAAACTTACGAATTAAAGCTATGATGTTGTTTCTAAGCCTCTATTTTTTCCTATGAATTAATTGCTTAATTGTCATTGACTATTAATTAATGTAGTCTTTAATTATATAATTTATTCCTTAATCAGAATACAAATTGATATTAAACTTCATACCCAAATACCGAGAAGTATTCATAGCGGCATATCCGAGTTCCTTCACCAACTGAATACATGTTGTTTAATATATCGCATTACAGTTAAAAGTCCATGACCGTTTAGAGGCTTCTTTTTCCTTGGTTCCTTAACAGCCGACTGGAAATCAAAAGTTCAATGAGAAACGGGACTAGCGAAAGTCCATTCCACGTGGCTATCATAGCTTCCGGCAGATCAAGTCACAGATGGAAGTTTCTAAACGAGGTCAAATAATGTTACAACCGTCGCGTGACGATATTCTGCCAACGAGTGTTTGACATTGAAATTGAATTCACTCATCCGCGAAACGGTATCACTTGTTCGGGATGACAGAATGCCAAGACTTCTATTGGGAGAAATTCGATGATTCTCTCTCGCCTTGTTTTTATTTATTTACTAGCATATATCCCATCATATGACGGGATCAGTAAAATTCTTAATTTTCTAGAATTGTAAAGTACCCTATAAGGCAAATAAAAAAATGGTTCATTTTTGGCTGAGAATTATCCGGTACACACTCAATAATTTGTTTATTTTTACTGACCGCATGTTAGTTGCAATCCTTAATTTATCTTGTCATATTATGTGATAGGATGGACAGCAGAGGTTTTAATAATGACAGTGATTATTTGGCGGTATATATGAATGATGTCCAAACTTAAGCGAAAAGATTGCAAACCGTGTGGCTATGTATAAAAAATCAAATACACAAACGAAGAAACTTTTTAATTTTCAAAGATATATAACTTAAACGCTAGATATTTATTAATCCGTGAAATAGACTCCTAGACTTTTATGAAAAGAATTTGTTGTTAATACCAGGGATAAAATTTTCATTGCAACAAAAAATAATCGATGATTAAATTTAAAATTATCGCATATGTACCTAATCTATTATTTTAGCCAAATGTAAAAGATAATTATTTATATAATATTTATGTTCAGTGATAAAACGTATGAAAATAATGCACACGATATTTAAATAATTTAAAATAAGAAATGATTAAATGAGATGTTTAAAGGAATGACGTCACAATGCTAGAAAAGATTGGTATTTTTACTTCTTTATTAAGTGATAAATGGATAAATTTAATCACCTGCTCTTAACCGGGGAAAATAGGGGTTGAAATAATGGCATTAAACGCTCGAAAAGGGGAGGATTTCGAACGTTTTAAAGACAAACAGTATGTTTCGCTGTCATATAAAGTGGAAAAAGAACATAAGACTTATCTACCACTATTTTATTTACAAGATATTTCAGCATATACACTAACGGCAGCAAAACGGCCTAACCACTGCTAACTGCGCCGCTACTAGCGGTTGGTGCTGGGTATTTATACCCGTCCGGAAAGTCCCTGGCGTCTTTTTCGCTACCGAAATTTGCTTTCCCACATGGTAAAATTTGCACGTCACAGAGCAGAAGATGCAACCATGGTGAAAGTGGTTTACATTGAAGAGTGGAGCCAGAGATATGAAACATATTTATAAAATTTATTCTAGAATCGGATCAATAGTTTAAGAGAAGATAAACTTTACTCGCATTGAATTTTTCTAACCCTAACTCATCAAGAATCCAATATGGATGCCTCTATCTATTCCAGTTCCAACCGCTTCATAAATTCGAGGACAGACGGATAGATAACTTAGGCTATTATTATATAGGGGATTGTTATTATTATTTTTTTTCGCATGAAGCAAACCAGTGAGTTTGGATGTTTCACCAAAATCAAAAGATTTTTCCCCAACGATCAAATTATTTCAGCGATTCTCAACCTGCGGTGCTGTCCCCCTAGGGGGAGGTAGCGAAAAGTAGGGTGCGGATCTGAACCTAATGGGGAGCAAGATGGTGCATAACAAGTGGAAGACGAAATCCAATAGCGTTAAAATGATCATCAACTAACTTATAACCAAGAATAAGGTTTATACACAAGGACGGGTAATTTTAATTTGCACATGGTCAGCCGTCGGTCTAGGAATAGAATTTGTAGAGCGGGCAGTTGCGTAAGCGAGAGGGGGGAAAGGGGGTCTGTTTTACCATGGGTGACCCTCGAAAAATGGCAACTAATATTACATTATATATATTATATGTTTTACGATAAGGGGGAAGGAGCCAAAGGCTGTACCCTGGGCTCCAGGTAAGCTCGCTATGTGATTGGAGAAGAGGAAGGGGGGAATAAAGGACGCTCGCCCAGGGCAGCATTCTGCTAGGAATATCAAAATATCTATTGTTGAATATAATAATAAAAAATAATAAAGTTTAACAATAAGAATATAATAATAAAGTTTTATTATGTATACAATCGAAAAAATATTTTCTTCACTAAAAAATTTTTTGTTAATGAATATTATATTGCAAGTCAGTAGTTTTCAAATAAATTTATTATAATTTTCTATTACCAACAAGTTTTCTTCAAGTAATAATACTTCTTTAGGTTATAATTTATTGATATTAGAATTTGAATCATATTTTCGTCGTTAAATTTTGTTTTATAGTTTGTAGGAATTTTGAATTTTGGAGGAAAAAATTTCTATACTGGTCTACATTTTTCTGACCCCTAAAATTTTTATGTATGTGATTTGTATAACAATATCCTGTTTTGTAAAGGGAGGAGTGATAAATTTGGCATCTTCCACGGGTGGCAGAAACCTACGCTATGCCATTGTTAGGGAGGGGGAGGAATAACATTAAACGAGGGGGGTATCTGATATACTAATATGTCCGATATGAACATCCATATAAACAGATTCAAACTCAGGCACCGATAAGCAGCGTCCTAGTTCTGTTTTTGTATAACCTTACATCTAGAAGGAAATGTTCAAACGCAATTTCAATTTTAAAATAAATAACTATTTTGTGTGTGTGTGTGTGTGTGTGTGCAGTAAACAGATGCAGTTAATTTCCGACTTCTGTCAAAATAATCGTAGTTGTTGTTAACTGGAGATTTACTACGAATGCGATTTTGACAGAGGGTTTCAATTATATCCAAAAGAAAATTAACCCAATTTAGTTTAAATCATATAGTTGTTAACATGTCACGCTTCCACCCGTTGGATTCTATTCCCAAATAAGACTAGGATGTATTTGTGTTTTCTCCACATAGGGAGTAATGTCGGACGCCTATATTGTGCTCCCATGGAAAAATGATTAACAATATTTCAGTATATATAGGAGAATACTGATATAAACTAATGTGCTTCCGCAATAGTGAAAAAAATTTCATATTTTTTGTCGTAAATATTTCTTAAGACATTCTATCATTCTATTATCCGTGATTTTATATTCCAACCGTTTTGACTTCTGGCGTATATATATATATATATATATATATATATATATATATATATATATATAATATATATATATATATATATATATATATATATATATATATGTATATATGTATATATATATATATATATATATATATATATATATATGTATATATGTATATATGTATGTAATATATATATATATATGTATATGTATATATATGTATATATATATATATATATATATGTATATATATGTATATATATGTATATATATATGTATATATGTATATATATATATATATATATATATATATATATATATATATATATATATATATATATATATATATATGTATATATATGTATATATATATATATATATATATATATATATATATATATATGTATATATATATATATGTATATATATGTATATATATATGTATATATATGTATATATATATGTATATATATGTATATATATATATATATACATATATATATGTATATATATGTTTATATATATATATGTTTATATATGTATATATATATATGTGTGTGTATGTGTGTAAGGAAAGGTAAACTATATCGGGAAACTAATGTAGGTATTTTGTACAAAACCCCAAAAACAGCCCTCATTAAGTCCCCAGAAATTTCTCAGGGTTTTTCAAATCTTACGTCAAGGGCAAAAAAACCTGCATCCCTTTGCGTTTTCCCTTTTTAACCTTTAATCTAAATTGACCACTGGGGCTACAGTTCACACCCTCAGGGTAGGGGTCTAACCAATTAAAACTTTATACAGCCCTAGAGGCAAATTTAGGAAATTCCAAAACAAAAAGCAGATGCGCTTTATCGGAGACAGATTTTCACAGAGATTTTGACTGAGGTTTTGCACATAGATGTTGATCCATACGTTACTTATCTTTTTACTTAGAACTTCATGTTAACTACTTTCTCAGTTTGTCCCGAAGATAATGAAGTAGGAACCCGTCCACCAACGTTCTGCTAATAAAGGTCTTTGACTAAAACGGTGTCCTTTTCATGGCCATGACTGCAAACCCAGTCGTGAAGTCCGTCTTACTACTTATATATATGTCAAATGGAAAGAAATATCATTGTTAAAGCTTCATTTTGGAATCCATCCTCGTCACGCAAGGTCTGAACAAAACCAATTCTTTCATCTTGTTGTCCAACCTTCATATTTCCAGATCAGTGAATCAATGTTAATTGATTAAGGTATTAAGTTTTCGAAGCAAACTAAACAATCTCTTGTATAATCTCTTAGGTATAGACACCATTAAACCTTATTTGTTCTATCCCAACCAAACTATTCTAGACTTACATCCTTTATGTCGTTCAACAAACTGTAACAATAAAATATCTGTCTCCTCGCCCAATAATTGAAAGAGGTTGGTATGGAAGAAACGCATTAATTACTTTATCTTCAAGGCCATGCATAAGCTTTTAAGTTTAGTTTATGTTAACATTGTTTGACATCGAGAGATAGCCGATTAATTTAAAAGATACACATGTTAGCTTATGTTAATATATCTCTTAATCTCACATCATTGGTAAATATAGATTTTTTAACATGCCATACAAATTTTATTCATATACATATCACAGGTGGTTGGAGGCAGCTGTTGGAAATCTAGCAGTCAAAGTTTTAATCTTCGTAATACATGATAACACAAGGAGTGCAAATAAATGGCAAAGAAAGAAACATTTTTAAAGCAACGCTAACAGTAATTGAAAAGGAAAATATAAACTAATTTAGATCCATTAGAACGGATTAAAAGTTTTAAAAAAATAATAAAGTAACAATAACATACTTTAATCTCAAAACTTGTCTCTATACATGTTGCAAACTATACATGTTATCCTTGAGAGATTTTTTTCTCCGCAACTGTTGGTCGTAGAAATATACAGTGGATTCCGTTTAATGTGATCAGCTTCGGACACCGTGATTTTGTTAACAATAACCGATTGATAACAGTTAACTGTCTAACGATGGCCGAATGGTTAGGGTACTGGCCTTCGGAACCGCATTTCTGTGGGTTCGAATCCCACTACGGCACGGATGTTCGGAATCGTCTTTAAGTAGTAGGTCCCGGTCTCATTAGGCTTTATTAAAATCAAACCATTTGGGGTAATACATATTATTTTAAATTCTTTTTTGATTTAGCCAATTATTTCTTATACATTTCAGCAAATGAACAGAATCAATTATAGAAAATAAAGGTTTATTATGATCAAAAGAGGATACACACACCGGAGTTCGTGGGTTCAAATCCCACCAGGGCATAGATGTTCGTAGCCGTTCGGAATCTGCTTTAAGCAGTAGGTCCCGGTCTCATTAGCCCTCGTGTGCAAAACAGTAGACCGTAGCGCTCCAAACCAAACCAAATAACAATAAACAATATTCAAAATTAGATAAATGTACCCCCCCCCCCTTTAATTCTCACGTACTACATTTCAAAATAAAATGAAAAAATTCACCTTATATTTATGTATTTATATTATCCTTTAAAACATAAAAATTGTATACATAATTTAAAAAATTGTTGACTATCTACAATTTATTCTAAGAAGCTCATGGATAAATTGTTTGTAATCATAAAGTCATCGGAGCGGTGTTGTACTCCCCGTTTTAACCTTTTTTAACACGTTTTTAAGTTTAACAATTTCAATGCAGTTCCTAGGCTAAGAAATGTTTAACTGCGCTGCATCATCGCACTGACTCATATTTCGTAACCTGTCATAACGAGTTAAATTTCTTTTGTTTTAAGGTTAAATCATTTTGCTTTTTGGCTTCCATATCGACAAGCTGCATGTATGCGAGTAAGGCATAAGTTGTGAATACACTCCTTCTCAGTTCCGATAGGAATGTGTTGCTTTCTGCATATCTGATAACTATTCACCACCAGCAGGGTGTGCGTATTTCTGAAAAATTCAAGGAACGTGTAATTTTTCACTCCTTTGTTCATTCCCCATTTCCCTAGGGGAAGAGGAAGAATTCTAAGTATTAGAAATTAAAATAGGAGCGAAGGGAAAGAAATTTAGGTTCTTTCTGACTACATTGTGAATATTCTTATGTCAATTAAAATGAGGTTCGAAAACTCATAACATTAACCGATGTAACGATCACATAAAGCGATAATTTTAACATATAAATGAATAGAGATAATCGGGAAAAAGTGATTTCAATAACAATAAGCGACTGATAATATTAACCGCGATCACATTAAGCGGAGTTCACTGTAATTTCTTAGTAGGACCAGGACTAGATCTTTAGGCATCCGTGGCAAAAAACTGGCTTACGCCTCTACACCAACTATAAAAGAGAAAATATGTAAACATATTTTCTCTACTTATAATGTATTAAAAGTGAACTCAAAATTCACAAATTAAGAAACTAATATCTTAACACTTATGCATTGCCTAAAAAGGAAAGGTAACTACGACACTACTTTCCGAGATTCAGCATCTGCGAATAAGTAGTTCTTAATTCATCATAGTTCTGACTGCTTGCAATTTCTTTTTCAATGCATGGTATAGGCATGCTCCCTAGTTGTTCCTGTCCCAACGAGGAGCATCGATATGGTTTTTTGGTTTGTTTTGGAGCTACGGTCTGCTTTTTTTTTTAAACGTTAGGGCTAAAAACCAGGACCTACTGCTTAAAGCCGATTTTTCGGACATCCATGTCATAGTGGGATTCGAACAAACGAACTTCGATAAAGGCCAGCACCCTAACCATGCTATCGCTTGCACATCGATATGATTTTATCATTTTAACTGTTAAAAAAATGTCATCACGAAATTATCTAACAACAGACATAGAAAGGCTCTTAATGCAGTTAATAAATTTCGATATACTTACATTCGCTATTCTAGCTGATGAATACTTTCTGAAACTTCTTTATAAATTTAACAATATCGTTATTGAAATCTGCTGATAAATAAAATATTTCCACACATATTTTTCGAATTATTATAATTATAATATATTTTCTTTAACCTTACTCTGACTAGAAATATGAAAGTTTGGAAGTTATTTTCATTTTTTCGTTATTCCCATGCGGGGTCAAATTCTACTCCTTCAGATCCCGCTTCCACCATGCCTTTAGCAAGCATTTTTTGCACAATGTGGCGTCTCTGCGATTCATGAGTCAGTGGCATTGCCACGCCCTAGTTTCGGCCTTCAGAGATACAAAAATATTTCAAATAAGAAAAGCAGTCCTATTATGGCACTTTTAAATTTAAAAATTCAATTTTGAAAAAAATTACCAAACTAGAAAGTTTTATGTGTTCTCCCATTCAATATTCTTATTTAATTAGAGCCGATGTACCTCAGTTGGAAAAAGCACTGGAGGGTTGCAGATCGAGGCTTGAGCGTACGTAAATTAGGTTCGTGGTGACCTTAAAATTTTTAAACTTTACCTCTGGAGGTGCTAGGCCTATCGTGTGGGTTTTGTGCTATATTCCTGTTTTTAAATTACGAAGACCCACTTGAGCAAAAAGTCTCCCTAGAGGTGCTCATCAAACGAAAGGCGTACCTCTTCTTGTAAATTCCACAGTTGTAAAATGTTTTTAAATAAATTATAAATTGGACCACTTTGATAGAAAACTAAGGAAAAAAAATTTTAAAAGTACTTGACGCCACTACGCGTTCAGTCATCACAAACGTAATTAGATTAAATTAATATACCCACATCGTCTTGTACGTGGATTCGATCCTGGGAATTATCACACTGAAGATCGTTGCTCTGACCACTGCACCATAGATCTTTGGGGGTAAAGGGTTTCAAGTGGCATTATAATAATCTCAATAAGCTCGCAATTCTGGATTTTTAAATTAAAAAACATTTCCTATCGAATTCAATTGTGAATCTAAACCATTTTCGAATCAACTGAAATACACACACACAATTTCATCAAAATCAGTCCAGCTGTTAAGGAGGAGTTCTATAAGAAACACAAGGAAGAAGAATTTTATGTATAAAGATATATATATATATATATATATATATATATATATATATATATATATATATACATACATATATATATATATATATATATATGTATAAAGATATATATATATATATATATATATATATATATATATATATCTTTTTTATGTATATATTTTTTATGTGTTTTTATGTATTTTTATTTTATGTATAAAGATATATATATATATATATCTTTATACATAAAATTCTTCTTCCTTGTGTTTCTTATAGAACTCCTACTTAACAGCTGGACTGATTTTGATGAAATTGTGTGTGTGTAATTCAGTTGATTATATATATATATATATATATATATATATATATATATATATATATATATATATATATATATGTATGTATGTATGCATGTAATAAGATGGCCTTCACGATGAGTGGTTGCAGCCATGGTCCATAAAAAGACACCGTTTTAGTTAAAGACATTTATTAACAGAACGTTGGAGGACGGGTTCCCACTTCATTATAGGTACAGGACAAACTGAGGGGTCAGCTAACATGAAGTTATAAGTAACAGGCCCTTAACACTGGGTCAGCATCTCAGTTAAAATCTGTGAGAAAATCTCTAGGAAAATTTGCCTCCTATAGCATGCATCTCCTTTTTGTCTGGAAATTTCCTAAATTGTCCGCTATGGCAATGTAGAGTTATAAATGGTTAAACCCCTTCCTTGAGGGCGTAAACTGTAGCCCCAGTGGTTAACTTAGGTTACAGGTTAAAAAGAGGAAAGCAAAAGGACGTGGTAATTTTTCACCTTATTTTAAGATATGAAAACCCCTGAGAATTTTCTGGGGCTGTCTTGGGGGTTTTATACAAAATGCCTACATTAGCTTCCCGATCAAGTTACTTTTCCTTATATATATATATATATATATATATATATATATATATATATATATATATATATATAAATACATTATATATATATATATAATATATATATAAAATATATATAATATATATATGTATATATATATAAATACATATATATATATATATTATATATATACATATATATATATACACATATATATATATACATATACATTATATATATATATACATATATATATATATATGTATATATATTATTCATATATATATGTATGTATATATAAATATATATATATTATATATATAATATATACAGATACGAATATATGTGTGTATGTAAGGGAGAGAAAGAGAGACAATGTAAATTAAAGAAAACCAAATTCTATATATTAAACTTTTTATCGTTTAAAAGTTGCTTTTATTAAACAGTTCACGGTTGAAAACGAGGATCTCATAACTTTTAAAATGTTATCTTATTGATATCTTATTTTAAAACTAAAGCTTTCACGTTTGATATATTTGTAGTTTATTCCTTTTACTGATCTGCATTGATTTCTTTTCCCAAGGGAGGAAAAAAAACATTTTATATAGAATGGGTAATTAATAACATTAATCATTTTTATTCAAGAAATGGCAGCAGTATTTTTCTTACAACGCACGCGAAAAACTTGTTCGCTTTAGAAAGATATTTTGTAATTAAGGACACTTTTCAGGACGGGTTGCTGTTTGATTATTTCAATAATTATTGACTAAGAAAAGACAATAATTCAAAGCTAGTTTTTTTAATGCAGGTAACCGACAAATAATTAAAAAGAAATATGCTCATAGCCTTCGTGAAAAATAATTTTTTAACCTCTTGGTTGCACATTACGAAATAACTGTTATTCGTTCACGGTTAAATGTTCGTTTCCGCTAAGTGATCCATTCACAGCATATTCACTCCCTATCCTTGTACATTTCAAAGGTAAAGGTATTAAATACAAGCTTTAAAGGTTTTATGCTCTTTTCGTGATTTATTATACAATGTCGACATTATAAAGAAGGATATTAAAAACACTTAATTGTAAATCCGTTAAATAATTGCTTAGTTGCACGCTAAATTAGATAGAAAAAAACCTTCAATACCAAAAAAAGAGAAAGTTTTGAAATAAAAATAATGATTATGAAAATTGGAATCACACCAAACACACTGTTCAAAGTAGAATAGATAACAATAAAAGCTATGAAATAAGTTTCCTGCGTAATTTTGGAATTATAAAAGTGAATACTGAATTTAAAAATAAATACAATAATATAAATGAGGCAGTGGCGTGCGGTAGGTTTTCATGCAGGGTGTGCAGAGAACATGGATTTTCGAATAAATCCTTAATTATTGAGAATCCCAGTTCTCCATTCTGAAACGGGTTATTTATTATGAATATAAATTTAAAGATTACAATAAATAAAATATTAACCTACGAGTAGTCGAGTTATAACTATAAAAACAGCTAAACTTATGAGAATTCTACTAACACGGAAGTAAAAATCATGTCTTTTGTTGTATGGTGTCATATCGGCCTCGAAAAAGCAACGCTTCGGGCTTCCACGATATGTTCAGCAAATGTAGCACCACATGAAGCCCGCCGCTGCGGTGCCGACAAACCTAACGTCTATTCCACGTGCAGAGGATTTAGCTGCACGCTGGCACAATAAAGCGAACTGATTCTTGTTCGTCGGTGGATTAAATTATATTTATTAATTGTTTTTAACATTTGGAAATCATATATTCTGCGAAAAACATCTTGACAATTTTTAAAAACAAAACCAGGGATATGGTATTACAGATATAACTTATATACTGTCTGTAAGACACAATGAATGGTAAAATTTGGACTGTTCTGTTAAAAGTCGTTTCTTTAAAACAAAACAACATTGTTTTTCAGCTAATTATTTCAATAAATATAATACATCACCGAAATTACTTTACCACACTAAAACATTTCCCTTTATATTGATGAAATACTTCTTTTGCATTTCCATGAAAACAAAATCTTACAATATATAAATTTAAACATTAACCGTCTACAAAATCGTACGGCCAGTAAATCAGTTAAAAACCAAAATCGCTTCAGCATGTAAGTCCCCGCTCTAATACAACGCTTAATAAACCGTACCTTCGGATGATTCTGAATTCCAAGTGAGGGAAAAATAGCTGCACTTGCCTCAGTACCATAGTGTACTGTTCTTCTCCAGTAGCCCATACATATAAAGCGTGATTTTCAATTTACGGCGCAGTGCGTACACATCAGAACTTCCTATGTTCGTTTGCTTTTGAACGCGCTACGTGGTGCAGCACCTAGTACCGCACGCATTGCGGGAATACAAGCAAGCAAATCAACATAATATTTGAATATATTATAAATAATATTTATTATATACCATATAAAGATAGGTAGATATAGGTGCAGAAAATTATTGTCCCTCATAATTTTGCCAGGGTGTGCAGTGCACACCCTGCACATATGGACCGCACGATACTGAAATGAGGGCAAGCGTAGAAATGAGTTACGTAAAAATCACAGGAAATAATTCATATTATATACATATACATACATATATATGCATATATATATATATACATACATGCATACATATACATACGAAGCTCATCCAGAAAGTAAGTTTCCCTATTTAAAAGAAAAAAAGAACTCACACTTTCAAGGACATATTTATTAGCAACAAGTACAGCAACGTTTTAGCTATTTTCCAACAATGCCACCACCAGAATTGAAACACTTGTCGTATTGTGGGATCAACTTTTGTATACCTCTGTCGTAGAAGTCAGCAGCCTGTGAATGGAACCAGCCTTCCTGTTCCAGAACGCCGTGCACATCCCTTTCCGTACCGACAGCGTCTGTTTGAATTTGGTCCTGACCGAAGATCCACTATGACGCCAATGCATTGACTGCTGCTTGGATTCCGGGGTAAAGTGCGAAATCCAAGTCTCGTTGACCATGACGATCCTGTCGAGGAACTCGTGGCCGTCATCGTGATATCGTAGCACAAATGTCAGTACTGCTCCTAAGCGTTGAATTTTGTGTTCGGGTGTCAGTTTCGGCTCATAGACCTGACAGAGATGCCGATGAATTTCAATTGGCGCAATGCTTTGTGTATTCAAGATCATCGACCGAACCTTGCAGGCGACGGAGAAACAATTAGAGTGTCCATTTCGGACCACTGCTACCCTGCTACTGACAAGAATCGGGACTTGTCCAGCTGGCATATGATTAATAAGTCAAAGATCTGTTACGCACGAGCAATTAATACGGCTAACTACGTTTACTTTAAAGGGGAAAATATCGGGACACTTACTTTCTGGATGAGCCTTATATATATATATATATATATATATATATATATATATATATATATATATATATATATATATATATATATATATATATATATATATATATATATATATATATACATATATATACATATATATATATATATATATATATATATATATATATATATATATATATATATATATATATATATATATATATATATATATATATATATATATATATATATATATATATATATATATATATATATATATATATATATATATATATATATATATATATATATATATATATATATATATATGGCTGGGCAAAGTTGACTCAGCCTTTCATCCCCTTCAGTGGGTAAATAAACTGAGGATCAAGCATGCTTGGGAATTAAATACTGGGGGTTCTACACGAGGTTGACCACCTAACCAGGACATATACTTCGCACCCTAGACCCTTTGGCCTAGTAAACGGATATTGACACCTTAGGCCGTGGCCCCAAAGTTGGGCTGTTGCGCCCAGGAGTATAGTTTAGTAATAATTTTTATAAGGCCCGAATTTACGGTATTGAAGGTCTTATTCGGATGTTCTTGTTTTAAAATTGCCCCGACAGGATATTGCGAGACATCGAAAAATATATCATTTTAGGGTTGAAATAAACTAGAGTGGGTTTAGAAATTAATGCATTTTTTAAATTTTGGAAAATGGTTGAAATTTGTCATTTTAAATAAAATTTAGATCCTTTCTTTAATAAGCTATTTAAGGGAATTCTAATATTTGCATAGTTGTGGATAAATTTATGATACACAATAATTTTACCCCAAAACCGTTGTAATTCTTTTGCATTTCTTGGCGGTTTTAGTTTATTAACCCTTTGCCTTAAAACAACGTATTGGAGACGTGATCGTACTGCTGTGCCTAAAATGAGAACCTCGTATGACACAAGTGACGATTCTTTCTGGCCAAAAGTGAAAAGCTCGTGTCACACATGTGATGATTCTGCCTGGTCAAAAGTGAAAAGCTCGTGTCAGACATTGTTTTTGCGTTATTGTTTGTAACAGTTGCAATATAAGAATTGGTCGTTTATTCTTAGGCGTAATTACAATAGAGTATTATATTATATGCAATAAATAATTATCTGTTAGTGCTTAAAAATTCTTTAAAAAATCTAAAAATTTAACCTAATGGCAAAAAGGAAAATTGATACTAATAACTGTGTTGGAAAGTGTCCTGATTACACCTTAGAAACTGAAACAGATACCGATTTTTCGCTACGTTTACTTTTGTTATACAAAAACATACGTTTACTTTTGTTATCCAAAATTATAGAAATATTATTATGCGAAATAAAAACATTAATAAATTTTTTAATAAAAATGAAATGAAATATAATTATCAAATTCTGTTGTTTTATTAAATAGTAAATTCAGTATTATTAATGTCCATTGGTTTGCTCCTAATTTAGCCCGTGATGAAACTGCTTCTAGTCAAGATGCATGAGAAAAGCTTTCATCGAAAGTGGCACACACAATCGTCGCTCGATTCATAAGGCAAGATTTTAATATTCGAATATTGTCATTACCAAGGAAAAAAATGCCTGATTCCACTTCACATCCAAAAAAATTTATTTTATTTTATACAAATTCATATTTAAACGGGTGGATTTTGAGTACACGTTATAGCTTGATATTCAACGAGTTTATAACGTTTAAATAAAATTAACCATATCATTCAAGTTTTGGTTTCTCTTTTCTCTCAGCAAAAGGGAACCATCTGACTGACAGTTCAGACGACATACATGTCATGGAAATAATTTTTTTTTTAAATCTCGATTCTAGTTTCTATTCCAGAAGCGTCTTTCCGCTCGATCTTTGAAATACCAAGATGAAGAGGTTAAAAAAAACGTAACCTATTTTTGACCTTTATTCATTGTCGGTCATTACACTTTTGCGACTAACTGTGATCTAAGTGGGTGAGTACTGAAGGTTAATTAGTTGGAAGTACGCGAGTAGCAGAGTAACTGAGTTTATTGCTTCATTGTAACCATGACCGCGATCAGGTTTCACACTTTCACCAGGGAGATAAAAGATTGGATTGAAATTTATTGAGTGTCAAAGGAGGATTAAATCAATAGCAAAGACCTTTAGTTGAAAGGTCACGCACACACATATGATGAATATGGAGTACTTTTATGAAATTTTTACCAGCATGTGCTTCATTCGAGAATACAGATGCAGTCAATCCTCGTTAAGACGAATTTCGTTTGTCTGAACCGTAGTTTTTATTAAGGAGGATAAAGGGCATTAAATCTAAGTTTTTAACATTATTCATATAATGATAATACTTAATGTAACAACATTATGAACCATATCCCTTATATAATAATAGCCTAAGTTATCTTTCCGCAAATTTATGACCTGGAATGGATACAGACATCCATTCAAAGCAAATAAAGTTTATCCTCTCCTAAACTATCGATCTGATTCTAAAATAAACTTGTATAAATATGCTACATATCACAGCAAATAATACTGGAAATCCAACCCTTCCTCCTTTTCTAGCATTTAATGTCATTATTTCAAGCTCTATTTTACCCTGTTAAGAGCAGGCTATTAAATTTATCAATTTGCACATAATAAATAGGTAAAAATAACAATTTTTCTAGCATTATGACGTCATTCCTTTAACCATCTCCTTTAATTGTTTCTTATTTTAAATTATTTAAATATAAAAAAATTTATCAATAAACAATTAATAAAAAACTTATCAATAAATTATTTAAATATCATCTGTATTATTTTCATACGTTTTATCACTGAGATATTACGTAAGCAGTTTTCTTTTATATTTAGCTTAAATAATAGATTAGATACATATGTGATTATTTTAAATTTAATCATCGATTATTTTTTGTTGAAACGAAATTTTATCACCGGTATAAAACAAAAATCTTTTCATAAAAGTTTAGGAGTCTATTTATTTCACGGACCAATAAATATCTAGCATTTAAATTATATATCTTTGAAAATTAAGAAGTTTGTTCGTTTATGTGTTTGTCTTTTATACATAACCACATAGTTTGACTAAGTGAATTCCACGTGATTCTAAACTGCATTCAGAGTATCGGGAGACTTCAGAGGAGTATGAAGATAAACAAATTATTAAGCGTGTACCAGATAATTCTCAGCCAAAAAAACAAACCATTTTTTTTACCTACCTCATAGGGTACTTTACAATTCAGGAAAATTAAGAATTTTACTGATCCCGTCATATGACAGGCTATATGCTAGTGTTAGAAATGAATTTTTGAATAAAATACGAGACTATTTCATATAGAATGAGACATCCAACAATATTCCTTAAGACCTTGATATACAATGACTTCTAAAAGACGTTAGTCATATCATGTGCCAATGTAGACTTTCACGTCTCCGAAACGTCAAGAACTGTCTCCCATAGACATCGTAGTATCAAATTATTATTAATCAATATTAATTGCCGAACGATGACCGAATAGTTAGGGCGCTGATCTTCGGTTTAAGTTCAATTTCGAATCCCACTGCGGCATGAATTTTAGTACGTTCAATCGGCTTTAAACAGTAGGCCTTTCTCATTATCTGTTAAAAGTATCTAGAAACCATTTAATTATTTAACCCATATTGGACCGCTGTCCTATAAATAGGACAGCAAATAAAACTCCATTTAATAGTAAAGTTATAAATATTTTTTGAGTTTATTTTCTTTTAACACCTATAAAATAAACTCACTTTAGTATAGAAACTTAAAAAAAAGAAGAAACCAAATTTTATTGTATTGTAAAATTTATTTTCAGCAACCCCTTAAAAATTGTTATTTTATAATCTTTAATTTTATATTTATTATTATTATATTTTTTAAACATTGTGGAGGTTACTTGTAATTTAAATATAGCGCTAATAATATAGATCAAAATTTTTGTCCAAAAAAATATTTTGCACGTGTATTTTATAAGTATAAACAAGGTGTCCTAAAATTAGGACAACGGTCCAATCCCGATTATTTTTCCTCGAATTCGCTATTGCACTCCTTGCGCACATTCTTTTCTTATCTTTCAATAAAAACCAGTTCAAACACCTGTTCCCACACCTGGACTCAACAAAGGGTATATAGATGGCTATTGTATTCAGGAAAACTAGGGATTGCAAGATAAACTTGTTATTACTTTCACGCTAAGCTGATATTTTTATAGTGTTTAGTGCTACGTGCAGCTCTATATTTTTCTGCTAAGAATTTGGATACTTTACTCCGCATTTTGCTTCTGTAAAAATGCCACGGAAATTTTTAACAGCCCAAGAGGCTCTCGAATATATGAATTCTTTAAGTGATGAGGAAATTGAGGATCCGGAAATTATTATTATTCCTCCTAATCCAGATTCTGTTAGTGATGAAGAAGAGATAGATGATTCAACGACAAAATGTGAAATGCCAGTAATGTGTGATGGAATTAAAATTCAAGATACCGCTGGAACTATTGAAATTTTATCAGATGAATCTAAAGAATGTCATCTTGCACCGAAAAAACCCCAGTGGGTAAAACGGGAACCGAAATTTGAATTATCGAGTGATTCAATTTCTACACGAGATTATGAAAACATTATAAGCATGGTTACAGGAAAATCTCCAGTTGAACTCTTCCACATGATGGTTGATGATATGATATCTCATACTGTAATAGAAACGAATCGGTATGCAGCCCAAAAAAACTGCCATTCTTTTAGCATTACAGGAACAGAACTCAAGCAATTTCTAGGAGTTATGTTCTTTAGTGGGTATCATATTTTACCACGCGAAAAAATGTACTGGGAAAATGCACCAGACACTGGTACTACATTAGTGAGCAACGCTATGTCGAGAAAAAGGTATTCTGAAATCAAGCACTTTATTCATTTTAATGATAATTCTTCAATTAATCCACAAGATCGTTATTATAAAATTCGACCACTTTATGACAAACTCAACATAGCCTTGAAGCAGTTTGGTATATTTTCAGAAAATCTCACCGTCGATGAAAGAATGGTCAGATATTTTGGAAGGCACAGTTGCAAGATGTTTATGAAAAACAAACCTGTAAAATTTGGATATAAATTATGGATGTTAACATCGTACAACGGATATCCTTTTTCTATTATCCCTTACCAAGGAGCTACAGAAAAGAGTATGGAGCCTCTTTCTCAACGTGTGGTGGAAAATTTGCTTTCTGCTGTGAAAAATCCGAAACTTCACCGAGTGTATATGGATAACTTTTTTACTTCCCATGGACTATTTGTTCGCTTGAAGGAAAAAGGTTTCTGTGCTACCGGAACTGTCCGTGATAATCGGATGGCGAAATGTCCATTGCCACCTTTGAAACAGTTTGCTAAAACAGAAAGAGGTTGTTCAAACGCATGTTTTGATGCAGTCAATGCAATAGCCGCAGTTCGTTGGAACGATAACCGTGTGGTATCTTTGCTGACAAATTTTGAGGAAACGAAAGTAAAAAGCAAAGTAGAGCGCAGAGTAAAAGGTGGTAGGAAAGAAATTAATATTCCTTTTTGTGTCACGTCCTACAATAAATATAAAAATGGTGTAGATTTATTCGACGCGCATGTGGAAACATATTTTGCCTCCATACAGGGAAAAAAAATGGTACTGGCAACTTTTCATAAACTCTTTTGAAACGGCTCTTATTGCGGCCTGGAAAATTTCAAAACTGTTCTGCCCTGATGAAGCACAAGGCCTCTTGGAGTTCAGAAGATCTGTCACAATTAGTTATTTAGGTGTAACAATTTCAAGGAATAATATCAGGCAACGTGGTCTTATTCAAAGTAACAGAGAGCTCCTAAGTCTGAACAATGAACATGTATTGATGAAAAACCCAGAGGGACGACAAAGAAGATGCCAGTTCAAGAACTGCAAGAAAAAACCAACCACTGTGTGCTCTAAATGTAATGTTGGACTTTGCCTGGAATGTTTTCCTAAATTTCACCTATGAATAAGCTTAATGAAATGTAAGTCATATTTCTTAAATTTTAGTAGTGTATTGGACCGTTGTCCTATTTATAGGACAGCTAATATCTTTAACAATTAAAAATATTTTTTCAAAATTTTGGTTTAATATGCTTAGTTACTCCATATTAATGATATGGATAAAGTTTTAAAAGATTTCAGAAATATTTAGTTGGTGTGGTCCAATATGGGTTAACGTGTGATTCGGAAACTGTTTTAGTCGAACAATGGCAGAAGAATTAGGGCGCTGACCTTCGGTACCGAAGTTCATGGATTCGAATCCCCCTGTGGCATGAATTTTAGTAGTAGTTCGGATTCGGCTTTAAGCTGTAGGTCCCGGTCTCATTAGCCCTCGTGTAGCAAAATAGTAGACCATAGCGCTCAACGCCCCTCCCCCCTGAAAAAAATCAAACCGATACTGTTTTGATTAGAATGTTAAAGAGGTCACGTGTTCTTAAAAAAAAAAAGCGAAACAGCATGGAAGTAAGAAAAATAATAGTTCCTCTACCTGTTTGAAAATGTTTCGAGAAATGTTTCATACTTTATAGAAATACTACTTTATTTTATACTATTGATTAAATGTTGTCCATTAACACCATATGTGAACCTCATTAAATGTTACGTAGCAATGCAAATTTCAAAATAAAACATTCTGTTTCTAAGCTTGCAGATAACATTTGGGTTCATCCGAAATAAACAGTATTTTTCGGGTGCATTAAATTCCGTTCCATTTCTATGCCGTTCATTTTACTGCACAGGATATTAACTAATAGCTTCTATTTTTTCATTTTATTTTGATAATTTATGCAGAAACCAAAAAGGGAGATCCGCGGTAGCTCAGTCGACAAAGGCAAAGTTCTCGTAACTGGAGGGTAGCGGGTTCGGAGCCCGAGCGGGCTTAAGATCCGCCGTGTTCATTAAAGGTGACTGGGGCACGTAAAATATGTTCGTGGTCACAATGTCCTCCAAGTTTTCAATCAATATCTCTGGAGGTGGTAGGCTAAGCTTATGGGTCTTCTGCTTGGTCCCTGCATTAAAATTTCAAGGACCCACTTGAGCAAGAAATCGTTCTTTTACCCTTGTGGTGCTTGTTAAAATGGAAGGCGCACACTTTTCCCTTGATACGAGTAGCGTATGGTCAATCGTGCTTGGTTTGACCAAGTGGTAAAAAACAACAACAAAAGATAGTCTCGATTTTCAAGTACGTTAAACACTGTTTATAAAAGGTAATTACTACAAGTTACACTATGTTTTACCAATTATTTTCCCCATTTCACAAATATTAAATGTTTTGTAACCCGATAAAATACTTTTCGACTTTAAAAAGCACACCCGGTTTTATGACAAACATATTAATAGACAATATGTAAAATTTTGAATAAGAAATAGATAAAGGTGATGTACCTAGGGTGTTTTAAAATTCCTAATTCAATGCAAAAATCATTCAACTGGAAAAATACTATTTTTTAACGTTTTTGATCACACAAAAGTAAGTTTTAGTGTCTTAAGTGAGCATCACCTCTGTACCTTAAAAAATTCGATTTAAAAACAAATTTACACATTTAATCGTTTGGAACAAACCTTATAGAAATAATCGAATTATAACCTGTAAATCTATACAATCTTTGCATTTAATATTATAGGAAACTACAAAAAATTCTAATGCATTTTACCGAAAATGGCGTTTTTTCAATTTGCGCGCACTGGAAATAAGAAACTGTTACTTACATGCTTTTCAAATTGTGCCAGTAAATACATTATAAACATTCGATGAAACTTTACCTTCATTTTCATTGTTGTTTATTTAATCCATTATATAAATGATTACATAATTAATGCTGGTTTAAAACGCATTTAGCTTGGCGACCTATTGCTCAGCAACGGGTTACTAGAAATTAGAAAATAGAATGGAAATAGTATTTAATCTATTATATAAATAGTTATATAATTAAAGCTGGTTTAAACAGTATTTAGATTGGCGACCTGAAGCTTGCCAATGGGTTACTAGAAATTAGAGAATAGAATGGGAATTCCACCAAATGAATGTGGAGAGGCATTTTAGATATTTTAGATACAGATTCACCAAAACAATTATTGCAGTGTGTAATTGAAAGTTAAAATTAACTGTATTAAAATATTATTGTACCCAAACACATACACATATATGCACACATGCACATACGTACACGCATACATACATACGCACACACACACACACATATAAATAAAAAGAAACAAAAGTCAAAAATTAGTGGGAGCAGCTATTAACACGTAACACCATTTTTTCTTTTGATCGATCTAGAAACTTTTTTTAATAATGGGAATACTTCTAATCAGCTTTGAATTTTGTAGTTTGATGCATGTATTGTAGTTTGATGTGAAAATGTCAAATCAGGGATTTAACCTTATTTAAACTTTACCGTGGGAGCGAGACGCTCTCTGTTCCCTTGGCTTTCGATTTGCTATACAGTGTTCCTCGCCACTTCTACTTTCATGTTTTGAGGTTTCAGTACTTCACGGATTTTTCCAAAATATTCATCAAAATATAAAGATGAAAAAATACAATCATGTCTGCAAGCACATTTCGGAAAGAAGCGGTGTTTCATGTTGATGCTCGAGAAAAAGAATCTCTGCATGTCAAACAAAGAGATAAATTGACTCATAGGACATACCACGGACATTAAGGCATTTCATCACTCAGTGGTGGAGAAGGAGGTGAGGCTGGCTCACACCATAAGGAATGAAGGATTTGTCCACATGACAAATGAAGACATCTGCGCCCTTATCCATTGCCACTCGGATCCACTGACCGATGAAGAACTCCTTGAGATAACAAAGTTTGCAATTGAGAAAGAAAACGAAGAAGAAACTGAAAAGCCAGGCCTTACTCTGGAGAATCTGCAACAATTGTGCAACGTGGCAAGAGCAACGATGCAAGAATTTGCACAAGACATTGACGACAATATGGTTCGAGCTGTTGAGTTCATTGATTGCGTTGACTGGGTTATGCCCTTGTACAGGGAAATTTTTGAAGGAAACGAAGAACCAAAGACAACTACCCATCACCATATTTCTCTCCAAGATAAAGTCCCCGGCTCTACCGTCAGTGCCTCCAGCAGAAAGCTTCTAAGAATCAAGTGAGAGCCTCTCCTTCGCCACCAACACTAGACTCTTCACCTCTGTCAGAAAGCAATGTAGATTAATGTTTATTACTGTATAAGGCTTTGTAATTAACATTATTAATTAGCACTGACCCGTTTAAGTAAATACGTACACAGTTGTCATTTTTTGTCTTAAATGTGTAAAGTATAAATACTGTCTGCGTATTTAAAACATTCGTATACCCGCATATACGAAAATTCCTATAAACAAATACTGCTTCGCGGTTCTTCAGATTTCTCCGAAGGTTCTGGTCCCCATTAACCGCTAAAAACGAGAAATCACTATATAGTATCTTATACCACGTTCAGCGGCGTTTGTGAAATTGGCGAGAGGCACTTTTTTAATAATGGTATTCATATACATCATCTTTAGAACGGAATAAAAGATTTTATCTCTCATCATTGACTATGGGTATCTTCAATGCTTGGATTTAATGGATTGAATATGTGCGACTCATATATATAAATTCTCTTTTTACAAGTCTACCATTGTTCGATAGCTTCTTACCATCCATTTCCTTGTATTCCAGTGCTGGACGCTTCTTCGAAGTTGCCATCGGGCTTATTGATTGGTACCTTCGCGGATTTCGGCTCCTTCGACGAGTGCCTGGACGTGGAGGTGCTGCACAGAGATGGGAGCTTGGACTTCAGGGGCAGTTCCTGCTCCGTAGAGATGAGACCTCCAATGCCTGCGCTCAAGAGGAGGATATCCCTCGCCGACAAGCGAATGGCTCACAGCGAAGATACGGTAAAGTAGTGACCTTTCAAATTTTAACTTTAAGTAACTCAGGATAGTAGTTATTTTATTTATTTATTACTCTACACAGATATTTTAATATTTATATTCTGAAACTGGACTAAATGCACTAATTGTTTTACAAACCTCATTCTTACTCTACATTCTACATTAGTCAAAAAGGTGTCGCGACACCAGTGTGGTAGTAGGCAGCTTATACTGACATCAAAATTCTGTCTCACAGAATATTATCCTTCTTAAAATAATTGATGATTCTGGGTATTTTTAAAACGTAGATATCCATAACAAGCATAAAATTCCATCGATACTAATATGTTTTGCAAAATCTTAAGGAAAGCTTGCTGAACTCGGATTGGTTACTAAGACAAACTTTGATTGGTTTTTGAAACCTTTGTTCCAATCTTTCGTTCTAACAAAACCATTCATTTCTGAAAGAGTCACCGTCTTGTATGGATGTGTTTGGCCAAATACAAATTGTATTTTTTACCTCAACTTCTTAATTTCTAATTTATTATTTGTGTAGTTAACTCAAGAATTCGTATCCTAATATTATTTCCACTTTTCCGCTGAATATTTTCTCTCTCGTGATCATTTCTTGCTCATTGAAAGAAATCTCAGAACTAGAGGGATTGATCCATAAAATCCTGTCCCTAGATTTGTTTAATGGTCCCCTGACCTCTAATTTCCCTTTTAGAAAACCCACACTACATCCTGAAATATATTCGTCTGACAAATTTAATTCCAAGTAAGTGATAAAAGAAAAATAACTAAAAAGAAAATAACTTAATTTCTTGGATCATACGAAATCAACAAGCGCTTGGCCAGGATTGATCTAAAGGCATTTTGAATGAATATTAATGCTTAACTTTATGTTAATACCGTTATTGCATTAGATTTGTTTTATCTGTTTTCTGTATATTGTTTTTATGCTTTTGTAAATAATCTCTGACCATAATTTTTTATGCAAGGACATTTGCCTATTTAAGCATTCATCCATACTTTTCCGAGCAATTTGTTGTCCATTTTATTATAGAAGCAACATACAGAAGATTATCATTAACCCATTGGACAACACAAACTTACAAAGTTATTTAGAAGTAACGGCCAAGTAGAAGACCCCCAGGTTAGGCCTGACACACCAATCGTATCGTTTGAGAACTTATAGGAGACGAACATATCTTACGTGCCCCAGTCGCCATTAAAAATCCTGACTTGACTAGAAATGTTGATTTTAAGCTGTTCTCATTGAACACACTGTTGCTAAACCCATGACTAATCTTTGGGCTGGATGTGTTCAAATTACTTGTCCCATATATATATATATATATATATATATATATATATATATATATATATATATATATATATATATATATATATATATATATATATATATATATATATATATATATATATGTAGTGTGTGTGTGTGTGTGTGTGTGTGTGTGTGTAGTGTGTGTGTGAGAGAGAGTGACATTTATCCCACATAATGTTATTCCAAGTTTAAAGGTTATTGAAAACCACAAAGACCTTCTAGGGGGGCAAAAAACGTTCTTACAAGGAAAGCCTCTTTTTTCCCCTCGTGTAACGCATATCACGTATACAACTGGGTCAATAAATTCTTCCAAGGACGAGTAAAACCACCGATAAAAAATTATCCAGTTGTCTTTACGAGGCGGCAGGCAATAGAGGTTAATGGAGAACAAGATTTCATGAGCAATAGGTCTAGGAAATGTCTCGTCACAGCAGAATAGATGTTTTTAATTTTTAATACATTTTTAATACTGCTAACATAAAATGCACTACAGTTTGAAAAATTTTAATTTTTTAATGTAATTTATATTTGTTTGAAAGAAAACATTATTTTATCAGCAGATTTCAATAAATTTTGTTTGACTACATTCATAAGATTTCATATTTAAAACTCAGATTGTTTTCAAACCTCGAGCAGGCAAATTGACCTATTTGTTCTTTCTGAGCAGATTCAATAAATTTAATTATTCTGATCTCTTATTGTTTGATAAAATATAATAAATAACATTATACATTTAAGTCATTTTATATTATTGTACACCATTTAGTGCACCTTTTCTGTATACGAGTCCATTGTTTTGAATTCCACTGCTATCATAGATCTTTGTAGATATTCAAAATCAATTTTTAAGCGATGAGTTCTGCTCTAATTGAACTCATTATTGGGAGGAATCGGTTGTAGAACTCCAAACGAATCTTCACAATTAATAAAAGATGGAGGATAATAATTTCGATTACCAAATTATGATTATAGGTCAGCTATTCATATTTTTAAGTCTAACAAGTAATTTTGAGATAATAAATTTTTTTGGCAATAACGCGGAGGCGCCTGACTGTCAAGCATCGCTTAATCAACGCTACGGATATTTTGTTGACCATTTTAATATGCGAGAACAATATAGGTGGCTACCATTTTAAACTAGGAACAACACAAACAAACAAAAACAAACAACGCTACGGATATTTTGTTGACCATTTTAATATGCGAGAACAATATAGGTGGCTACCATTTTAAACTAGGAACAACACAAACAAACAGAGTCTTTGTAATTAAGGTACAAGGATCAAGCAGAAGACCCCCCCCCCCTAGGTTTGGTTTACACCTCCAGAGATATCGTTTGTTAAATTGGAGAACACTAATACCTCAAAACCATTTTAAGTGCCTAAATCGCCATTAATGATTACGGCGGAATCACCTGAATGTGAGCTTTCGCTTAAACAACGCTACGGATTTTTTGTTGACCATTTTAGTATGTGAGCACAATGTAGGTGTCTACCATTCCTACCGAGGGACAACACAAACAAACAGAAACTTTATAATTAAGTAACAGGAACCAAGTAAAAGATCCTCCAGGTTTGGCCTACAATTTTCAGATATATCGTTTGGGAAGTTAGAGAACACAGATACCACGAAACTATTTTACGTGCCTCAACCGCCATTAATGATTACGGCGGAATCACCTGAATGTGAAGCTTTTGCTTAAACAAGGCTATGGATTTTTTGTTGACCATTTTAATGTGCGAGCACCATATAGGTGGCTACCATTTCTACCTAGGGACAACACAAATAAACAGAGTCTTTGTAATTAAGAAACAGGTACCAAGCAGAAGACCCCCAGGTTTAGCCTACCACTTCCAGATATATCGTTTGGGACCTTGGACAGCACTGATACCACGAAACTATTTTACGAGCCTCAACAGCCTTTAAGGATTACAGCGGAATCACCTGAATGTGAAGCTTTCGCTTAAACAAGGCTATGGATTTTTTGTTGACCATTTTAATGTACGAGAACCATATAGGTGTCTACCATTTCTACCTAGGATCAACACAAATAAATAGAGACTTTGAATTTTTTGAATAAACAACAAGGACCAAGCAGAAAACCCAGGTTTGGCCTACTACCTCCATACATATCGTTTGGGAACTTGGAGGACACTGATATCTCGAAACTATTTTACGTGCTTCAACCACCATTAATGAATTAAACGGAATCACCTGATTGTGAAGCTTTTGCTTAAACAACGCTAAGGATTTTTTGTTGATCATTTAATGTGCGAGCACCATATAGGTGGCTACCATTTCTACCTAGGGTCAACACAAACAAACAGAGTCTTTGTGATTAAGCAAGAGGGACCAGGTAGAAGACCTCCAGGTTTGGCCTACCACCCGCAGAGATATCGTTTGAAAACTTGGAGAACATTGATACTAAGAAGATATTTTATGTGCCTCAATCGCCATTAATGATGGTGGCAGATTTTTGTCCGACTCTAGCCTCGATCCTTCAGCCCTCCAGTTAGGAGATAGACATCAACTGAACTATTGTGGATTACGAAATACATTATAAGAACAACTTTCTTTATCACTTTCTATTAACAATTGCTTAGGAATGTATCTGAAATTTTAACCGTAGTATCATTTAATATAATAGAGAAATGGATCAAATTCTAGTATATTTTGACACGGTATCGCCATCAAATGTTTGTACTAATCGGTGATTCATTGAACAATGTAATTAAAAAGGATTTCATCACCGATTACTTATTTAAATATCCGATGCTGAAACCGGGTTAGGTTTACTTACTTATTTAAATTAATTTATTATTATACATTTTTGTTTTCAGTTAGGTGCTCAGTTTCGAGAAGCGTATCAAGCCTTGCATCACAAGCACTTGAAATTCATTGTGTGTCTGCCCTCGTCCTGTTCTCTGGAAGATGTCCGCCGCATTTCTAAAAGAAGTAAATATACGTGACTGTTGAAAAAAAATTCGTTTTTTAAAAAATGTATACTTATGCAAAGATAAAGTTTATTTAATTTTCATACACTAACGAATAATTGTCATTTGATAGTTACAAATGAGACAGACTTTCAAATCAAAATTCCAGAATGCTACGTAAAGGAAGAGATATCCCTTGATCCTATACACATAGCTGTTATGTAAGTTTAATTTTTTTCTATAAATATTTCTGTTGTATAGTTCATAGTTACAACTATGCATTTGATAGTTGTATTTTGGAAGTTATTTTTCGTTTTTTATAGTTTTATGTTTAAGTTAGAATTAAACTGTATGGAAGATGTTTACAGTTTGAACTTACTCTGTAGTCATCTTACAGTGAATTATCTTTTCTTTAGTAAGGGAAACTCTCATTACGCATTCGAAAAACCTATATGCTGTACTATTACATGTTTGTTCATTACTTGTGTTGATTCTTGTTGAATATATCTACACTTGTGGAAAAAATTTGCTTGTATTTTTTATATAATCTTGACTAGTGTAAATGGTGTCATATACCAACCTTAATTAATATGTATTAATATGTAATATGCATATTAATATGTATGACATAACTTAATATAACGACCATATATATTAAAATTAAACTAAACTCCTTGGCACAACAGCCCCTAGGGAGCCAGGGCCTACTGTGCCAATCTCCGTTTACGTGATCAAGGGCCCTGGGGTGTGAAGCATATGTTCCGGTTAGGTGGTCAATCTTAAGTGGAACCCCCAGTGTTTAGTTCCCAAGCAAGCTTGGTCCTCAGTTCATCTACCCACTGAAGGGAGAAAGGCTGGGATAAATTAAAATTACTGTAGAATAATGTAGTCGAGCTGATAGATGCAGACTTACAAAAAAATCTTTTATTTGGAACACCAGATAACACACAAATCCCCGAAGGGAAAAAGAACACAAAACCGAAAATATTTGATGTTATATTACATCGCGTTCTCAAAGCAAAAAAAAAAACCCCGAAATCTCTGTGATAGGCCTTATATTAACTTCTGAAAAGGGAGTGGCTCCAGGAATGATGTCATTACGGTAACAAATCACTTTACATTAAGTACTTCTAGTTTATTCTAGAAGGTAGTACGTCACAATTCACGGGAAAAAATAAATCAACGCGGCTGCGTTTCTAAATTTAAGGTGCCAGAAAATGAGCATTCACCGCCATATTTAAATAAGATATATATTAGAATTTTACTATTACATGTATTAATATGCATTAATATGTTTGAACTTTTGAACATCTCGGGATCATTAGATTTATCTTTAAGCCTTACATATCCTAAAAATAATCAAATATTTTATTAGTACTGCCAGGGGAGGTCAAGGCAATATAAAATTTGCTAAATAGTACGCATGGAAAAATGTTTGGAATCAATATCTTATTCACGGAGTTACTACGATTATAGCAGTTACACTGAGAATGTTGTATATGCAGATCTTTTAGCTTAATATATTCTAGTGAGCTTAGGTCGAACGATGGCCGATTGGTTAGGACGCTGATCTTTGGTTAGTGGGTTCGAATCCTACTATGGCGTCGATGTTCGGGATCAACTTTAAGCAGTAGGTCCCGATCTCATTAGACCTGGAGTACCAAAAAAGTAGGCATCAGCGCTCCAAACCAAACCAAATCTACTGAACTTAGTAAACTGAAGAACACTTAGTATTTTATTCTTTTTGCATATTAGCAAAATCAATATGAGATCAATCGAATTTACGCTTAGCGTATAGTCCAGTGATTGCATATGTGGAGTAACAGTGTTTATTTTTTTTAAATGTCAAAGTATCCATAGTAATGGATCCACTCTTGCCTGTAGTAATCTAAGAAACAAAAAGCTTTACACACTGATGGTATTTTAAATGGTTTAGAATTAGATTTTCCCCCTCTTGAGAATTCTTTACCCTTAGATATTCACAGTGCTGATATTTCTTATATTTTTTAACTTTTTTTTAAATTTTCCTTAAAACAAAAGTACTTAAATAGTGGACGTAATGCAATTAATTGTAGTTTTCCACCCTAAAAAATTAAAGCCTTACCCTAAAAAAGATAATGTTGAAGTTTATAAACATTTCATTAAAGTGTTTTAAAACTCATATACATACCAATAAGATTATTTACTGTAGTAAACTGTAAATAATTTTAGTTCACATTAAAATAAAACTTCATGGTAGAATCCCAGTTCCGTTAGCCGCTGTGTTTTTAGCTCTATATTTGTACAAGTGATCGCTAAATTGTCGCCAAGTAATGTTTACAATTTGTGCTTCTTTTTGTATTAAGTTTATACCCAATTTCAAAGTATATTTTGCACTAAAAAAGGCTTGAAATTTTGTTAAGATGGGTACAAATTAAAAAAACAACAACTAGAAAATAAGAAATAAAGCAAGGTTTTCCAGAAAACTGGGTTCTAGAATTGGCGACATCGCTCACACTTGGCATGTCCACTGAACTTGGGCCCCCCGAACTGGGATATGGCCAAACTTCATAAAGTAATACGAAAACACGAAATCCTATCTTTCACTAAGCTTTGAAATTTCATTTATTTATGATGTATATGAGTACAATGAACGTGCAGTTTTATCGAGATCTTCGTAAGTGATACAGATTTTAAGTAATGGATAAGGGGGCAAATAGTGATTTCTTTACCCTTTCCACTCGTAAGTACATGGCATTTGTAGCATTGTGGACACTATATAGTGACTATGAGGAAAAAGAGT
>CM063510.1:108791346-108798846 GCA_032207245.1 Pardosa pseudoannulata | reverse complement strand
AGCGCCGATGCTTTCGTCATCTTTTACGTACATAATATTCTCCCTCATTTCTGAATGTCATGTCTCTCAGGTGATTTCTCTTGGAGTTACGGTAAAAAAACCTACTTGTTGCTTAAGTTTTGCACATCAGCGTAACATAAGCCTTATAGAGCATGTTAGTTAAATTCTAAAAAGCACTCCTCTTAATTTTTATATAAGTAGTTTCTATTTTGATTACCCAAACATCGAACCAGTGTACTTTGATTTATATGAACGTTTTAAGGAAATAGCCAGATGCGAATGTGTTAATAAACATACTCTTATTATGCCAAAAGACGAAAAGAAAATTGCTAATGTTTTATGGAGAGTGGCATGAATTAACTTCATCTCAATTCATTTAAATGCGGAAAACTGATATGTTGACATTGAATTGTTATGATCAGCCTTTCTCTTCAACTTATATTAAATCTTCAAGCTATTTAATCTTCAAGGTTAATGCTTTACATAATAAAAAACCATCTTATTGCTGTACATTCTACTGTCGTTTGTTTGTGTACAATATTTAAGTTCATTTTCCTACTACCAAAATATGCAATAAAAGAATTACTTGTTTCTTCAACGTTTATGGGCCATGACTGCAACCACCCATCGGGAAGTCCGCCTTATTACACACGCACACACACACACACAGATATATATATATATATATATATATATATATATATATATATGTCAGGATTTATATTGTAGATTAATTTTAAAAGATTTTAAGTAGGGATTCTTTACTAAGAGTGACGCGGCGTGAGGAATTAGCCACATAAATACGGCTCACGCGCAATGATCTGGGCAGAGAGCAGTGTGCACATTCCACAAACAGAGCTGTGGCTACCCGAGGCAGTTAAGCCTGCCTTTGTTAAAAGTTAGGCGCTAATGTGCGATGCCATTGAAGATGATTGATGAGTAGTTTGCTCTGAGATTTGAATAAAGGATGAAAAAAGGATGATGTCAGGACTCTAGTGTTATTTAGTAGATACCTGTCATTCATATATATATATATATATATATATATATATATATATATATATATAATATATATATATATATATATATATATATATATATATATACCTATACTGATAAATAAGATCTTTATAAGTAATATTATTTGAAAGAAATAAAATAACTTTATTTTATGTACTTTTATATACTTAAATTTTTAAATATGTGAAGCCTTTTTACCTTTATTTTTTTATACTGTGTTCATTTTATTTTGCTTTAAATATATTTTAATTTTAAACATATGCGAATATCAATTTTCTGTAAATGTAAAAAGCTGATTGAGTCAGCTATATTTTAGACAAGCAATATTTCAAAGTCGCGATATTATCAACCGACGATATTTCAGATTGACAATATTACGGCGGTAGAGCTGTTTTCTAGTTGGGGTGCAGCACGTAAAATTACGAGGGCAGACAAAATCGTGGGCAGCCAGATTCAGTAGTAATATGCATGGGTTTTATAATATAGACTTTACTTTTCTTTAAAATATTTAGAGTATGTAATAATTATTAGTATATGTATAAGAATCTAACGTCATAATTGTTATTTCAGAAGATCCAATTCACATCCAAACTTGGTTTGGAACTTTGACTTTTGAATTCATTAACAATGGATGGGTAGCTGTAGAAACGTTTTTCTTGCTAAGGTAAGAAATTTTTAATATAGAGATTACATAAAATTATCTATGCAGAAGTTAATTTGGATTCTATTATACTGCCTTCATACTCTTGTTTTATTCCGGCTGCTTTGAAAGTGTTCAAAGAGTAATTAAAAATATTACTAATATTGCTAATAGTACAGCTTTAATGTAACATGCTTAACGTAAACAAAGAAGATGTTTTTATAAATACATAAAAAAATATAATTTTAATCAACAGTCGTTTTCTTCCTAAAAGCCTTCAAATCTTTTCAAACTAAAATATAATAGTAGATTTAATAAATTTAAAATATAATAGTAAATTTACAATAAATACCACAAAGAAAATGTTTTATAAATACATAAAAAATGTTCTTTTTATCGACACTTGTTTTCTCTCTAAAAGACTTAATACTTTTCAAACCCGAATACTACAATAGATTAGAGATAGTTGTTGTAAATTTAGTTTTGGTGCTGCCATCTATTGAGAGGAATAAACAATAACAAAAAAGTCGGATTATCGTATAAGGATTTAAAATATTTGATATTTATTTGTGGGATTCAATATTTGTTAAACTATTATTATTTTACCATACATCTATAAAGCCTGATCAGTACTGTTATAGATATACCTTCCATATACATTTATTAAGGAAAAATATTTATTTCACACTTTGAAACATTAAAATAACACTGTTTTGCGCTGCCAGTTATCGTCAAAGCAACAGAGTAAGGTATAGAATGTCACTAATTTTATTATTTTCTTTGGAGGCTGTTGTAAAGAATTGCTCTGCAGAATTAGGAATAAGTAAGGGAATAAAAATTTAATTTTAAAGCAAATATATTTAAGTATTTTTTAAAAGATTTGACAAAATATGCAAAAAATTCAGTAGTTTAGAAAATTATATGAAGAGTATAAAGTATCCTGAAGAAATATGTACACTACACAATTATATCATAATGAATTATACGAAAGTAAAATGTTTCAATTGCTAATGAAATTTCCATTTCAGAAAATTATTTCAAAGTAAAAATTAATGATTAACCATTCAAAGTCAAAGTTTTGAAAGAAAGTTATTACTGTATGATTTGATTATTGTAATATAATAGACTGTATTAATTGTACAAAACTATAAAAATGATATATATTTTTATGAAAAGCCATGCAAATTGTTTCTTTAATTAATTACGGTTACTGAACTTTCAACAAAATCAAAAGTTTAACACCTTTAAAAATTATATAAGTAACTTCTTTAACAGTTTCATATAAATTATAATTAAACTATAGAAATAAAATACTTATCATTGGTATAAAATTAAAGCATAAGCATAATAATTTTTCTTATTTTCAAAATATATTTTATTTTACAATTAATATTATTGATGTAAATTTACATGAGATTTAGAAATTAACTCTAGTTCAATTAGTTTAGCTTAAAACATTAAAATAATTTATATTGAGAATGTCTGATGTTTAATTTATTGTAATCAAAAAAATCAAAAGGATCAAATGTTTTATGTATGATGCTAAAATGAAAACAAGTATTTAAATATATAAATTATAAAAATGTCATAGATACAATTTTATACAAGCTGAAAATGTAGTATATTTTCTATAATATAAATGAGTAAAAGGTGATAAAAAAAAGTTTTAATCAACTGTATAACTTAAAGGTTGCGCCTACCTAATCTTTACTAAACTTATTAAAACATTCTATTGAAAACCTTAATTAAACCTTTTTTTAAGGATGCATAACCGTTTTGCAGCCAACCTTGTTAAAAGGCTGTATTAAAAAGTTTATTAACTTAAATCTTATAAACAAGTGTGTAAATTATGTAACAAGTATGTAGGTTGTATTAAAGCTTATTAAGCTTATTAGTTCATTTGCATTTAAACTTTTCAGTTAAACTAGGAAGGTTTACGCAAGATTTTAAAAAGAATTTTATAACGAGGTTACATCCTTATATCCGACAGTGCTGCATGGCTTTTAGCTGGGTCAGCAGAGAAATTTCCTTATCACCGACAACGTAGTGAAAAGATTGCATCCTTGATATTGATAAGGTTCAATAAAGGTTGTGGAAACCTTTTATTCCTATCTGGGACTGCACTTATCTGTTAAATAGAAATCTAACTAAATAATAAATTATATAAGAAAATCATTTAAATTATTTAATTTATTTTTTAAGCTAAGCTTATCTTCCGTTTTAAAGTTTAATAAACTAGCATCGTAAAATAAGCCGATTAACATTAGATGAAATTAAGAATTTTTAAAATTTTAGATGTAGGTGTATGTAGTAATAATGATTGCCTTATAATTCCTGACAGCAAAAGTATTTTTATAATGAAATAATATTTGTTCTCTTTTGTAGCGGAATTCTCGTAGTTTATTCTGGATTAAAGACTATGACGGAGACCGGTGGAAGATTAAATCTACCTCTTTTAATTATTAGAAGATATCTCAGGTAAATGTTTATTTGGTAATTATTCTTTTCTTTCTGAACTTCTGTTAAGCTTTACAGATAAATTGAATAAATCAAGAAATGAATTTAAATTTACTTTTAAAGTTCACTTCATTTTAACATTTTCTAAGGCTGTGGTAAGTACTTTTACCTCCCAAGTGTAAAAAAAAAATATACTGTGGGCATTTAAAAGATTAAAACTTTTACATCCTCATTGATCTGGTAGTTATCAATGCATTTTTATTGTGGAAGGATTCTGTTATTTGTATGTATTTTCATGTGTAAGGAAATATGTAATTCTTAAATTAGTATTTATTAGTGTTAGCTTGTAACACTAATAAAGCTTAAATACTAAATAAATACTTGTATCTAAGTCTTTTAATTATTAGAAGATATCTCAGGTAAATGTTTATTTTGTAATTATTCTTTTCTTCCTGAACTTCTGTTAAGCTTTACAGACAAATTGAATATATCAAGAGATGAATTTAAATTTACTTTTAAAGTACACTATGTTTTAACCTTTTCTAAGGCTGTGGTAAGTACATATACCACCCAATTGGTAAAAAGACTAACCTTGGGTACTTAAAAAATTAAAACTTTTACATCCTCATTAATCTGGTAGTTATCAATGCATTTTTATTGGGGACGGATTCGGTTATTTGTGTGTATTTTCATATGTAATGAAATATATAATTATTAAATTAGTATTTATTAGTGTTAGTTTGATAATTCCAGTATGTTTTTGAATTATTGAAAAGCTTTTCATCCCTTTAAAATCCAGTAAATTTTTTTAAAATGTTAAATTTTACTTCTAATCAGGTGAAATCAGAGAAAAAAAACCGTTTAGTGAAAAAAATAGGAGAAGCTGAACCTACATCTAAACCTAATAACATATACAGGTGTTCGATAATTAATGCGACCAAATTCATAAAAAACAATTTTTGATCATATTCGTTAAATTTATCTTTTCAAAATAGTACCCACCAGCGTCAATATACATCTGGAGGCGGAGTTTTCAGGCATGGAAGAACTTTTCGAAGATGTTCTTTACAGCCGATGTAACATGAGACTTGTTGTTTTCAATTGTATTTCATTGTATCACTTCTAGGACACTTTTCAAGCGAGAAAACAAAGCAAAGTCTACTGAAGACGGGTCAGGACAATTGGAAGGTTGGGGCATCAATGGCGATGTGAATCTTGGTCAGGAAGTCGTTAACAAGAAGGTGCGTTGTAGTGGTGAAGCGTCCTGAATGTCGTAATAGTAGAGCGTTGTTCTACCTTTTCAATCTTTTGGAAACTTCCAACTAGAAGGCTGTGTTCACAGTAGTCCCTGCAGTTACGAATTAGAGCAGAATAATACCTCTACTCCAAATTGCTTGATGCTTGATTCTTGGAACGGAGTGAAGCTGGGGGTTTTGAACACTTTGAACTTTGCCTTTTTATCACCGGGACATACACAAAAATTTCTGAATCACCCTCAGTGATAATTGAACTAAAAATTGGCATTGCTGTCACGCATTTTTGAGATTTATTAGTACCGGAGCACTCGTATGTTCTCTTGTTCATTGTCCAATACATTTTGGAACTTGTGTGACGTATATCTTTTTTCTGTAAAAATATCTGGTTACAATTTAATAATTGCTACTTTCGTCATATTTAGAGTTTATGAATTGAATAAAGCTCAGCCGTCGGTCATAATTCATATCGTCAAGCACACGTATCACATTTTCATCAATTTGGGAGAGTGATGGACATCCACATCAGCATATATCGATAATTTCCTTTCAGCTCTCCTTGAGCAACTTGTTTCTATGTAGAAATTGTAATTTGGTCATACAATCTGGTAAAAGACCTTCTAAATTGGTGGACTTTTCAAGTTTAAAGTGAAATTTAATATTGTAACGTTGATATACACAATGATCCATTGCGTCGTGTTGCATAATCTCAAAATGGAGTACATGGGACCGGAAATCCTCACACAGCTTAGTAGCGGCTGAGACGGGGGGCGTTTCGAAGTTAACACCCTCTTCCACATAACTCAGTTTTGTACCAATATCTTATACCAGACCTGTTGAGATAATACTAAGAACAAGACACCAGATACAAACGAGAGAAGTCTTACCCTTTTGCTGAATCTTTAATTACAAAACTATTTTTGATGAAGGACAATTCTCATGTGGCTTAATCTGACGTCTCAATCTGATAAGGAAGATGAAGCAAATAAAACAATTCTCAAGTGGTCAATATAGCGTCTCGATATGATGAGAATGGTGGAGCAACTCCCTGCCTCCGATGGTGCTATGCTGTTCACTTCCTCTTGGTTTGATCTCTCTCTGAAGGGGCCTCCAAATCTACCGAACAAGTCCGATGACCATTGTTGCCAGGGCCAAAGATGACTGACCCGCGTTAGCAACCCCTTCTGTCCAATGGGATCGAAGGAGGGTCACTGACATCACTTTCGTCTTTTGGTCAGTCTCCCGATCTGGCGTTGTCCGGTAGTGGAACTCATTGTTACATTCTGTAAGTTAGAACTTGCTGCAGAGCATTATCACGTGAGAAAATAATTGGTAGCATTATTTATGGAACACTCTCTGTAGCTTTCACTAAATATCTAGTCGATGTCCACTACATCTCGTCGAAGCCATATGACATTCTGGATTTCAACTAGTTGTTCAAAGGAATATGTGTCATGTAACAGAATAGAAAACAAAAGAATTTTACTACTTTAATATTATAAAACAATCAGCTTTTATACCTTTTCACCATCGTAACGAGATGTTTCAAAGATTTTGAAAACTGGAGAATTACTTAGAGAATTCTCACTTGGTTTATTGAAATTTTTTACTTATATTTCGCTCTTTTTAGGTTGACCCCATCTGTTCTATTGCTTATGGGGCTGGTGTTTTTCCTTCCTCTGTTGAGCTCAGGACCTTTCTGGTACGAGCATGTAGAACCTCCCCTGGAATCGTGCAGAAAGTACTGGTGGACGACACTTCTGTACTTTTCCAACTGGTGGGGAATCGATAAAGGTGTAAGTACGCTGCGTAATTTTTTTTCTGTAAATTGGTGATAGGTCAGAAAGTTTAGAAATTTATATTTTAAATAATCACCTCTTCCCAAAAGAAATTAATTAAAAAACTTCAGTGTTTTTATTTTATAGCACATTCGATTTAAGTTAAATATATTTTATCGAATAATGAAGAGTTAATTTTTTATTTCAGTGTATACAGACTACGTGGTATCTTGCGGCAGACTTCCAGCTTCATATTTTATCGCTCTTCCTTCTTATTGCCCTTTTTAGGTGAGTTTCTGATGATGATCAGTGAATATATTACTCATAGATGTTTTTTGGCGTTAATTAATCT
>CM063510.1:108778846-108788846 GCA_032207245.1 Pardosa pseudoannulata | reverse complement strand
TGGCCATAATTAAACTGACAGTGCTCACAGTGTTCTGTAGCGCGATCTATTTGCGAAAATGACGCCACATTTTGTAGGAAGATTAAACAAGACGGGGGACGAAGGATTCCGCGAAAAAACAAAATAGTTCCAAAAGTCACCGCTAGGGGAATATTTGGCAGAAAGGGGGGGGGGGGGGGGGGGGGGGGGGGGGGGGGGGGGGGGGGGGGGGGGGGGTGGAGGGGGTGGGGGGTGGTGGGGGGGGGGGGGGGGGGTCATGAAAAAGAGAGCCACATATTTGTGTTACATAAATAGAGGTGTTAACAAAGGCAAATTAATACGGAATAAAATTACCTTTTATTATGCACATTTTCTGATTTAGTTCAAGTGCAATATGGCAACACTTTTAAAAAAGCGTAAAATCTACATAAACACCGATAAAGTCCCGTGAAATGCAATATCACGTAAGCTGAGCAGCAGAAGAAGTTTTTTATTCAAATTTCACTTTACTTCCTTTGGCACAATTAAGAAATTAATTTCCGTATTGATTTGCATTTGTAACACTCTATTTTCTATTACACATAGCGCCAAATATTCCCCTGCCAGCTAAGATCGTTGGCATTGTTTGTCCATTTCAGCAACATGTGCGTTTACATCGCTGAAATAGGACGCTAGCTGATGCATGTTTTCACTGTCGTTCTTTATCGAAGGCTTTTACGCACTTGCTACAGTTTTGTAAGCATATATAGATTTATGCAAGCTTCTTAAAACCTATATATATTGTTGTTATATACGAACTCTGGTACATTGAATTTTTATAATTCCGTTGTTCTGGTTTAGAAAATCCTAAAAAATATTACTTTAGACCACAATGTAATACAAAGATCAGTTCTTCGCGTCACTCTATTTGTATACATAGGAAACAATTTTTTGATAAATAGGTATGTAATTATTTAAATAAAATTCTTTGATAGTTTTTATAGCAGTGTTTCCATATTAAAGTTCCAAAAAAATATATAAAATTTACAATGTAAGAATTTGTTTTGCTTATTTTGTATTACTGTTGGTGTTCTGTATTCTATGTGTCGTCAGTGTTGGGAAGTCACAGGTTTGCAGCTGGTCACGAAACGTCAGAGATCCTATCCATTGCTTATGCTGCGATACACAGATGTGCCTATACTTGTGGAGTAGCGTGGGTTTTGCTGGCCTGCATTACTGGATACGGAGGTAAGTTGTAAATGACTCTTATAAATTTACCACAGCAAGAAAATAATCTGAAAGTAACTGTGACTTGCAGGGATACATATATTGATGCATACATTGCTTATGCTACAATTTAAAAATGTGCCTATACTTGTGGCGTTGCGTGGGTTTTGCTAGCCTGCATTAAATAGATTAGATATGTTGAAATGACTCTCAAAAGATCCTTAAACCAACAGAAAGAGGTATGTATTCAGAGAATGGGTTCGGCGAAATCTACACTCTCCCCGAAATATTTTCAATGTATGCATTGCAAGATTTTTTTAAGCTTATTAAATTTGGTTACATATTATGTTTCATCGTATTATGAAAGTTTCCAACTATGCAGATGTAAAAAAAGTTTCTTCGAAATAGTGGTTACAAGAGGGTTGAAAATTAGCCTTGTTTAGTGTGCGTTTTGTAACGATCCGTCATGACCGAAAAAAAAGAAGAAACCAAAGGTCGACCTTAAAGACCTTTGGAGCAGACACTATTTTTCCTATATGTACGAGCGCAAGCCACAGACGACGCGAACTAAAGTCGTTGCGAAGTTTCTGTACACAAAACAGATAGTCGCTTAAGTGGGATTAAATTAAAAACAGTCAGTACGTCGGAGCCAGTGTGTCTACGTCTTTATGATGTCTTTTGCATCAAAAGATTCTGATAATAATTATAAATCAGTGACGGTTTGGTTCACTGTTCCCCACTGTGGATCAAGTTAATGGCGCCGTTAATGTATTATGATGGTCGGTCGTTAACTTAAAATAGGAACGGCCAGATCTGGAAATGAGTCAGCTGCCCAGGCGGGTCGTTTGACTTCAAATTACATCACTGTATGTGGAAGTTCCAGAAGAATACCCAGGAATGTTTTTTTTTCTGGAGATGAGATGAGTCTACTTGTTTCTCCGAACTGCGGAGTTTTCTTTTCTTCAGAGACCTCCAGCGTCTCTGATTGAGCTAGGAAATCGACCCTCGACTTCATCTCATTTCTGCTACGTTTAATTATTTTTTACTTTGTTGCCTTTGAATATTCTGGAGTTGACATTTACTATTTTGGATTGTTTGCATCCTTCTTTTCTGACAAACTCCAGCAAGATACGTACTCTGAGCTTCGACTCAATAGAGCTCTGTTCCTCATCACCTACATAGTGTCAGAGTCTGTACCTGCGCAATGGACTGTTTTCCTGTATCCGAGAATTTTACCTTCATGTACCCACTTCTTTGATTTTTTTTTAACTTATTATACGAGATTTCAAATTAATTGAGTTAATTAATCCTGTATATAGATGTACATAAATTATTCTCATGAATAAACATTTAACCAAGATAAAATAGATGTTCAGCCTGTATCCTTGACGGCCTGCCGACCATTAATCCAGTACGCCACAATATAAGCATGACTATAGTGATGGGTTTGAACAAACTGCATTACGATAGAAAATTAATTTGCTAATATAAAACTGTAGTTATAAATTACTGATTTTGACATTTGTGAATTTTGTTGTTATACAAGATGTGATATAAAAAGAAAATGGAAGGATATAATAATTCCTTTCTCAATATTTTTTTTTATTTTCTAGTTATTCATAAAATTACTTTACTTTTAATTCATTATTATAATACTTAAGCTAAATTAAAGATTAAATTAAAGATGTTCCCTGTTTACCTGACAAGTTTAAATGGTAAAAACTTTGAGCTTAAATTAAAAAGACTAATGTTTGCAAATATATTTTCGAGATACAATGAAATTACTTGCAATGTTACTGATTCCTTTTAAGACATTATTTATTTATACATGCAAAACTATGTATGTATGTACGAGGCGCATCACAGAAAAGTAAGTTAAGTTTGATGTTTTCCCTTTAAAGTAAGTAATTCGCCGTGTCAATTGTGCGTGCATAAGATCTATGACGTATTAATTATATGCACTGGACGAGTCGATTCATGAGTAGCGGAGTAGATTCCGAAATAAATAATTATAATTCCTTCTCTAGCCTCCTGCAAAGTGGTCGGTGATCTTGAATGCACAAAGCATTGCGCCAATGAAATTCTTAGTCAGCTCTGTTAGGTCTATGAACCGAAACTGAAGAACACAAAATTCAAAGCTTAGGAAAGAGAATGATTTCTGTCGGTATCACGATGACGGCGACGAGTTCGACAGATCGTCCGGGCAATGAGACATGGATTATACAAAGTTGATACAATACAAGTGTCTCAATTCTGGTAAGGCTATGTTGAATAGCTGAAACATTGCTGTACCGTTGCCAATAAATATGTCCATGAAAGTGTCAGTTCTTTTTTTCTTTTAAATAGGAAAACTTGCTTTCTAAATGTATGTATAAGACTTATGTAAATATGCATGTATTCACTTTTGTATGTTTGTTGTAATGAAATTGGATTTTAACTATACATTGTATTAAAACTTTGAACCCTCCTTAGTAAAACATTCTGGTGACGTCACAGTCATAGCAAGAAAATAATCTGAAAGTTTCTGTAGCTTGCAGTGTGTTGAGGATTTCTGTGTTTTTTCCACAAGAATGCGTGAATGTACTCTTATGGAGTATTGTTTTGAATTGTAAGAGTGTAGCAGATAAAAGAAACTGTTGGTTATAGAAGACTTAGGGTTGCCATGTAATTGTATTTATAGCTTTTAAATATGTAAATAAGAATTAAGTTTTAATTAAGTGGTTTAAGGCTGATTGATGCATCATAGAACCATCGCCCGCAACTAAGTGATTAACATTCCAGTGCCACTTGGATTCAGTAATGATTAAAAAAGTTCGCAAGATAATTTTCAGTTTTTTGTTAGCATTGTTATTTTTCAGTCCATAGTTCAGTTGATTAGAGAGTTCTGGATAGTCTGAAATGAATTATATCAGATTCAGGATAATTATCCAGATTTATCAGAAAAGGAAACTTTATTTAGGAAATTTAATAATTATAGTCAAGAACCTATACGAAGCAACTGTATCTCATTTGGAGAATAGATTTTATCATCCTTAACCTTTCGTGCGTCTTAGGAAGATTACTTACCACCTACATGATCTTATGAGATACATCTACGGTAAAAGTGCAAAACGCATAAAAGACCAAATGTTAGATGGTCATCTGGGTCTGGCTAACACCCCGTGTTGCATTAGATAGGCAGCTAATAGGTTGATCTTATTCAAGATAAAGGAAGGACAGTTTGCTAAATCCCAAACAAAGAAATGTTCGGTTACGGATGATGAGTGTTCAGTCAATATGGGAAATCATACGCCACAGGTGTCTAATGCTTCCAACTGCAGACGATGTAGGCAATGTAGTACTGAGGTCAAAGTACAGAGCATCTGCTACATTTCTATAGTACATTGTTGTACCCTTGAGCATTGCAACATACTTTTAATCTATCTATCGCAAATAAAGGTCACAAAATTTAATTTTCTGTATGACTGCAAATCGTTCCGATGAAAGTATATTTTCCACCTCTAGAATTATCTATAAAAAAGCTGTAATTAAATACATTGATTTGTTCTTCCAGGTCCTGTGAATGCGCTGTTATCATCGTCTATCATGGCACCCTTCAGCAGGCTAGCGTACATGGTCTATCTCATTCATCCTTTAGTGATATGGACTAAACTGGGATCATTAAGGGAAAGGCCTTATGCCTCCCACTACGACTTTGTAAGTATGCTGCACAGTTTTAGCATTTAACACTAGATTTACGGATGTTGATCATATACCTATTTTTACTGAAGTGAGCCAATTTGACTCATACAAGAAAATTGAAGTTTTTTGCAAAGAAAATAGTTCCAAATTAATTTAAATAAAATGTTTATTATCAAAAAATTCATGGAAAACATTTTTTTACATATAAAATCTGTTTTTGAAACACATTTTCCGCAAACATTTCTATTACATTTAGCACAATGGTTTCTACATCTGTTTCTTTTGCATGATTGTTGAACTTGACAATTCTTCCGTGCGTCAGTAGCATGAATTTTTGTCATTGGAATGGAAGTGTTCTCGACTTCTTCTCTATATTTACTTTATACTATACTTTATATACTTTATACTTTATATTTACTTTATACTATATTTATTACTATATTTATTTATTTTCATATACATTCTATGAGTCAAATTGGCTCACAACCGTGAAAATAGGTATACCACATTTGATAATGCGAAATGAAGGGGTATGCGGGGAAGAGGAATGAAAGTTTACATATATTTTATTACTTAACTAAAAACCAACGTATGTTTTTGAAAAGTGATATTAAAGTTTTATATATATATATGTAATGAGACAGACTTCTCGATGGGTGGTTGCAGTCATGGCCATAAAAATGATACCGTTTCAGCTATAGACCTTTATTAAGACAACTTTGAAGGACGGGTTCCCACTTCATCATAGGGACAAACTGAAGGGTCAGCTAGCATAAAGTTCTATTTACAAGACCATTAACACCTGGATCAACATCTGTGGGAAAATATCTCTAGAAAAATCTGTCTCCGACAGCGTGTATCTCCTTTTTATTTGGAAATTTCCTAAATTGTCCGCTAGGGCCATGTAGGTTTATAATTAGCCAGGCCCCTTCTCTGAGGGCGTAACCTGTAGCCCCAGTGGTCAATTTAGGTTAGGGGTTAAAAAGGGAAATGGAAAATGACGCGGGAATTTTTACCCTTGATTTAAGTTTTGAAAATCCCTGAGAATTTTTCTTACATATATATATAGTGATAAAATTTTTAATGAGTCAAATTGGCTCGGTTAGTAAATCTAGTGTTAAAATATCATTAAAAAAAGATAGTATGGCCAAATAAGACAGTTGCAAAATTCCTAAACTCTAGAACTACATCCTGGACTCTTGGAGACGTTATATGATTGAAATAATAAATTGTTAGAAGTTGAAAAAAAACTTTAATGTGCAATAAATCTTTTTTTTAATTGAAAGAGTATGTATTACTTTCCTTCCTTATTTCAAAAATAATTAAACTGTCTAACAATAGTAACTATGTTTGACAAATACAGGCTAGAGTTGTGTTCTCTTTGGTAAGATATTTTCTGCTATTAAATGATTTAGAGATCTATTATATATGCAACCGCTTTATATTTTAGTTTGCATATGTTTTTGCAAAAATAATGGAATCGATGAAAGATTGAAAGTTTCGTTAGAGGAATAACAATGATCGTTTTTTTTAGGTTCTTCAGTATAAAAGTCTTTACGGATAGATATACATTTAAAATACTCATTTTTTGAATGTATGTATATATACGGGTGTTAATGGGTATATTTGAAAAATTTAAAGCACACGCTTATAGAATTCACTTTATTGCATATTATTTAGGACAATAGTAAATTTTCAGGCAGATAAACTTTAAAATTAGTTACAATATTCCACAAAAGATGGTGCTGCAGTCTGGAAAAAATCTTTTCTATTTTTTCGCTAAGACCAGGGTTCCGCCACCTCTGTCCAAAAAAGAACAATTGTAACTGGAACACTATATCTGTTCTGCATGTGAAGCATCCATCTGAGACGTTTAAGGGTTTCTGATAATTTCGTTCAAAATAAGCATATTATTGCTTGCATGGTGGATATTGAAAATATATAGTGATTTTTAGATGAGGCATCTGTTGTGAACATTGTAACTAATTTTGAAAGTTTGTCTGCCTAAAAATTCAATATTATCCCAAGCATATTGCAATAAACTGTGTATTTCTATCACTGTTCGTTAGTTTTTATTGATTTTTCAAATATACCGGTCATTTTTTGAAACGTCCTGTATATATGTGTGTGTGAATGTGTGTATGTGTGTGTAAACATGTAAGTGAAGAATTTCTGATGGTTTTCTGGTTATACGCTGTCATGATATTTATTTTCCAAAACTTTATTGCTTTTACTTATTTTGGACATAACTTCTTGTATTTTCAGGTATATTTGTACTTGACCAATGCTGTAGTATCGATCGTACTGGCAGTACCTTTCTATCTTTTGCTAGAGGCTCCATTATCAAACATCGAGAGAATATTGAATAAACGAAATCCTGAGGAACAAAACAGAATCACTAAAGAAATTGGCGAAAAAGATGACGTCACTCTGACTAAAGTGAAAGTGCATCTAGCGGACTTCCAGCCAAGTCCGCCAACTATGTCCGAGAAATCAAACAGATGATATCTTTTATAGGCGTACTTACATTGTTATAACAAAAATCTGTGATACTGATTGAATTGTTTCCGAGGTTGGCATGCCTAGGTTGTAAACCAGAATTTCCTGGTATAAATTTATGCCATGAGTTTTCTGCTCACAAACTTACAACCTGTGGTCATAGATATTAATCTATTGAAATAACCAAAAAGTGTTTCCTGGAATGTAAGTGAAAATTCTACATTTTTTCTTACCTGAAGTTTTAAGCCGGCTGTTAAGAAACGGGCTCATCTAATGTTTCTAAACTTTTTTTAATATACGTAAATATGTACAAAAAAGTGAGCACATGTTTGCATGGATGGAATTTGTTCTTTGTATGCATAAACAATATTTGTAGTGAACGCACCATTTTTTCGACTGCTTCTTTATATTGTGGAAAAAGATATTGTCAATCATTTTTAATATACGTAAATATGTATACAAAAGTGACGCGTGTTTGTATGGATGGAATTTGTTCTTTGTATGCATAAACAGTATTTGTAGTGAATGCACCATTTTTTCGACTGTATCTTTATATTAGGAAAAAATATTTTCAATCTTTTTTAATATACGTAAATATGTATACAAAAGTGAGTGCGTGTTTGTATGGATGGAATTTGTTCTTTGTACGTATAAATAGTATTTGTAGTGAAAGCACATTTTTTCGAATGTTTCTTTATATTGTGAAAAAAAATATTGTCACTCTTGCACTTGCTTTTTTCCATCTTGTTACGGGATATCAGATATCATATCTTAATCGATATTGACTCTGTAAATCGACGACAGATGGCAGCACATTGGAATTATTTTAACATTCAATTACGTAAAATATATTATTTATTGAAACATACACATTTATGAATGAGTAACTCTAGCCAGTAGGTAATAAATTGATATCTTGTAGAAAATTATAGAACAATCTCAATAATTTTAACAAAATTTAGACTATAAATACTTAAAGTAAACTTAGCTCTTTCCATCACAGCGTAATGCAGATAATATGGCGTTATTCATTTTTAAAAACGCAAGGTTAACAGTTTTGAGATACTGTTTTTTATTTTTTCTCTTAAATTTCAATTTATATTGATTAAATTTTAAATTTGGAAATAGGTATAACATGTTTCAGAAATTTCAAATAAATGTAAGGTAAACTGAATTTTTCAGCAATATCCAACACGTCTTAATACTTTGAATTTTGAATTATTGGTATTTAAAACTGGGTCTTACATATATCATGAGTTAGAGTATGAGATGCCCAAACGGAACAAGAACGGCAAAACAGCAGGCGTGTACCCAGAGGGGTAGCTGACGGTCTTAAGTGCTCTTAAGTCTAAAGCTCATAAGAGCAAAGGACAAATCATGGAGGTATGAGAACCTGTTGGAGAAATGCAATACAGTTACAAAAAACGGCTGTTTACATTCATTGAACACTCATGGAATGATTGAATTTGATATAAATGATGTAATCAATGAATTAGTAAAGGAAAAAAGATTAAATTTTAATAATGAATTCATTTAAATTTTAATAATTAATTAATTATAAATATATTTATAATTAATTAATATTAAATATATTAAATAAATAATATATAAATGAAATAATTAAATTATATATTTATTAATAAATTTAATAATTATATTTATTAATTATTTAATATTGTTAAATAATTAATAAATATATAATGTATAATTAAATATATTATATATTAATTAATTTTATTTAATTTTAATTATTAATTTTATTTTAATGTTATTAATTTTATTTAATTTTAATAATTAATTAATATTAAATATATTAAATTATTAAATAAATAGATATATTAAATAAATAATATATAAAATTAAATAATTAAATTATATATTTATTAATAAATTTAATAATTATATTTATTATTTAATATTATATTAAATAATTAATATTAAATAATTAATAAATATATAATGTATAATTAAATATATTATATATTAATTAATTAATCTTATTTAATTTTAATTATTAATTTTATTTTAATAATTAACTTTATTTAATTTTAATTATTAATTTTATTTTAATAATTAATTTTATTTAATTTTAATTAAATATAAATATATTCAAAATTTGTATGGCAGCATTCCTTAGTATTAGTGCTTTTAATGCATTTGAAACAAATGAGTGCAACATTAAAATGATTAATAAAATAATTAATTAAAATGGAATTTCGACTTCACGTACGTTTTTAGATTTCTAGGGTTAAGTATGGCATATTAAACTTTGTGAATTGGTTAACCTTTAGTTTATTGAGTTCCATAAAGACAAATCCTGAGTATGCACCTGCTAAATAGATTTTAATTTCGAAGTTTAAGAGTCTCTATCCTCAAAGAGATAAACAAATAAAAAAATATCCTTCATTGTTAAAAATTGAAGCGGTGGTAAACGATAGGTCACTTCACTATATATGTGTATGGGATCACACGTCTTGTCTGCTGTTTCTGTCCACTTGTTATGTTTATGTATTTATGTCAATGTCAAATATAAATATTTTCATCGGCATTCATGATGTTATTATATTCTTTATGTTATGAATCATATGTACTGTAAACAAAAATGATGATAATAAAGTTGTTTAACACTTGATAT
>CM063510.1:108761346-108773846 GCA_032207245.1 Pardosa pseudoannulata | reverse complement strand
ATCAGTTCAAACTAGGAAAATAAAGTATTAACACCTTGAGGACCAGCATATAAATGCTATACAAGTCGACCACTGTGAAAACCGTTGCCGTTTATGTCATTTAGTTATTAAATATATCAATTAAAAATTAAAATAAAACGTTTCGATCTCCTATTACGCATACGCGACGCTGGTCTTTCAATATCAACCGTAGATCATCGCGTGGAGGCGACGGTGGACTGATAAGAGTGAAATCGCTGCGTCGCGTATACGAGACGTTGGTCGCAAAGGGGTTAAATTCTTAAAATTTGATATTTTTGTATTTGTTACATGAAGGTGCTTACCATGGGAATATAGAAATGCCATTCGAGAGAAATGATGCTGCACTTTGGAGATAATCAAAGTTTAACTTTTTTGACTGTATAGCCTTTGTATCAGCCTCTTTATCCGGTACATGTTGCACTCAGTTCTCATCTCTCAATCTTTTAAGGTGCATCGTCCTTAGTGTAATCAAGTTTAGTCTATCCTGACCAATATATGCGCCCATACAGATGATTCTACTGAATACCAGACCGTCACGACTGCGATCTGAAGCGGGTACCAAACTGCTACTGACCTACAAGAGGCCTGTCATAGTCCAATTTTATTTTTGTCTAACCAGATAAAGGAACAATTTCTCTAGAGGGATGATCCAGACTACTAAGAATGACGAAAGAGGAAAGTTTCTCTAAAGCACTTTGGGCTGGGCTTGTGGGCACAGGTATATACATAGAGGAGGTATACTCCTGAGGTTGTCTCTAATTTAGCCCACCCAGAGAACCACTGTCTTAGGCAAGGCTGCGGAAGCGAGAGAGGCTGGTCCCCCGTTCTTAGAATAAAGAGTTCCAGGCATGAATTTTATTGCCCTGTCTTGTGTTTAATGATATATCTACTGAAGTAACTTCACTCACTAGTTGAGATTAGGTCTTCAGATTAACGCCCTGTTTAAGGTAACTACTTTAGCTTAGACCAGTCCCTTGGTCAGTGCGATATTCTGAGTCTCTCTGCAGTACCGGCTTGTGCTGTGTTTTAAATAAGTTAGGTATCGGTTTCCTGTCTTTTATATTAAAAAATGAGTAGTTATAAACATAAGTGGTCCTTGTGAGTAGCAAATAATTTATTTTATGTATTATACTAAATTATAATATAATTGTTATTGTTTTTAGCTTATCTATGTTTATTTGTTATAATATTAGATTATATATACTTTTGGTTGGATGTTTGGACTACAAACACATCACAGACTACACACACAACAACAACAAAAACAACTACAAAGAATAAATAAAATAAAATCTTTCTATAAGTTGTGATTGTTTTGTATAGTTTTGTAGCTCTATTTCCATAGAGATTAAAGTACTGCATGATTCTGATATGCTACCGCAGTCATTGGGAAAAATGATATTTAGAGGGTATTTTAATTATCAGTGGCAATATGCTTTAGAGAATATTGAGAAGTCATTTATTATTGAAATATTACCTACTATTGTATAAAAGTATTTGTTGTGAAGAGATTAAATAATAGCACCATTGGATCATCTATAGAAGCGCCTAGACCGGGATTATCGGTCTAATGGGGAAAAACGGTCCTACTTGTTAGCAATTCACACCTTCGAATTTCTCTCATGCCACTAAGATTCTTTTGCTCGTCACCACTACTTTGCCATACATGTTTTTTTTCACAACCACTGTAAGTTTCTGTCTTTTATTATTCTTGGTTGTAAAAAAAAAAAAAAAAAAAAAAAACCCGGATGATTTTATATTCTAATTTTTGTGTTTTTATATTTGGTCAGATTTTAACAGTTTCAATTATTGAGTTGTGTTGCATAAGGATCCAATGCTACAAACGGTGATTTTGAAATTTAATTTTGGTCGTCATCTTAATAAACAATAAGTATCTCAAAAGGTATTTGACTAGTAGAAGTTCCAAATGAGTGTCTTGCCTGCTGAAACCACGTTCTACGACACTGTAAGTCTCTTATTTATTTTTTGTCAGTAGAAAAACTAAATTCTCCCTATTTTGTGGCCAGTAGAAAAACTAAATTCTCCCTATTTTGTGGCTGTGTTTTTATTATTAATTAGTATCTCAGAAGGTATTTACCTAGAAAAAGTTTCAAATGGGAGTCTTTCGGTCTGGAACCACATTCTTAAGCACTATAAGTCTCTTACTTTTATTTTTCTAGTCAGAAAAAAATTATAATCTCCCTATTTTGTTGCTGTGTTTTTTGTACCTTTGGTTGAATTTTAACAGTTTCAAATATCAACTAGTACTTCATAAAAATTTCATGACATGCACGGTGATTTTGTACTTAATAATAACTCTTTCAAGAAGCTTGACTAAAAAAAGTTCCAGACGAGTGTCTTGCAGGCTGGAACTAAGTTCTAAGACACTGTAAATTTCTGCCTTTTATTTAATTATTTTTTTTTGTCGATAAAAAAGTTAAATTCTCCCTATTTTGTGGTTGTGTTTCTTTACCTTTGGTTTATTTTAACAGTTTCAATTATCAACTTGTATTTCACAAGAATCTCATGATACAAACGGTGATTTTGTACTTAATAATAACTATCTTTAGAGGTGTTTGACTGAAAAAAGTTCCAGACGAGTGTCTTGACTACTGGAATCAAGTTCTAAGACACTGTAAGTCTCTGCCTTTTATTTATTTATTTATTGTCAGTAAAAAAACTAAATTCTCCCTATTTTGTGGATGTGTTTTTATTGTTGATCGGTTTTTAACAGTTTCCCATTCCGAATTATGTTGTATAAGTGTCTGATACCACATACGGGGATTTTAAAACTTTATTTTTGACAGCCATCGTACCAAACAATTAGTATCCCAAAAGGTATTTAATTAGAAAAAGTTCCCAAATGAGAGTCTTTCCGGGTGGAACCACATCCTAAAACCCTGTAAGTCTATGCCTTTTATTTTTCTAGCCAGTAAAAAAAAATTATAGTTTGACAGCCATCGTACCAAACAATTTGTATCTCAGAAGGTATTTAACTAGAAAAATTGTCAAATGGGTGTATTTCGGGGTGGAATCACATTATAAAACATTGTAAATCTTTGCCTTTTATTTTTCTTGCCAGTATAAAAATTTATAATCTCCCTATTTTGTTGCTGTGTTTCTTTACCTTTGATTGAATTTTAAGTTTCAATTATCAACTAGTATTTCATAAAAATTTCATGCTACAAACGTTGATTTTGTACTTAATAACTATCTTAAGAGATGTTTAACTGAAAAAAGTTCCAAACGAGTCCCTTGCCTGCTGAAGTCACGTTCTAAGACACTGTAAGTCTCTTCTTTATTTATTTATTTGTCAGTAAAAGAATTAAATTCTCTCTATTTTGTCGCTGTGTTTCTTTACCTTTGGTTGAATTTTAAGTTTCAATTATCAACTAGTATTTCATAAAAATCTCATGCTACAAACGGTCATTTTGTACTTAATTATAACTATTTTAAGAGGTGTTTGACTAAGTTCCAAACCAGTGTCTTGCCTACTGAAGCTACGCTGTAAGACACTGTAAGTCTCTGCTTTTTATTTATTTAATTTTGTCTGTAAAAAAAATTAAATTATCCCTATTTTGTGGTTATGGTTTTATAATTGAACGGTTTTTAACAGTTTCTCATACCGAGTTGTGTTGTATAAGTATCTCATGCCACATACGATGATTTTAAACTTTACTTTTGACAGCCATTGTACCAAACAATTAGTATCACAGAAGATATTTAACTAGAAAAAGTTCCCCAAATGAGAGTCTTTCCAGCTGGAACCACATTCTGAAACCTCGTTAGTCTATGCCTTTTATTTTTCTAGCCAGTAAAAAAAAATTATAGTCTCCCTATTTTGTTGGGTTTTTTTGTACCTTTAGTTGAATTTTAACAGTTTCAATTATTAACTAGTATTTCATAATTATATCATGCTACAGACGGTGATTTTGTACTTAATAACAACTATGTTAAGAGGTGTTTGACTAAAAAGAGTTCTAGACGAGTGTCTTGCCTGTTGGAACCAACTTGGTTCCAACAGGCAAGACAGCAGGTAAGACACTGTAAGTTTCTGCCTTTTATTTAATTATTCTTTTTTGTCAGTAAAAATATTAAATTATTCCTATTCTGTGTTTTTATTATTGATAGGTTTTTAGCAGTTTCCCATACCGAGTTGTGTTGTATAAGTATCTCATGTCACAAACGATGATTTTAAAACTTTATTTTTGACAGCCATCGTATCAAGTAGTTTCTATATCTGAAGGTATTTAAATAAAAAAAGTTCCCAAATGGGAGTCTTTCAGTCTAGAACCACATTCTAAAACACTTTAAAGCTCTGCCTTTTATTTTTCTAGCCAGTCAAAAAAAAATGATAATCTCAATATTTTGTTGCAGTGTTTCTTTACCTCTGGTTGAATTTTAAGTTTCAATTATCAACTAGTATTTCATGAAAATCTCATGACACAAACGGTGATATTGTACTTAATAATAACTATCTTAAGAGGTGTTTGACTAAAAAAAAGTTCCCAAATTTGAGTCTTTTCGGCTGGAACCACATTCTAAAACATTGTAAATCTCTGCCTTTTATTTTTCTTGGCAGTAAAAAAAAATGATCCCTATTTTGTTAAAGTGATTTTTTAGCAGTTTCCCATACCAATTTTATCAAGTATCTCATGTCACAAACGGTGATTTTTACTTAATAATGGCAGTCTCAAGAGGTATTTGACTAGAAAAAGTACGAAACTGGAGTATTTCCTGCTGGAACCACCTTCTAAAAACACTTTGCTGTCGTTTATGACAGCCAGTCTCATAATCTCCCAGTTTGTTATGTACCTCACAGTTTGTTAATAATCACATTCAGATAAAAAAATCTCATTTGTGATATTGTATTTTTCCATCTACTTTCTACTTCCCATGACTATCCAGGTAATTAAGAACATATACAGTTTTTTTTTTCCAAAAAAAAAAAGTATAGTTATTCCAATGTTTGTCAACGTCAAAATTTTTTTATTTGAAGGTTGAAATGAAAGTTTCCTTAACTTAACCAAAGAACTCATGTCACAATATGGTAGTTTTAGTGAATAATGAGCATGCAATTTATTGATAGATAAAAAGTAAAACATATTTTAGCAAAAATACCCATGAGAGAAACCTCGTAGTGTATGAATCCCTACACCTATTTCAACCATTTTGTTAGATAACATTTGATTACCACGTGTTAAAAATGTTTTCAGATAGGAAATTTTCAAGGTAAAAACTTGTGTGTTGTTTGCTATCTAAAATTTATACAAGGTAATTAAGTAGATAAAAGTTTTTTCTAAGCAAAGTTGGTGGTTTACAATGTGTAATTACAGAGGACTTTTTTAAATGAAGATTTGAAATTTCTATGGAAAAAATTTATATAAATCAATTTTAGTAAAAATTACGACATAATTTATTATAAAAATTAAAATACATATTTATAGCAAAAATAATGAGAGACCGTATGTAGAATCCCTACTATTTCTTTTAATTTCGTATGATAGGATAACAATTGTGAACCTTTAAAAATTTTCTGGTAGAATTTTCAAGGTTTGTGTGTGTGTTATCTAAATATGTTATAAGGTGCATTAGAATCCTTAATTTTTTTCTAAGAATTTTGATAAATACAATGCTATAGGTCAAATGAGATCATTTCTTTTTTTTTTTAAAAATTCAAATAAAAAATTACATAATTTTATAAAAAATAAGACTTTGTAATTTTTGCAAATAAATAACATAAGGTGGACCGTATAAAAATTATCAAATTTTTTATGTAAAGGCATTGGGACATAGACCTTGGGACACCTTTTTTTTAGGCAATTTAAAATAGTACTATGTGTATTGATAGATGACATTATCACTAAAGAATTTTGATGAAGATAATGCTTATGTTAACAATTTCACCTTTGTTTTTAATAACAAATTACATCAAAGTGCATTTTAAAAAGTAATGAAAAAATATTTTAAATTAAAGTGTATTATGCTATGAAAGAAAATGCATTTATTATCATTTCTTTGCTAATAAAAAACTGCATTGTTGATAATGTATAGTAGTTACAAAAAGATACTATGTAAAATCAGGTTGGGACACACATAGATGCATGGACAATTTAAAAAGTGTAAACTAATATCAATAAAAATAAATAGTAAAAGAACATTGTTACATTTATAGTCACTTTTAAAACACCAGAGAGTATAATGTCTTTGAGAAGAGACTAAAATATCATTTATTTTTTATCCTAACAAAGTATAATTTGTTAAAAAATCAATTCTTGTGAAGTTGAACACTCTAAAGAAACAATAAAGGTGCATTTGTTAGATTTTAAAGAAGAAAATTTGTTATCAAATATAAGATTTGTTAAAAAAAAATGTATTAACTTGAACAATTTTCAGCCAATTTCTTTTATAACAATTAATAAAAGTAATTTTAACAGTATTTTGTATTTGTTATTTAGTGTCCCAACCTACATACAGTGGGGCAGGTTCATTGGAAAGGTATTTTATTTCTTTTATTACTCTTTAACTAAATGAGATATTAAGCAGATTTAATGTTTATAAGAAGCAGATATGATTTCAATATATGCATGCTACTTATTTTTTAAAATTAGCTTAAAAAAAAATTCATAAAAATGTTTAACTGAAAAGTGTCCCAGGGTGCCCCGGTCTCCCCTATTCTTGTTTCCTATCATTGTATTTAGTATAAATGAAAACTCGTATTAAGAATATGTTTCCCTTATCTGCTACAAAAATTGACCAATATATTTGAAGTTTGAGAAAATTTACCTGTATGAGGAAATCCACTTGTTATGAGGGATTAGTTGAAAGATGAATTACAGTAATTTAAGGTTGAAATATGGGGTAACTTTGAGGTAAAAGGATGGAATTAAGAGCTTATTTTACTGGAAATTTTAGATTACATCCACTTTACTTTGGATAAACCCATCTCTGTTTTTGATAAGAGAATTATCACCCTCTTTCGACGTAAAAGATACATTGTAACGTGATTTTAACTCCTTAATGCACAATTTTTTTTGTAAAAGCCTGGCAAAAAAAAATCAATTTTTTTAATGTAAAAAACACAATTTAGAACGTTGTCTTGCCAAGAAAATTACAAAAATACAAAAATAATCAAAATTTTTATTGCAATTTTGGATTTTGATAACATTGCAGAAAATAGTCGAATATAGATTGCAATCCCATGTAAATGATAAATATCTATAAAACGATTGCTTTTTTGCTTTCATATTGTTATTTTCAATTCTCGATTGCATTTCAGTGTGAAAAATTATAGCAACATAAAGTACAACGCCGCTCGAATTATCTCGAGTGTGCACAGTTTGGCCAGTTTCGAGTTAACTTGGTTAAGGGGTTAATCTTGAGTTACAGTTATTAATAATTAATCAATCCCTGAATAACCAGGAAATATCTTGAAATTTTACATTTAAATATCTCGATGAATTTTTGAGCTATTTAAATTTTCAATGATAAATTGTCTTTTCACACTCATATATCTCATTTTCGGGCACTGAATTAAAATATGTCAGAAAATTTACCTATAGCCAGGAGTGACACGAAATACTTTAATGGATTGTTTATCGCTCCTCAACCCATTTCTCTAAATTAATACAACAAGCCTTGTTTATGTAATATATTTATAATCATTCCTTAAAGGGGTTGTAATGCCTACATCCACCATGATCTAAGCAACTTAATACAAGGTAATTTATATTCCAAACACAATTTATATTCCAAATTTCTCGGTTTTAGCTTAGCCGTTTTTCCATCTTCGTTGATACTACACTAAACTAAAAAAAACTATAATAGCATAACCGGTAATTGTCAAATATTGAAACCACTATACATATCCATCACAGATATGAAAAAACTGGTAAATTTTCTGTGAAAATTGGTTGAATATTATTGAGTCTGTAGGTTGCACACATACGTCTATTGACATTAATTTATAACACTGTTTAGTAGAATTTGGCTCAGTATGGCACATTTTTCAAAGCCGAATTTTCAAAACACAACCAAGTTCGTATATACTATTTCGACTGTATTTCTTTAGTCATTTTACATTTTCCCCTGATTTGCTGCTTGACAAAGTTTATAAATTCTTGTGGACTTTTTGCAGATAGAAGATTTATAAATTATCTAAATGATAGATTATCGAATATATTTAAGAGCAAATTCTACAAGATATAAAGTTAAAAGTTCACGCCTTAAGATACTCTAGTTAAGTAGACGAAAGCGGCACATTCGGATATAGATATCAAAGTATTAAATCGTTTTCTTAAAAAATATTTATGCATGCAAAATTCTTTATTTCATCATGAAATATTCGAACGTTTAATAATTAGAAAGCAATCTTAAGGAATTCTTTTTGACACTGAACATTTCTCAACTATTTTTCCGAAATGCTGGTCGGAAAAAAAATATATAAGTGGGTCGCATATAGACCTTGGACCATAGTTTGTCTATCGCTGAATTAATCTTTCAAATATACATAAAATTAGAAAATATTTGTTCGGAAAATGTGCAAAACAGTTATTGGTAATGAGTGAGTTGTCTGCTATAGTAATAATTAATTTTATTATACAATAATGGTTATTAAGACACTGTTTCATTTTCGAATTTCACGATTCAGTGAGTTAGATATATCGAATTGTCCTGCTAAAAGCCTACTGTCACCTTAATAGTTTTTAAATTTTTATAAAATCTCTATTTTTCAAATCGCCTTTGTTGGAAAACATTTTTCCTTACCATCGAGAAGCTTCCTATACCGCAACTTCCCAAGTAAACTCCCCGTTGTGTTAAAAAACTAATCTAATAAAAAATAATTTTATTGAAATACAAGCAAGAATTTAAAGAAGACATATTTTAATAAGTAAAGAAACACTTAGATAATTTTTTATACAAAGATATCGCGTAATAAAAATAAAAAGTGATAATTTAATTTATAGTTTAAAAGCAAGCAGCTAAAAAAAGCAATGTTTTTATAATATTTCATTACACAATTTACATAATATGCTGTACTTCGTTTGCACAGCATCTAATATAAACATATTGTAGAGCTTAGAAAATTACTCATATAGCCTACAGGTGTACTTTTTTTTGGCCACTTGGGATGCATGTCATGTTTCTCGGCAAATGGATATGTTTTGGCTAATATCTGCAAAGGCTAGAATGGTAAGAGCCTTTAAGTTCTCCAGAAGATTTAAAACTATGAGAGATGTTCTGCATGGTTTTTCTAATTTAGGATACCTTCTTCTATTCGGTCCTTTCTTTTAAAGAGAAAATGTTTTCTCTGATTGGTAAATTTAGTCCTTGTACCACTCTTCTTTTAAAATCACAGCATATCTTGCTTTCAATCTCTATGCTTCGATAAGGTCAATCAGGATTTGGCCAGATTCATATCCTTCGAAATCTATTGTTGTTTCAGACTGCTATTCAATTGCGATGAAGCTGATAGAATGTCTCACTCGGGTGGCATGCCGTTTTATCTGTCAGTTTTATATCCAGACCTTTCGTGCTAGTGGGTAAGACAAGATTTCCCTATTAAGAAATGAAAAAAAAGTATGCATGACAGTTCCAATTTAAATCATAATATCAATATAATTCGAATACAAACTTTGGAGCTATATTTGTCTTTTTTTGCATTAAGTGACTTGGTAGTAAAGTATTCGCCACACCTGCTGTTGCACCAAATTTTTTATAGATGGAAAATATCTTCCCGTTGTGGCGTTTTGATATCCTAGAGCTCTGATTAATAGAATATAAATCCCATGTCTTCCACAAAAACCTGAAAATCGTTTGAAAAAGGATTTTGTTTGAATTACATGCAGAAACCATTAAATCAATTTGGGGCTTAAGAAAAGAACAACCCTGATAATCTAGAAAGGATGACAGTTTCAATTTAAATCATAATGTCACTATAATTCGAATACAAACGTTGGAACTATTTCTGTTTTTTTTTTTTTTTTTTTTTTTTTTTTTTTTCCATTAAGTGACTTGGTCGTAAAGTATTCGCCGCACCTGGTGTTGCACCAAATTTTTCATAGATGGAAAATATCTTTCCATTGTGGCGTTTTGGTATCCAAGAGCTCTGATTTATGGAATATAAATCACATGGCTTCCACAAAAACCTGAAAATCGTTTAAAATGGCCTTTTGTTTGAATTGCATGCAGAAACCATTGAATCAATTTGGGGCTTAAGGAGAAAAAAAAAACAAAAAAAAACAAAAACATGATAATCGTGAAATGATGACAGTTCCAGTTTAAATCATTATATCAATATCATTCGATTACAAACGTTGGAGCTATTTTTGTCTTTTTTGCATTAAGTGACTTGGTCATAAAGTATTCGCCGCACCTGGTGTTGAACCAAATTTACCATAGCTGCAAAATAGGTTCTTGTTGAGGTGATACGATATCCCAGAGCTGTGGCCCATGGAAAATAAATTACATGCCTACCACGAGAATCTGCAAAATTGTTTGAAATGGGTTTTTGTTTGAATTGAATGTAGAAACCTTTAAATCAGCAATTCGGGGCTTAAGTATAAAAAAAAACATTAGCGTGGTTTGACATCGCTAAGGTGTATGCTGAGTTCATCTAAAGAACGGAATGATAGTATTCATCTGGAAAACCGAAAGTGAGTTTCAAAACACGCTAGATCTATCTCGAGTTTGATTCTGGACAGTCAATGTACATTCAGAATAAATGACATACGTCTGCAGTTCTGGGAAGAACGAGAGGGTGAAGGTAATTCCTCTAATTCCTCCTCCTTCCCTCTACCCACTGGAGGATGTGTTTATAACCCTAGAACGTTATCCTTATGTTATGGTGGAAATATATTTCCTCTTCCTTGACTTACCCTCTACCGGTAAATGAAGGAAGGAAGGAATTCTACTACCGGCCAGAGTTCCACTATGAACTATACTATATATCAGAGGTGGCCAACCTCCTTGATAGTCCAAGCCATTTTTCAAAATTTGAATTTTTTCGCTAGCCGCAATTAAATACGTATTTAAAAGTTATGCGAAAAAAGTATTAACAAATTATTTTTTACAGAAATTATATTTATTAAATGTCATTTAAAAGTTCTTAGTCCTTTAGTTTTTCAGGGAAATTTTTGAATTGTCAATGATTTTTTGCTTTAATGTGATAGTAATTTACAATGTGTTACATTGTTTTCATAACATCAGGATATTTTCAATATTTTTTAACAAGATATTCTCGGTGAATTATGCAATGATTCGGTATGTGGAATTTGAGAATCATCTCTTAAGATACGATTCAGCTCAATAAGACACGATTTTTTTACCCAGCATTGCCGGAGCTTCATCAGTTGTAATATTTTTCTTTTTAAATATAATAACACAAAAATAAAAAGGAAACTCGGGAACATGTATCGAGAGTCACAAATAATCCTCCAAAGAGCGGCAGGCTGGCCATCCCTGCTATGTATATATCTTCAACAGTCTACAACTTCTGGCGAAAGAGACACCACTATTATGCTTCATCAATAGTATGCAAACATTTTTCTTTATTCATTTAGTCTTCGGGACGTATTTACAGTAATAAACGTAAAATAAATTACGTTTATAAAACGTATTGTGAGTAATTGCAATACTTTTCAGTGTACTAATCTTATCCATTGTGATATACAATGTTGGAATTGATGTTAATACAATGTTGGAATGTGGACAACAGTGTTGATAAACCGCTTGAAATAAAATGTGATTTATATTTTATTATATCTATTGGCATTAATGTTAAGAACAGAGTATGCCATTTTCTGTTCTTTCACTAACTATCTCTTGCAAGAAATTACTGATAATAGCTTCAGTTTTCAAGATCTTTTTTTGTAATAAAATTAGTATTGTTAAAAATACAAATATATTATTGTACGCATTAAAGATAAAAGGTAGGGTGGCAGGAATAAAATTGGGAGGAGTAGTAGCTTAAAGGTTGGAAACCACTAATCTAGGGAGAGTTTGGACTAGTTGCATACTTCTTAGAAATACATTTAATTTGTATTCTGGTGTATGTTAACCTCATTATTATTCTGATAACTGCAGTTGTCAAAACCTTTTTTTTATAATAAAGTTAGTATTTATAAAGAAGTATACATTAATATATAAATCCAAAGTATAAATTAAGGTAAACGTATTAATTTAAAATGAAAGGTATTAACGCTCGAAAAAAAATTTGGGAGGCGTAGTAGCATTAATGTTAGACACTACTAATTTAAAGTAAATTTGGACTAGTTATATACTTCTAACAAAAGCATTTAATTAAAACCTCATTATTATTCTGATAACTGCAGTTGTCAAAACCTTTTTTTTATAATAAAGTTAGTATTTATAAAGAAGTATACATTAATATATAAATCCAAAGTATAAATTAAGGTAAACGTATTAATTTAAAATGAAAGGTATTAACGCTCGAAAAAAAATTTGGGAGGCGTAGTAGC
>CM063510.1:108748846-108756346 GCA_032207245.1 Pardosa pseudoannulata | reverse complement strand
TATATATATATATATATATATATATATATGTGTGTGTGTGTGTGTGTGTGTGTGTGTGTGTGTGTGCAATGAGACGTACTCTCGATGAGTGATTGCAGTCATGGCCATAAAAATGATAGTGTTTTAGCTAAAGAAATTTATTAAGATAACGTGGGAGGATGGGTTAACACTTCATCATAGGGACAGGACAAACTGAAGGATCAGCTAGCATGAAGTTCTATGTAACACGTAACACCTGGGTCAACATCTGTGGGAAAATATCTGCCTCCGACAGCGTGTATCTCCTTTTTATTTGGAAATTTCCTAAATTGTCCACTAGGGCCATGTAGAGTTATAATTGGTCAGGCCCCTTCTCTGAGGGCGTAAACTGTAGCCCCAGTGGTCAATTTAGGTTAGGGGTTAAAAAGGGGAATGCAAAATGACGAGGGAATTTTTAGCCCTTGATTTAAGTTTTGAAAACCCCTGAGAATTTTCCTTACACACACACACACACACACACACACACATATATATATATATATATATATATATATATATATATATATATATATATATATATATATATATATACAGCTAGAGAGATTACTGGATTATATATGAAGAATAAACATTTGCCGCGGTAGCTTAGTCGGCAAACGCAAAGCTCTCGTAACTGAAGGGTTGCTGGTTTGGAGTAAGAGTCGGCCTAAGATCTGCAGTGTTCGTTAAAGGTGACTGGAGCACGTAAAATATGTTCGCGGTCATAAGGTCCTCTACATTCCCAATCAATACCTCTGGGAGTGGAAGGCCAAGTCTAAGGGTCTCTTGCTGGGTCCCTGCTTCAAAATTTCGAGGTCCTACTTGAGCTTAATTAGCACTTTCACAATTGAAGTGCTCGTCAAAACGAAAGACCACACCCTTGCCTTAATACGAGTAGCCTCCGGCTCTATCGTGGGTGGTTAGACCAAGTGGCATATGCAACAACAACAAGAAGAAGTATGTACATGGTTTGGAGTCGCAGTGATTCCAAAGAGCCTTCTAGTGTTGATTATGTCGTTCTTTAATAATACAATGAAATGACTCGATATATTTGCACGAAGTTGTAATAATGCTTTTAGTTATAATACATACAGTTCTAATACAAACCTTTTAAAATCTTTTTTTAAACTTTTGAAAGTAAAAATCTATTATGTGCAGAAAATAATTTTGAATTTTCACTGCTTCATTGATTCGAGGTATGAATTGTATATTTAGTAATCACGAAAGCAATCGGTTAATAACGAAATATATATTTATATAACGGGAAAATCGCAGTATAAAAGACATACAGAAGGCAAAATTTAGGTTCTATTCAGACAGAACCGCAACTCTGAGGAACGAAACGAACTTTGATCATTTTGGGGTAATGCACAAGTTATAAATTAGATGATCCTTTATACAATCAAAATAAAAAAATGCATATATTTTTTTAGCTTACAAAGCAATCATGTGATGTCAACATAAGATTTTTTTATATAGCTGTTGTATAACATCAAATAATCAGAGATATAGACTTGTATATTGCAATTACTATGAGTATATATTGCAATTATTAAGAGTCATTTCTCGTCAAAACAACAATGATAAAATTTGTATAACAGAATTTAATTTAGTTAGTACTTTTACCCAGTTTTTTTATTATAAAAGATTAAAGAAACTCAAAAATTACAATTTAATATCAATTGTACTCTAATAGAGTATTTCAATAAGAACTAAACCCTTAAAGAAGACGTATCACTCCATCATGAAAGCATTCACTTTATAACGAAATATATATTTATATAACGGAAAAATCTCAATTATAAAGGACATACAGAAGGCAGAACTTAAGCTCAATTTAGACAGAACTGTTACTCTGAGAAACGAAGCGAACTTTGATCCTTTGGTGAAATGTGCAAATTATAGTTGAGATGACCCTTCAAGCAATCAAAATAAAAAATTGCACGAATTATTAAGAGGGCAAAGTAATCATTTGCTGTCAGCATCAGATTTTTTTTATATAGCTGTTGTAGAACATCGAATAATCAGAGCTAAAGGTTTGCGGCGACGTAACTCAAAATATTACCCCGTGCGCAAACAAATGCTGCTACTTCAATTCCAACTTTTCATTTTCCCTAATGGCATCATGTAAATGGTTTTACATTCTTTTGCCATTTGTATTAAAAACCTGTGTCCGTCATTCTCTCCGGATGTTATCAGATTGAATGAAAATTTCTATGAATTTTAGATTAAATATTTATGCTTGGGTTGATATATTTGTTGTTCCTCTTCATTTACGAGGAGCATCCAGAAAGTAAGTTTCCCTATTTAAAAGAAAAAAGAACTCACACTTTAACGGACATATTTATTGGCAACAAGTACAGCAATGTTTCAGCTATTTTTCAACATAGCCACCACCATAATTAAGACACTTGTCGTATTGTGGGATCAACTTTTTTTTTATACCTCTGTCGTAGAACTCTGCCGCCTGTGAATGGAACCAGACTTTTTGTTATAGAAGACCGTGCACATCCCTTTCCATACCGACAACGTCTGCCTGAATATGGTCCTGACCGAAGACCCACTATGATTTCAATGCATTGACTGCTGCTTGGTTTCGGGGGTTAAGTGCGAAGTCCATGTCTCATAGCCCTTGACGATCCTGTCGAGGAACTCGTCGCCGTCATCGTGATACCGTAGCAGAAGTGTCAGTGTTGCTCCTAAGCGTTCGATTTTGTGTTCGGGTTACAGTTTCGGCTCATAGACCTGACAGAGCTGACGATGAATTTCAATTGGCGTAATACTTTGTGCATTCAAGATTACCGACCGAACTTAGCAGACAGCGGGAGAAGGAATTACAGTTTCCATTTCAGACCACTGCTTCCCCGCAACTGGCACGAATCGGGATTTTTCCAGCTGGAATATGATTAATACGTTATAGATCTGTTACACACGTGCAACTGACACGGCTAATTAATTACGTTTACTTTAAAGGGGAAAACATCGGGAAATTTACTTTCTGGATGCGCCTCGTATTTTCTCCCTAGGTTTGTATATTGGCAATTATTGTCATTTATCGTCAAAACGACGATGATAAAATTTGTATAACAGATTTAATTTAGTTAGCATTTTTACCCAATTTTTGTTATAAAAAGAGTATAAAAAGAACTCAAAATTACAATGTCATATTAATTGTACTCTAATGAAGAATTTCAATACGAACTAAACCCTTAAAGAAGACGTGTCACTGCAAGACAAATGCAGTATTGCATCAGAGGCGGCATACACTTACAAGTTACGTCACCGAGTCGAAAATTTTTCCAGTGGCTGAGGTGTTGACAAATCGTAGCACCATTTTCTTTTTCTGCCGCTCTCATTATCAGAGAGTAGAGAATAAAAAAAAATGCATAAAAAGACCGTGCGCGATCATAGCTTTAAGTAAATGAGCAGCATTATCCGATCGCTTTTTACTACAAGCCTATCCGGTTACAATTTTCAGACTTCCGAAGAAGTCGATTAACAAAAAGAAGTTCCTTTCAACGATTCCCTTCTCTTCCGAGTTGAAAACGTTTTAGGTTTTGAATTTTTGGGGGCACGTTTGTATAATAACCTTGAGTATAATAACCTTGAGTTTGTATAATAAAAATTCGGAAGTCTGTGTGAAGATGGATATAGCGTTCGATAGTTATGGACTGGGTTAGCCTTAGGTGAGTCATAACGGCGGCGTTTCTGCTTAAAAGTATATCATATTTCTAAAGTGAGAATGGCAACACAAAATAATGATAAAATATGACATTGAAATGATGTTGGGAAAGCTGATATTAAATACTGCGGATGGTAATGGCAATACTAGTTCAATATAAACATGTAAAGTTCATCCACAAACACTTTCAACGGCTTGTTGGCAGTTTGGAACGTTGGTGCGAAAGGTGGAAGGTTATCCGATCGCTTTTTACTACAAGCCTATCCGGTTACAATTTTTAGACTTCCGAAGAAGTCGATTAACTAAAAGAAGTTCCTTTCAACGATTCCCTTCTCTTCCGAGTTAAAAACGTTTTAGGTCTTGAATTTTTGGGGGCACGTTTTGTATAATAAACTTGACAGGGAAAAAATTCGGAAGTCTGTGTGAAGATGGATATAGCGTTCGATAATTACGGACTGGGTTAGCCTTAGGTGAGTCATAACGGCGGCGTTTCTGCTTAAAAGTATATCACATTTCTAAAGTGTGAATGGCAACACAAAATAATGATAACATATGACATTGAAATGATGTTGGGATAGCTGATATTAAATATTGCGGACGATACGGCAATACTACAATAGCTCAATATAAACATGTAAAGTTCATGCATAAACACTTAAAACAGCATGTTGGCAGTTTGGAACGTTGGTACAAAAGGTGTAAGATAAAGGTTTGCCAATCAAAAACTAAAAGAATGTTTTTCAATGATAAACATACAACTCCCCTACCGGTCACAGTAGTCAACCAAAGAACGTTAACCCTTTGCTGAGAATTACCTGGTACACGCTCAATAATTTGTTTATCTTCATACTCCTCTAAAGTCTCCCGATACTGTGAATACAGTTTAGAATTACGCTGAATTTATTTAGTCAAATTGTGTGGTTATGTATAAAAAACAAACTTAAACAAAAAATAATCCATGATTAAATTAAAATTATCACATATGTACTTAACCTATTGTTACGCCGAATTTAAAAGAAAAGTATTTAGGCAATATCTAAGTGATAAAATGTATGGAAATAATGCAGACGATATTTAAATAATTTAAAATAAGAAATGATTAAATGAGATGGTTAAAGGAATGACGTCATAATGCTAGAAAAAAAAATGTTATTTCTACCCATTTATGTGACAAATTTAATCGCCTGCTTATAAACGGGGGAAATAATGGCCTTAAATGCTCGAAAAGGGTGAGGTAGGGCAATTTCGAATGTTTTAAAGGCTTGCTTTGAATTTTCCTAACCTTGACTCATGAAGAATCTAAAATGGATGCTCCTGTCCAATCCAGGTCCAACTGATTCATAAATTGAAAGACAGAAGGACTTAGGCTATTATTATAGAGGGGATTTTCACATACATGGGAAATGCTAATGGATTATAGTAACTTTTGCTCAAATTGGAGCCAAATAAATCAAATAACATAATTTTTTGTATAAGTATAGTAAACTAACACAACAATATTACTATCTATATCAATTATCATGAATTTCACGTCTTTCAAATTTCTTTGAATTTTACAAATCCTTTACAGTATTCAAGCAATAGTGAAAAATGGAGCGAAACTGTTGAACGTTTCGAGGGAAAGTATTTCTAACTAGTGGAAAAAGGGCAAATTAAATATTATGCATGGAACGAATCGATATAGGGCTCCACGGAATTGAAATACCGTTTTTTCTCTTGCTCGAACTCAGGTCAGGCATTCCAGAATTGGCGCATTTGCGTTGACGAACTGAGTTCGGGCGTTACATGCAAGGAGTTAAAGACGTTTAACTTTTAAAAAGACGATAAATCAATCTATAGGTAAATTTCTTAAAGCATGTAAACATCTTGCATACTTCTTGTACCACAACAGAATGAGCATGGGAAATAAGCTACCTATACACAAGACTGTCCTAAGACCTATTCTCTGTCCCGGTTTGGAGCCGAACGATGGCCGAATAGTAGAACGCTGGTCTTCGGAACTGGAGTCTGCGGATTCGAATCCCGCTATGGGCATGGATGTTTGTAACCGTTCTGAATCGGCTTTAAGCTGTAGGTCCCGGTCTCATTAGCCCTCGTGTGCAAAACTGTAGACCGTAGCGTTCAAAACCAAAACCAAAACTGTCCCGGTTTGGGAATTGATGGCAAATACTCATATTAAAAAGTTATAAACAGTACAAAACAAAATACTTTGGGTAGTTCGAAGGGTTTCCTGGTACTATACCAATGAATGAGTACATATTGATACCAAAATCGATTCTATTCTAGCAGTCATCAAGAATCTTGCTTTGAACATTTTTGAAAATTTGTAAAAAGAAACAAAGATACTGTCGAAAAAATGGGCAGTTCGATGACATCAGAGAATTTTTCAACTTTTCCTATTTTTTTCGTTGTATTGTTTCATTTAATATTTATAATAATTTAAAGAGAATTTTTATATGTTTTTTAGCTTTCTTGGAAATTTAATCGCCTGGTGTAATGCTTCTGGTACTTTTTAAAACATTTAATAAGAGGAGAATTATACTTAATAATTTTTGTTTTAAAAAAATCAACATGTCCGAAAAATTTTTAAATTTCAAAATAAGTTCTTTATATAAAAACCCCTTAATTTTTAGAAAGAAGGCAAATCCAGCAAAATTAATTAAATAAAAATAAAAGGCAAATGTTGAAATGTATTTACGATAATATTAAATAAACATATGATAAGGCAAAAATTAAGAAAAAAATCTTCTGCTTAAAGTTGTTTAAAAGTGATATGTGTTCCCAAGAAAAATCACTGAAAAATCCCAAGAAAAATCACTGTGCATTTACCCATTTTACACAAAAGTGATGTGTGTTCACAAGAAAAATCACAAGATTTGTTTGTTTGGTTTGGAGTGCTACGGTCTACTTTTTGCAACACGAGGGCTAATGAGACCGGGACCTACAGCGAAAAAATCACAAGAAAAATCACTATGCATTTACCCATTTTACACCTCTAGGGCATTGGTCTTTACACTATTTAATTGTTAGATTTTATTTTTACATTATTTTTTTTACAAATGTAAATTAAAATAATCCACTGTAAAATTTACGACGTTAAATAACTGTTTGAGTAAACATATCATAGAAAACATACTTCATTAATAAAAAAATGTTATTCTGTAATCTATGTATCACTTCTGCATTAAACTTAATTTAAAAATAAGCTTATTAAAGCATGTTGTTTACCTTTTAAGTTTTTGGTAGAAGAATTTCGTTTGAAAAATAGATTAGCTAAATAATGGTCTTCCATGTAATTAGCGATACCACCGTAAAAAAATTGCAGAACACAAAAATCACTAAGCTGTCTTACGCAGAGAAAAAGGGCTCTCCGAAAGAAAGACAAACAGAAAACATTTGTAAAACAGTTTTTGTTTCTCTGTATCATAGCCTGTAAGTTTTTTACTATGAGCTTTCAAAATTTTTGTTGGCGCTAGTTTCTCTCTATTAACTGTTGCATCTTTCGCCATTAGGTCTTTCTATGTCCTCAGGCAAATACTTATCATTGGTAAAAATAGATTTCAAAAGATGTCTCATTCTTTCAAGAAGACTAATTTTGACTGACGTGAGAACATTTTCTAAATATCTCCTTTAAAAAATGTACTAATATTTCCCCTCCTCAAAGAATGTGTCAGTTATAAGAAGGGTCAGAAGAAACGAACATGACTTAAACACTAATTAAAAATGGCACTGCTATGACTTCTCACAATGAGCTACAATAGGTCCCAGTCTAATTAGCATTGGTACAGAAAAAACGTCAT
>CM063510.1:108731346-108741346 GCA_032207245.1 Pardosa pseudoannulata | reverse complement strand
ATAGATAAGAAAACTAAATTTTAATAGCTTTTTTAAACCGAAAAGAGTATGAAAAATATATTTATTATCACGTTGAATGCCATGGGGGCCACTGGTGACCTGCGAAACAGCAATTAGCAACTCTAGCTTTTTTACTTGCGTAAAATGTCATGCTCTCCAAATACCATAAAAATTGTAACTTAAAGAGATAAATTGTTGATAGATAAGAAAACTAAATTTGATTAGCTCTTTTAAACCGAAAAGAGCATAAAAAATACATTTATTATCACGTTGAATGCCATGGGGGCCACCGGCGACCGAGCAAATAACAACTCTAGCATTTCTGCTTGTGTAAAATTTCATTCCCTAACCATACGTTAAAATTGTAACTTAAAGAGATAAATTGTTGATAGATAAGCCAAAGAAATTTGAATAGGTCTTGTAAACCGAAAAGAGCATAAAAAATATATTTATTAACACTTTGAATGCCACGGAGGTCACCGGTGACCGGCGACGTAGCAAATAATAAAAGTTCATAATTATAGTAAATAAGGATACTGATAAATTTTTCACTGATACCATTGTTATTATAACGGTTTGAAGAAATTAATGCAATATAGAGCATACAAAAATAATTTTAATAGTACATGAAAAATATACATTTTATCAGCGCATATTGCGATGAGTCAGATTGAAAGGTTAAGGCTAGGAAAATTGAATCAACGCAATCGAAAGAATATGTCACCACTTTTTTTATTCAAATTCTTTGCTCTAGTTCTTCCTAACTGCTATGAATGCTAAAGAATGAGAGGAATCACTTAGCAATCGAAGCACGACTGTTTGAAAAAAAGAACAATCGTAACAGCTTCCTACCTCCCCGTGGGAGTCACCGGTGACCCACCACCACGGAAACAGCTTCAAGCATGATTTTATAACTCAAGTTATCTGCTGCAATTAATATTTCAGCATATGCATAGCATAACGAAAAGTTCACGTCGGTGCCTTGGGCAAACCATCGAAAATGCGTCTGGCAGTCAACGTGTTTAAGACCATACAATAAATTAAAAATAGAAAGACAAAAGTATAAGCCTCCGATCCACAATAACCCTAGAATCTTTCAATTCGCTAAAGTTCATTTATTGAAGAAGAGAGCTGCTCTTATACCATAGTTAGTGGGTTCGAACCCCACTGTAAGTAAGTAATGTTCATAGCTGTTTGAAATTAGCTCTAAGCAGTAAGTCCAAGTCTCATTAACCTCCCTGTTGCAAAATCTTACACCGCAGTTCTCCAAACTAAACCAATCCATAATATGATGATTGATGCTCTAATTAAGAACTCAATTAAAAGTTGAAAACTTAAAAATCGAGATGTAAGGCACCTTGCTCATTTATGGAGTCTCGTAGTCTTTGACATTAAATGCTAAAAGCTTTAGCATTTAATTTCGTAAGCTTATTACTGCAAATTATTGTTTCATCTTGAAACGTATATAATACATAAGTCTAGCAGTCTCAAGTTTTTGATTAAAGCTGTTTTACGGTTCTTTTTTTTAGAACTAAAGACTGTAAATATGTTTCTATTCTAGACATAAACAATATAAGGATGAAATGTAGAAATTTGATGAAAAAATCAATACTTATAAAATGATTAATTTGGTATTTCTCATAAAAGTATTTTTCTCAAACTTGCTTTTAAAACTCTCCCAGAATTCCACTGTCTCGGGCAAACGTTCGGATTGTTTGCCTTTAAAAGAGACCTTGATAAGGATTTCAGGATTTGGTTTGAAGAGCTACGGTCTACATTTTTGCAACACGAGAGTTAATAAGACCGAGATCTACTTCTTAAAGCTGATTCCGAACAGCTACGAACAACCATGACACATTGGGATTCTAACCTACGAACTCTGATACCGAAGATCAGCGTCTAACTATTCGGCCATCGTTCGGAGAGACCTTGTTCAGAGAGTAGGGGGAGAGAAAGGTAGGAAAAGATTCAGAAGTATTTGTTTTTAGGTTATTCTCGTTTTATACATAACAATTTTGCCTGTAGTTGTTTTTTAAACTAAATTTTAACTATTTCTTCAAATTGAAAAATAGTAAAAACAGCATGAAAATAAATTTTTTATTTTTTTCCACTGGAATGAGCTCAACAGTTATGTTTATTGTCTATAACATCCAGAGTTCAATCGATATCTAGACAGCAATTGAACTGTCTAGAGAAAATTGTAAAACTTTGTAGTAATTAGAGGTTTGGTTTTGGTTTAGAGCGCTACGGTCTACTGTTTTGCACACGAGGGCTAATGAGACCGGGACCTACTGTTTAAAGCCGATTCTGAACGGCTACGAACATCCATGCCATAGTGGGATTCGAACCCACGATCTCCGGTACCGACGATCAGTGCCCTAACCAATCGGCCAGCGTTCGGCGTAGTAATTAGAGGAAGAATATGTTAGGAAATAGTTCGGAAGTATTTACTAATAGGTTATTCCGTTAAACTCAAAAGAAATTCAACTTAAAAATTTCTTTCATTCCGATTTAACATTTTTTATTTGAAAATAGTAAAAGCAGTATGAAAATAACTTTTTACATGAACTTTTTTGAAGAGGAATGTACTCTGCCGTTACGTCTGTTTCCGTTGGAACTCCGATCGGAAATGATTTACAGACAGCAAAAGTAGCAAACAATGAGAAAGTAGCAAAATTTAAGTAATTAGAGGAGGAAAATGTGAGGAAATGACTCGGAATTATCAGCTAATAGCTTATTCCGTTCTGCTCAAGTGAAATTCGTCTTGAGAATAGTAAAAAAAGTATGAAAATAAATTTTTCTTCTACATCAACCCATTTGAACGAGGATGATTTTCAGCTACATCTACTGTTGATACTTCTCCGAACGCGGTTAATTTCCAAGCAGTGAATCGACTCTTTGCGAAAAATAGAGGAAGAAAACAAATTTATATTGAGCAAGTCACCTACAAATTTTTTTGAGACAAGGCCATGTCGTAAAACGGAAAATTGGCAGGTAAGATTGTAGACCCAAATAGGTGTTTTTCTGATAAAAATAAAATTTTACATACATAATATTCAAACAAACTATTACTGATAATCAAAAACGAATGAAAAGGTTTTTATTGAACTTTTTATAGAATTAGGAAAAATTGTTCTAAAATGAAGAATAAATTGCTTCTTCAGAGACAAAAGTTCCTGATACCAAGCTTTCAAGTTAGTAGCTTATGTTATTAATGTTACTAATAAAACTTCATCGGTGATAATGACCAGCTTTAAAATTTTGCATAGAACGCCGAATAAGAGTATTTTTACTCCGTCCCTAAAACAAAATAACACTTGGTATTCCATTCTTAACGCTGAAATAAAAACAAGCAAGTAGCGTTATGCGTGGAAATTATTTCTTCAGAGACAAAAGTTCTTCATACCAAACTTTCAAATTAGTAGCTTCTCTTATTAATGTTACTAATAAAATTTCATTGATGATAATAACCAGCGTTAGAATTTTGCATAGAACGCGGAATAAGGGTATATTTTACTCCGTCCCTGAAAATAAACAACACTTAGTATTCCACATTAACGCTTAACTAAAAACAAGCAAGTAGCGTCATGTGTGGAAATTATTTCTTCAAAGACGAAAGTTTTTCATACTAAACTTTAAAGTTAGTAGTTTCTATTATTAATGTTACTAGTAAAAATTCATTGGGGATAATAACCAGTGTTAGAATTTTGCATAGAGCACCGACTAGGACTAATTTTTACTCGATCCCTATAACAAAACAACACTTGGTAATTCACACTTCACGCTTAACCAAAAACAAGCAAGTAGCGTCATGCGTGGAAATTATTTCTTCAGAGACAAAAGTTCTTCATACTAAACTTTAAAGTTAGTAGCTTCTATTATTAATGTTACTTGTAAAAATTCATCAGTGATAATGACCAGCGTTAGAATTTTTCATAGAGCGCCGACTAAGACTAATTTTTACTCGGTCCCTATAACAAAACAACACTCGGTGATCCACAATTAACGCTGAACAAAAAGTAGGCAAGTAGCGCCACACGTGGAAATTATCCGAAACGTAGACTGAATGAAACTTGTTGCTGCGTCTCAGTTTGATAGGCCAGAAAAAGCCGAATTAGAAACTTCCGGCAGGTGTAATTTTCCTACCTCTGGTTTACAGAAATTTCCATCAATCTAGTTTAACTAAAAACTTCAAGGGGACATGGCAACCTTTCAAAATTCCTTTATTTTGATTATATTAAGCACTCTATTGATTTTGTATTTTAAAGTACCATTTGAAGCCTATTTAGCAAAGTAAAGTCTTGATGAGTTAGGGTTAGAAAAATGCAAACCCAGTAAAGTTTATCTTCTAATAAACTATCGATCCCATTCTAAAATAAATTGGTATAAATATGCTTCATATTCCAATGAAAAATACTGTGGTCTATAAAACGTTCGAAATACCCCCTTCCCCCATTTTTGAGCTTTTTTTGCCAATATATCAAGCCCCATTTTAAGAGCAGCCGATTAAATTTATCAATTTATCACATAATAAATAGGTAAAAGTAACATTTTTTTCTAACATTATGACGTCATTTCTTTAACCATTTAATCATTTCTTATTTTAAATTATTTAAATATCGTCTGCATTATTTTCATACGTTTTATCCCTGAACTTATATAATACGTAAGTAATTATCTTTTATATTTGGCTTAAATGATAGATTAGGGTACACATGTGATAATTTTAAATTTAACCATCGATTATTTTTGTTGCAAGATAGTTCTCTGTCAAAAAACAAACCATTTTATTACCTGCCTCATAGGGTACTTTACAATTCTGGAAAATTAAAAATTTTACTGATATCATATGGTGAGCTATATGCTAGTTTAAGAATAAAAATATAAACGTGATTTAAAATTATCGGAAAAACCCAAGTAATTAAATTTTCTAGAACTTGCAAAGTATTTCCCTGCCCCAGGACTGTTCTGAGTACATTTGTGTAAACGAAATACATATTGGTATTTGCTGAAAGAGATAAGTTAAATTTTATAAAAGCTTTTTTGGGGTAATTAATGATAAGAAATAACCTTAAGCCATTTAATCGGTTGATTAGTCCGGGATTTCACTTAATCAATTTCTCCTACCTTAAATTTAAAGTCATATGCCATTCTTCTTTTTACGATTTTCCAAGAAAAAATATATCCCTATTTAAACTATCAAACATGCCTGTTCCATTTACCATATCTATAAACATAGAGCTACTCACATTCCGTAACTTTCAAAAGATAACTTAAAGTTTATGCATATCAAACCCTTTACTGTTCCTAGAGAAATTCTGAAAAATATAATGTATTTTAATGTGTTTTTTCCTATTTATACATTGCGCTGATTATTTAAGCTACGTTAAAATGGACTGAATGTAAATCACTTCGATATATAATTTTAATTTGCTAGATAAATATAAAACCATGTGACATGAGTTTTAAGGACTTACTCGCTACTTACTTAATATTTATAAGACTGTAGGAAAAATAAATTTGAACAGATAACTTTCATTAATACTAACTAGCATCCATTAGGTAGAAAGTCAATTTAATAAAAATATTCCTTATTCTGTAAATTTTTGAATATCAGTTCATTTAAATATGTGAATATATTAATCTTTGTAATGCCCAACAGAGAAATTGCATTAAGCAATACAGTCAGTATCTCAGAATCGATAGGCATTATATGAAATGCCACGCCTATTGTGGAATCCACTTTAAAGACACAGAATTTGCATTAGATCAAGAGCATTGGATAACGAAATATATTGGCGCCAACTTTCAGTCATAATTTACCTCTACTGTTAATTATCACAGAGCTAACACTATCGTGTTATTCATTTTCATGTAAAAGTAAATCCTAAGTAAATTTGTGATTAAATTTTTACATGATTGGAAAAACATTTTCCCTAATGATCTGAAAGAAGAAAACTTTCAGAATATGACGATAGTGTAAGGACCAACATATAATAAAGTACTCTTTGTAGATGAAATTCTCTTCACTCTTTTATAAAGAGATTCTGGGTGACAATTACCAAGCGTCATTCATATAAATGTTGTGGTATTAGTATATGAAGTGTCATTTTGTTACACGGAGTCATACGTTATGAGCAGTTGCACATTTCCGAGTACAGTTCAAAAAATTTTAATAGGGATAATGGTCCCTGGGTACACGTTTATAAACAATAATACAGCTAAATATTGGACACGTAACCGATTTAACTACCATAAGTAATCCAGTTTCTTGTATGGATTGATTCGTAAGATTAATAAAAGAAAGAAATGTTTGAGGCACTATGAAGATTTTGCCGAGAAGCCTTTACATTCCTTTATATCTTATATTTCATGTAAAAGTACATTCGCAGTGCAATGTGGTTAAACGTTTAAATGAATGGGGAAATATTTTTTCCGTACGATCTAAAAGACGAAATCTTTCAAAATATGACGATACTATGAGAACTAAAAAAATAAAATATTCTGTTTATGAAATTCTCTTCACTCTTTTAAAGAAATTCTGGGAGACTATCACCAGTCGTCATTCATATGAAGGTTGTAGTATTAGCATATGAAGTGTTAATTTGTTAAACGGAGGCGTACATTATGAGCAGTTCCACATTTCCGAGTACAGTTCAAAAAATTTTAATAGGGAAAATGGTCCCTGGGTACACGTTTATATACAATAATACAGCTAAATATTGTACACGTAACCGATTTAACTACCATAAGTAATCCAGTTTCTTGTATGGATTGATTTGTAAGATTAATAAAAGAAGGAAATGTTTGAGACACTGTGAGTATTTTGTTTAGAAACTTTTACATCCCTTCATATCTTACATTTCATGTAAAAATACATTCGCAGTACAATGTAGTTAAACGTTTAAATGAATGGGGAAATATTTTTTCCGTACGATCTAAAAGACGAAATCTTTCAAAATATGACGATACTATGAGAACTAAAAGACAATAAAATACTCTGTTTATGAAATTCTCTTCACTCTTTTAAAGAAATTCTGGAGACAATTACTATACGTCATTCATATGTAGGTTGTAGTAATAGCATATGAAGTGTTAAATTGTTAAACGGTGTCGTACGTTATGAGCAGTGGCAAGATTTTTTTGGCAAGATTAATAAAAGAAGGAAATGTTTGAGACACTGTGAGTATTTTGTTTAGAAACTTTTACATCCCTTCATATCTTATATTTCATGTAAAAGTACATTCGCAGTGCAATGTGGTTAAACGTTTAAATGAATGGGGAAATATTTTTTCCGTACGATCTAAAAGACGAAATCTTTCAAAATATGACGATACTATGAGAACTAAAAGACAATAAAATACTCTGTTTATGAAATTCTCTTCACTCTTTTAAAGAAATTCTGGAGACAATTACTATACGTCATTCATATGTAGGTTGTAGTAATAGCATATGAAGTGTTAAATTGTTAAACGGTGTCGTACGTTATGAGCAGTTCCACGTTTCCGAACACAGTTAAAAAAATTTTAATAGGGATAATGGTCCCTGGGTACACGTTTATAAGCAATAATACAGCTAAATATTGTACACGTAACCGATTTAACTACCATAAGTAATCCAGTTTCTTGTATGGATTGATTTGCCAGATTAATAAAACAAATAAATGTTTGAGCCACTATGAGGATTTTGTTTAGAAGCTTTTACATCCCTTTATATCTTATATTTCATGTAAAAGTACATTTGCAGTACAATGTGGTTAAACGTTTAAATGAATGGGGAAATATTTTTTCCGTACGATCTAAAAGAAGAAATCTTTCAAAATATGACGATAGTGTGAGAACTAAAAGAAAATAAAATACTCTGTTTATGAAATTCTCTTCTCTCTTTTACAGAAATTTTGGGAGACAATTACCAGACGTCATTCTTATGTAGGTTGTAGTATTAGCATATGAAGTGTTAATTTGTTAAACGGAGGAGTACATTATGAGCAGTTCCACATTTCCGAGTACAGTTAAAAAAATTTTAATAGGGATAATGGTCCCTGGGTACACGTTTATAAACAATAATACAGCTAAATATTGTACATGTAACCGATTTAACTGCCATAAGTAAACCAATTTTTTGTATGGATTAGCGAGGTTAAAACATAGAAATGTTTTAGACACTTTAAGGATTTTGTTGAGAACCCTTTACTTCCCTAGATATCCCTCACACTTCTAGTTAGTGAATATAAAGGTAAATAGACAGTGTTCCTAGATAACACACTAATATCTTCTTTTCCAGCATTTTTAGACTCTAAAAACAGCTACTACTATTATTAAGCCCTTTTATAAACGATTTTTTGTTTCTTAATCATCTTTCTTATTGATGCAATTGTTCTAAGTTAAGATTCCAGACGGTGGACGAATATGTAAGGCACTATCTTCATGTAACGCATGTTGGTCGTCCTATGTAGTCCTATGTAGGTCTTCCTATGTATCTCTGCATTGCGATGGTGATGCGGACAAACATTTGAACTTTATATTAGAGAAGAAATCTTTGAAAAGATATATCTACACTTGCATTTCACCCTTACTGTCGGTGAGAAAAGCCTTGGTAAAGGAGTCCTTTACCAAGTCTACAGTCCAATACCAAATCAAATTCACCCTAAATAAATGGTGTACTAACCTATACCCATTTGCCTGATGATGTAAAGATATTCTTCTGTGTTTACCACAACTACTAGTGAAACCAGAAGATACCGAAATAGATCTGACTTAATTATTAAAGACTATGCCATTTTTTCTTTATCTGTAGTCAGAAAAATAGTAAAATATTTTCCTAACTATGGTGAAATAATTTACCATTAACTCAAATTTTGCCCCTTTTTTATTATTACTTTTGTTTAAAATGACTTAATCGAGCAAGAACTTCCTTTTCTCTTAAGAGTATAGAAAAATAATATGGAGGTTGAAAGTGAACTTGCTCCTTTCATAGCCATTCATGGCTACTTCTGCAATATTCATTCACTTTTGTGTTTGCTTTACTAAATTTTTACCACTTTATTACGTACTGTATTTCTAATTACTTCTTATCAAGTACCATGATATAAGTTTTGTTCTGAGTTTTAAATTTTCTTTGTAGTCTTTCATTATTGCTGATATAATTACTGGAAATGTGTATTAACTATTACAATTGTCTGCCATATTCTGCGTCTTTGTGTGTCACCATATATGCATTGCACTTCCCCTAACCCTCTGACTGCTCATCCCGCGATTTCCACGGGCAACTCAAATGTAGCAAAATTTGCTCATCCCTCGATTTTCGCGGGCACGTTTTTTTCTTCCTTTATTAAGAAGCACATTCCGCCTTTTCACCGCTTAACCAGTAGAATAAATTACACAGTATTAGACATTTAATTAGGTAAATAGAATTATATGACTAGAACTATTATAGTTATATTAGATAATATTATGATAGATAGTATGTTATAAATAGAAACTAACTATGTTAAAGTTGAAATTTATTATAAAATAATTTTTTTATGTGATAACATCTGAAATTTTCTGAAAGCTTATTTTCTCATGATAAAAAACAATATAAAAAAATCTTTTCTAGAAAAGCATTAGTATTTCAATTCTCCAACATATATATATATATATATATATATATATATATATATATATATATATATATATATATATATATATATATATATATGTATATATATATATGTATATATATGTATATATATGTATATATATATGTATATATGTATATATATATGTATATATATATATATGTATATATATATATATATGTATATATATATGTATATATATATATATATATATATATATATGTATATATATGTATATATATGTATATATATATATATATATGTATATATATGTATATATATATATGTATATATATATATATATATATATATATATATATATATATATATGTATATATGTATATATAAATATGTATACATATATGTATATGTATATATATG
>CM063510.1:108708846-108718846 GCA_032207245.1 Pardosa pseudoannulata | reverse complement strand
AAGTAACTACTATTTTCAATACTTTCATATATATAGGAAATGTTAATGGATTACAGAAATTTTTGCTCAAATTACAGCAAAATAAATCAAATGACATAATTTTCTGGATAAATGTAAGAAACCAATAATACAACTATGATGAGGCGATTTAGATCAGTAATATAATTGATTCATTCATACAAGAAGTAAAATGCTCGGGATGTAAATCTGACCTCATCACATCTTTGTAAAGAGATGGAGGACCATAAATTTCTATTCAACGGATATGTTTGTCTTGTACGGTGGTCTCGGACGGGGTTCTGATCCCAGTAACAGATTAGAATCCCGTCTTCGTACTTGACATTAAATAAGGATGTACCTCTGTGGAGTATTTATGAGTCCCTAAGGGACAGTGCCCAATTAGAAGGGATAAGGTTTTCCACGTTGGCGGTCTCAAGTCGGGGTTTAAGCAGACCAATGAGATTTTTACAACTATCCCGATTGGACGATAAGAAGGAAGAGGGGACAAGGTTGAAATTAATAAAATAAGAAAAATCTAAAAATTGAGAAGATGTTCGGAAGTTCTGAAAGAAGGTGTTCGATAGTCGAGACAAAGAGAGGAGTCCGACAGAAGAGTTTCGGAAGTCGAGACAAGGAGAGAGTTCGACAGAAGGTGTTCTATAGTCGAGACGAAGAAAGGAGTCCGATAGAAGAGGTTCGGAAGTCGAGACGAGGAGAGAGTTCGACAGAAGGTGTTCCATAGTCGAGACTAGAGGAAAGTCCGACAGGAAGGATTCCTGCATCACACAGCACGGCCGCACCCCAAACACACAGGAGGAAGCCCCTGACCAGACCGACGAAAGATCCATAGATACCCATCAACCAGCAGTGTTCCGGGCACACCATTTTCACTCCCCAAAGGTACCCCCTTTTACATACATTTTGAAATTGAGATTAGGTCCTTTCTCTATTTACAAAATTACTTAAGTATTAAGAAATTGTCAGAACTAATTTAGAAGATGTTGACAAAGCTTATTTTATGAAAATTAGCATCAGTTTTGTATGTACATAGATTTTTTATATATTATAATAAATTTACTTTTTTATTAAGCTAGTTTCGGTTGCTGTTAATTTAGCTTTTAGTTTATCTTCATATTTATGTCTGTAGTTTCTCAGAACCTGTGGTTAAATTTAGTACAAAAGTACTTTTACACAACGCAATCAAATAAAATCACCACTATACATTTGATCACAGGTTAATACTCAAATATAAACGAGGACTACACGACATACAAGAATGCTATTATCTATATCAACTGTCATGAATTCCGTGTCCCTCAGATACCTTTGAATTTCACAAATCCAAAAAATAGCGACAAATGGTGCCGAAATGTTTGCGGGAAAGTATATCTATCTATTTGGAAAATGGCGATGTAAATATTATTCACTGGACCGCTTTCGGGCTTCACGGAATCGAAATACCATTTTTTTATTTTGCCATAGATTCTTCAATGTTATATTTGCATAGATTTTTATGGGTCTAAAATTAGGAAAAACCATGAAATTAATTTCAGTTTCTTTAGTAACGTTTCGAAAAAATTTGACACAGGCTAGTTTGTGGATTTAAATGGCCCCTTCCGTTGTAAGCAGTGATGTTAATTACAGTTTACTCCATGACTTTAATTTTACAACTTGCCTTTTACAGATGTGATATAGTCTTCTTCTAGAAACGTTTTTAAATTTAAAAACAAAACGCAATCGTTATTTTCACGTAATAACTTATCAGATTAATTCATCTGAATCTATAAGGAACATTCCCCCATTTGAATTCCAGTCCTTTTTCAACTGTCTCTCCTATCTCATTAACATGTCATAAACTTCTCTGTTGTAAATGATCAATTTGATTCAGCTGAATTATATACTATGGAGCTCAAACCGAAGTAAGGATGTAAAATTAGTTTGAAGCAAAAATAATAAGTCTTCAATGAAAAGTTTGTCAGCGTTCAAGCAGCATTTTACGAATATGCTCCGCTACTCGAGCGGGTCTTTAAATTACTTAATTAACTTCAATAATCACCATGTTCCCCCGGTAAGAACAAGCCATCTACATCACAAACTAAAATAAGTATATATCAAGATAAAAAACAGATACCAAAGTTGTCAAAAACTTTGAAATATAAAAATTAGGAGGAAAATTTCGGAAAACTAAAAAGAGTATAACAGTAGGATGGGAAACATATCGCTTCTTATTCCTTTTTTGCTTTTTTAACAGAATAAAATTCGATAACACGAAACCAAAAATCGCAGTTGGTAATACATAAAATTGATGACAAACAGCAACAAGGATATGAATCTAATCGTTGTGGTAAAATAAAGCAAATATTTATTTATTTTACAAACTAGCATATAGCCCGTCATATGACGGGATCAGTAAAATTTTTAATTTTCCAAAATTCTAAAGTACCTTATGAGGCAGGAAAAAAAATGGTTTGTTGTTTGGCTGAAAATTATCTTGCAAGAAAAAGTAATCGATGATTCAATTTAAAATTATCACATATGTCCCTAATCTATTATTTAAGCCAAATATAAAAGAAAATTATTGACGTCATATCTAAGTTCAATGATAAAACGTATGAAAATAAGGCATAAATTAAATAATTTAAAATAAGAAATGATTCAATGAGATGGTTAAAGGAATGACGTCATAATGCTGGAAAAATGTTATTTTTACCTATTTATTATGGGATAAATTGATAAATTGAATCGGTAGCTCTTAACCGGGGAAAATAGGAGTTGAAATAATGGCCTTTTAAAAGCTCGAAAAGAGGGGAAGGGGTGGATTTCGAACGTTTTAAAGAAGGCAGTATTTTTCGCTGTGATATGAAGCGTATTTATACCAATTTATTTTAGAATCGGATTTATAGTTTAGGAGAAGATAAACATTACTCTCTTTGTATTTTGCGAACTATGGTTGCCTCTATCCACTCCAGGTCCAACCGCTTCATAAAATCGAGGACAGACGTACAGATAACTTAGGCTATTATTGTATAAGGGATACCAAATAATTAGCGTCCGTTCACGAGCTCTCAAATTTTTTTAGCTATGCCCTCATAAGAAAGTACTGGTTTGGTTTGGTTTGGAGAGCTACGGTCTACTGTTTTGAACACGAGGGCTAATGAGACCGGTGCATGTAGCTTAAAGCCGATTCCGAACGGCTACAAACATCCATGCCAGCAACTGGATTCAAAGCCATGAACTCCCGTTCCGAAGAGCAGAGCTCTATCATTCAAAGAAAGTACTGAGAAAGTACAACATAATTATTTAAATGTTCAAAAGTCATTGATGGCTAGAGTCACATAAAACACAGTCCGGTGAATCCACCTCTTCAATTCTGTAGAGATGGTCTTGTAAACAGTCATGTACAGTCACACCCCTAAAAAGGGTCGTGTCACTACAGTCTTTCTTGGAAAACTGAGAACAGCTCTTCCCCCCAAAAAATATCCTCCATTTATTCTTCGCCAGTTGAACCATGAAATATATCGAAGATATAAAAGTTAAACTGTAATGACGTATGACTTACTGTAGGATTCAATATTAGTTTAAAAGGCAATATGTCAAATAAGAAAATATCAACTGGCTATAATGAAATAGGAGACAGAATTTTAAAACAGGTGATTTTCGGGACTTTTTATTATTGGAATACCATCAATATAAATCAATATATACCATTTGAATTTGTATCGCTTGATTGGTTAGTTTGTACCAGTTGCACTCATCCTATAAGTTGAGTTGTATTTCGAAAGATAATTAAACAAATTACACAAATCACACAAGCGTTTATAACTTACTTCAACTTGTTCATAACGCAAATGATAAATTAGAGGCATCAAAGGGTTATATCAATAAAAGCAAAAGGATAATAGTTAGGACTCAAGATAATCAAACAGAGCATAACTGTGCAAGAGATGACAGTTGAATAACGCAACGGAGAGTGGATGAATGATATGCAGGCAAATCAGAAGGTTGAGGTCAGATAAAACAGAACATTAAAGTGTAGAACCCAATGCAGGATTCAGTGACATTCACGGTACTTGGTGATATAATAAAATAAATTAAGATTTGCACATATAAAAATTAAAAGAAGTTAGGTTAGTAACATGATAAGATTTATAATTTTATAAACAGGTAAAAAAAATAAATCGAAATGAGATAGAAATTTTAAACATTAAGACAAGAATATGACAGGAAGAGTAAACTATCCAGATATACGATATGACTTCGAGTGGAAAGTATCAGAACAAAATTTATACAAAATGGAGGGAGGAAAAAAGAAGAGAATAGGAGAACAAACGTAAAGGGTTATTAGAGAATTCACAGAGTGAGCAAATGGATTCCATAAAGTAAAACAGACGTGATACTTCTAGGTCATGTAGAGGAAGACTAGAAGGAAAATTACAAAACGAATCTATATATATATATATATATATATATATATATATATATTATATATATATATATATATATATATATATGTGTGTTCGGTACATATTTTGTTCCCTGGATATAATAGCAAACTGGTACAAATGCTTCTTGGGGGGGAGGGGGGTAAGGACTTATCAAATGCCAAGACTTATGTCTTGAAAAAGCAACAGGTTCAGTTTAAAATTCATTTTCACGTTGAAGAATACATGCTTTTCTTATGTGAGAGTGAAAATTTTTCAATCGATTTTGAACTTTTTATCACACTTCAACCGTTTGACATTTTTTTGCTGTAACACAAGAAATTCGCCCTTCTTATGCGGATTACATGAATATGCAGATTTCTTGTGTTAAAGCAAAAATATTTCAACCGATTTATTTTGGGTTCAGGTTGTTATACGATAAGGACTTTAATTTAATGAAAAGGATTCACTATTCTCAAACGAGAAACCATGTAATCTTCTAAGGAAAAAGGAATCCTTAAACCAAATTTGTTGCATTTGCAGCATATGTGACAAGGCCTTTAAAGTCAATGTTTATAAAGAGTAGTTATAATGAGATCTCTTGCTTACAGCAGATTTCGAAAGGCACCAAATATTTACGCAATTAAAAGAGTAAAAAATTCATACATTTTTAACTAAGCCGTGGTAGCTCAGTCAGCAAAGGCAAAGCTCTAGTAACTAGAGAGTTGAGGGATCGTAGCGCGAAGCAGTAACATCCGCCATGTTCGTTAAAGGTGACTGCTGCACGTAATACATGTTCGAGGCCACAAAGTCCTCTAAGTTTTCATTCAATGCCTCTGGGGATGCAGGCCAAGCTTATTGGTCTTCTGCTTAGTCTTTGCTTTAAAATTACGAGGACCTACTTGAGCATAAGTCTTATTTTAACCCTTGTGATTCTCTTTAAAAACGAAAAGCACACCCCTTTCCTTTAATACGAGTAGTCTCTGGCTTAAATGTGCTTGGTTTGACCAAGTGGCATAAAACAACAACAACAATCTTGGTAGCCTAGAAATTAGTTCATCGTCCACCCGGCATGTACATAAGAAATAAAGGTTCGTTTTGGAGCGCTATATACTACTATTTTTGCTGCACTATGTTTAAGGAGATAAAAAACACTGAAATTGTCTAAACTGAGGAGTTTAGAAATTATCTTAACTTAGCCTAATTTATTATAGTCTATACCTTGAGGAAATGACAATTCCGTCACTGGAATTCTCCATTCGTATAAATGAAATTTTCGCATAATGACATAATTACAGCTTAAGTTAAATGTCATATTTTACATTAAATTAATACATCAATGGCTTATTACATCAAATAAGATATTTAATAGATTTCATTTTCCATTTACGGAGGAGCACTTCGATAAGGAAGTTCAAAAGGGAAAGTAAATCTTTTAATTATTAATTAGCTTGCAGCAATTTTCTAGAACAAGCAGTTTGGAAGGCCACTGCATGTTGACATCGACGCAATGGAAGGCGGGAAGGAACGGCACAAAAAAATATTTTACACCGTGAACATACTTTCGCTAGCGTAGATATCGTAGAAATGAGGGGTTAATGAGACGTTTAGTTTACAAATTTCTCCGAGGGACGAAAAAGAAGAAAGTTCATTTGTGGAATGTCACTCTGTCTCGTGACAACCGAGTATGTCGCCGCTCCGACAACTGCCTCTAGATCTCTTGCCACGATTGCTGTGTTCGGGGAATTGTGTTTCATTTGGACGGGGTGGAAAAAAAGACCCAACTGAAGAGAATCGTGTGTAGGAGGACTTCGAGGCATCCTCGGCATCCACCGTCGTCGATGATGATATCTTCCGATACGAGAAACTAATATTTACCGTACTGAGCTAGAAATCTTAGAATAATGAATTATCTTTCATATTCAGCTACTACTTAACCCTCTGACTGCTCAATTTGTAGACCAAAATTGGTTCACAAAGTGTGCATTTAATACGTTATTAATATATATATATATATATATATATATATATATATATATATATATATATATATATATATATATATATATATATATATATATATATATATATATATATATATGCATATATATATATATATATGTATATATATGTATATATATGTGTATATATATGTATATATAATGTACATATATATATATATATATATATATATATATATGTGTGTGTGTTGTATATATATATATATGTATATATATATATACATATATATATATATATATATGTGTGTGTGTGTATATATGTATATATATAATATATATATATATATGTGTTATGTGTATATATATGTATATATATATTATATATATATATATATATAATATTATATATGTGTGTGTGTGTGTGTGTGTATATATATGTATATATATACATATATATATATATTATGTGTGTGTATATATATGTATATATATGTATATATATGTATATATATGTATATATGTATGTATACATATATATATATATATATGTATATATATATGTATATATATATATATATATATATATATATATATATATATATATATATATATATATATATATATATATATTAAATATAAAGCGGCATATGAGATTAGATATAACAGGTTTCACTTAAGATAAAAGGCTACTAAAAATTATTTTAAACTATTTTTTTTTACTTAAATTAGGAGATACATATAAAGTTCAGATGAGCGAGATAATTTATTTAGATTGTTGGAGCACACCTTATTAGATTATTTTATTTCTTCATGTCAACCTACAAAGGGTAATTAATGCCGATGGTTACTTATCCATCGGCAAACCTCTTACTATAAAAATTAGAAAATCCTTACGTCCGTTTCAATACAGTATAAAAAAGAAGAGAACAATTTTTAAATTTTAAATAGTTTCGGAACACACTTAGTTATTTACATAAGTAAAACATTTCTGTGATCTGACTGATGGCATCGATGTTCATTGCTGTTCGGAATCATCTTTAAAAAGTAGGTTCTGGACTCATGAGTTCTCTAGTAAGAAAAATGTGAACCATAATACTCCGAACTAAACATATTGGTGAATGTTAGAGTACCGGAGTTAACGGGTTTGAATCCCGCTAACGGAATAGATGTTCGTAGATGTTCGGAATCATCTTTAACCCATATTGGACCGTTGTCCTATAAACAGGACAGCAAATAGAATTCCATTTAATAATAAAGTTATAAATATTTTCTGGGTGGATATTATTTTAAGACCTTTAAAATAGGCACACTTTATCATAGTAGCAAAAAAAAAAAAAAAAAACTGAGAAATAAAATTATATTGTATTGTAAAAATTTATTTTTAGCAACCCTTAAAAATTGTCATTTAATCTTTATATATCAAACAAAAATAAAAAAAACATATACTCCACAAAAATATCCATACATTAAAATAGTAAATAAAAAAAATAATATTTTAAAGAAAAAATAATGATATAAAATATAATGAAAAAATGATATAATTTGATATGAAAAGTTAAAAAACAAGGAAAAATTTAAATTGTTAAAAAAGGATAGAGATTTTATTATTATAAAAAAATCAAAAAAAAAAAAAAAAAATAAAAAAAAAAATTGAAAAAATATTATTAAAATGTTTTTTCACCAATTTTTTATCTAAATATTTTAAATTTTTAGGAGGTTATTGTAGTACTGAATTATAACAGAAACGGTATTATGGCAAAATTATATTTAAAATGATTTTCAATTATCACAAGCGTTATTATAAAATTCGACCTTTTTATAAATCAGCATAATTTAAAAGTATATTTTCTGAAAATCTCACCATCGATGAAAGAATGGTGAAATATTGGAAGGCTAATTGCAAGATGTTCATGAAAATAACCTGTAAAATTTGTATATAAATTTTGGTATTAGCATTACAAGTATCCCTTTCTATTATAACCAAAAATGCCAGTTAAAGAACTGCAAAAGAAAACAACAAAAGTGTGCTTAATGAAATAGTACTTTGCTGAATTCCCAAATTTACCTATGAATCAACCTAATGCAATGTAATGATATTTTAAATTTTAGTAGTGTATTGGACCGTTGGCCTAATATAGGACACTTACTTAATTAAAATTTATTTTTAAAATTTTGTTTTATATGCTTAGTTACACCATATTAATGTTATAAATAAAGTTTTAAAAATTTTCAGAAATATTTAGTTGGTGTGGTACAATATGGGTTAAGCAGTCTCATTAGCCCACATTTTAGCCCTCGTGAGAAAAACAGTACACCGTACTGCTTCAATCTAAGCCAAACCAAACCAAATATAGCCTCATCTTAAACGATCAAAAATTCAAATTCTTTTTATGAACTTCATAATTTTTTAAATATAATTAGCTGTGGTAAATATACACGCTTCGATTTAATGCTTTAAATTTTTAATTTTCAAAATATCAATAATATTAAAATATCCTCTTTATATTATTCTTTTGTGAGAAACTAAATAAATAATTAGATACAGAAAATTTCAAACAAATTTATTCATTAAATTCTTAAAAATATTACAATTAGTGGTAAGAATTCGAGTTGTGATAAAAAACCCGTAAATTTAAAAAATCATAAATTGCAATAACATACTACGTAACTCGACCTATAACTTCTGCTCTAGAGGGAGTTCTTAAATGCAAATCTTAAAATGAGAATTAACTGCAGAGATAATAATCTGTTATAAATATTTTCTACAGTTTATTTGGAGTTTAAAATCCGTGAGATCCCTTGAAACTAATATTACCAGTAAATGCTTTTTAAATTTATTACGAAAACTACTTCCCAAATGTACACTGATAACGTTAGCTTAAAAACAGTTAAAAATGTCGAAATCTACTTTTAAATAAATTTTCTTTCAGATTAAAAAACTTGAACAACTAGCGTAGTTTATCGTACATTAAGAACACTGCATATTGGATTTGGAGTGCTTAGAGAAAAAGATGTAAAAAATATTTTTATTCTGTACTTTATGAAAATTTCCATATTTTCAGACTTAAATAGCCACAATTAGACACCTAAAATTAGAAAATTTGCATTATATAAAAACAATTTAGAGTTTCGTAATAAACCATACACTACACAACGAAAGGAAATCTCATAAGATTCGGGCGTAAGGAAAATACCAAAGTAAATCCTCTAAATTTAGCGGAAACTAACAAAATTCAAACGCTTTTTACTCTCAGGTAAAATTGAATGGAATGTTCTGAACATGTTTAAAACCTTCTAAGCATTTCTTTCGGAACAGGAGGGAATCCTCATGAATAAGAAAGGCGTTACGGAAAGTTTTCATAATCCACATCTTCCTCTGACTTTTAAATCACACGCTCGATTTTGATTTTACACTCGAGATTTGATACGTTCCCTGCTTTGAATAAAAAATAAATGTTTTCTTTCTCTGGATTTAGGAGTAGATAAACAGAAACAGTGACTTTATTTTGTTTGCACTTTCAGCTAGCTTAGTTTTCTCATTTCTGTAGGATTGAGTTTGTGTTTAGAAGAAAAATCTATCTTATCAGTTTTAGGGTATTGAAAATTCAGTAGATATAT
>CM063510.1:108678846-108706346 GCA_032207245.1 Pardosa pseudoannulata | reverse complement strand
TAATAATTGGATGACAGCGTCTTCAGTTGAGTTGCTGATGAATCTACGTTAAGTGTCTGTAATTGTTAGCATATGGACACTACCCACTGGCCGCCATGTTTAACATTAGAACGGCCAACGCGGTATTTTGACCGCAAATGCAATTTAATCTCGCATGTCTCTCTTTTGTTTTCATCTATTGCTGCATTAATTTTTTACTTTTCCTAAATATTCATTGGTAATACAGAAAAAAAATTCATTCAAATATGTTCGTTAGTTTAAAAAAAGTTGTATACTTAGAATGACCAGAAACGGGGGAAATGACAGTTATCAAAAAAGTATCCTTTTTTTTTTCAGTAAAGTGTTTTATGGTCAAAGAATGCAAGAATGGGTGTAAGTACTGGACATCTAGTTTAGTCCGTTTCTTCGAGATCACCTGTATAAATTGTTTCAGTGCATGAGCCGCCGGGAAAAATACCCAGAAATATGGCTTGATAAGTGATTGTTTTATTAGTGAAGTGATACTTGAATCTATTACTTGCATTTCAGAATTATGTAAAAAATATTAGACTAATAATAATAATTATTATTTCATTTAAAAATGCAAGTATGAGGAAGTGTGCTGGACAACTAGGTTATTCCTTTCTTCAAAGAACACCAGTCTGAATTGTTTCTGCTCATGTGCCGCCGGGAAAAATATCCAAAATAGACTAGATAAGTGATAGTTTTAGTAGTGAAGATACTTTAATTTGTTACTTGTGTTCAGAATTATGTAAACAATATTAGACGAATAATAATTATTATTTTTCATCTGAAAATGTCTCGTAGAACTGTAGGGAAGATTTTTTCTGAAAATCGTTACATAAATGCAAGATTTAGCATCCGAAAATTTTTCTTCTGAAATGAATTGAAAAATAAATATACAAAAAATTTCTAAATGCAGACGAGTCTGATTCGAGCTTTGATTTCGAACAAGATGATTACATAGTATTCATCTTTGCTGATAATACGTAGATATAACTCAAACACAGTTGCAGAACTAATATGCTCAAGTAAAAGAAGTTATTCTTTCAGTTTTTTACAGTACTTACTTAACAAGCAGTTTATTTGAAAAGAGTAATATTCAGCATATTTTTCATTGTACTTAATTGCTGAATCTTAATCTTTTAGTTCAAAAGTTATTTTCTGAAAAATATAAGTTTCAGGAGTTATCAAATTTTTCATTTCTCCGGTGAATCCGGAGTAGTTGGCATGTTTGATATGTTCAGGGGATGAAAGCATTTATTTACCGTTAGCAAATTAGTAGTTTACATATAATAATTTACAACTGAAATTTAAAAGAGATGTGATAAGGTAAAGATAAGACAGTAAAATACATATAATTTAAACACTATTGTGATGAGGCGATTTAGATCGGTAATATAATGGATTAATTAATACGAGAAGTAAAATGCTTGGGAACTAAATCTGACCTCATCACATCTTTTGTAAAGGGGAGAGGACAATAAAAAGTATTTAAACTGTTTTCGTCTTGTGAAGTATTCTCTGGCGGGGTTCTGATCCCAGTCCCAGATTAGAACCACGTCTCCGTACATGGCACTAAATAAGAATGTACCTTTATGGAGTTATTTATGAGTCCCTAAGGGACAGTGCCAATTTGAAGGGATAAGGTTTTTCCACGTTGGCGGTTTCAAGGCGGGGTTAAGGACACCAATTAGATTTTTACAACTATCCCGATTGGACGGAAAGAAGGAAGAGGGGACAAAGATGAAATTAATATAAAATAAGAAAAGTCTAAAAAGAAAAGAGGGTGTTCGAGAGTGGAGTCGAATCAAGGAGAGCAGAGAGGTCAGAAGTCGGAGGAGACGACTGTGACAGTGAGACTTCGGGAGTCCAAGGAGAATAGCCTTGAGTTCGATAGAGACTCCGGAAACGTTTAAGAACCTCTCGCAGCCACCAGCAGTGTTCCTGTGTCTAATATTACAGCCGCACCTCAGAAGGAAGCCCCTAACCAGACCGATGGAAGATCCACACATACCCAATCCCAATTCTGATTAGCTCTCAACCAGCAGTGTTCCTGACACACCATATTAACCCACAAAGGTACCCCTTTACATATATTTGAAATTGAGATTAGGTCCTCTCTCTTATTTATATATATTTACCTAATTGATGGAAAGTTATTGTCAGCCCTAAATTAGTGTGGCACCTAATTTGAAAGTAATGATAAAGTAAATTTTATGAAGATAGAATCAGATTATGTGTATATAGATGTATATTTATCACTATAATAAATTTACTTTTTTTTATTTTAAGCTGGTTTCAGTTGCTTTTAATTTAGCTTTTAGTTTATTTTCTTATTTTATGTCTGTAGTCTCTCAGAACCTGTGGTCGAGTTTAGTACTTAAATATTTTTTACACAACGAAACCAAAATAAATACCACTATACATTTGATCACAGGTTAATACCTAAATTTAAACGAGAGCTACACGACAACTATTATACAACTAGCATATAGCCCATCACATGACGGATAATTTTCCAAAATTGTAAAGTACTTTATGAGGCAGGTAAAAAACATGGTTTGTGTTTTGGCTGACAATTATCTTGCAACAAAAAATAATCGATGACTCAATTTAAAATGATCACACATGTACCTAATCTATTATTGAACCCAAATAGAAAAGAAAATTATAAGGCGATTTCACGTAGTAGGACAAATTCTCAAATTATGACAATTCTTGATTTAGTTTCAAACGGAAGGGCAGTTTATTGTTTGTCTATTGGCTGTTAAACATGTGAAAATAAATGGGAAGGGCATTATAGTAGGTCGTGACGTTGCGACAAATTGCTTTATTTTCGTAATATCTAAGTTTAATGATAAAACGTATGAAAATAAGGCATAATTTAAATAATTTAAAATAAGAAATGATTCAATGAGATGGTTAAAGGAATGACGTCACAATGCTAGAAAAATGTTATTTTTACCTATTTATTATGGGATAAATTGATTAATTTAATCGCCTGCTCTTAACCGGGGAAAATAAGAGTTGAAATAATGGCATTAAAAGCTCGAAAAGAGGGGAAGAGGTGGATTTCGAACGTTTTAAAGAAGGCAGTATTTTTCGCTGTGATAGGAAGCCTATTTATACCAATTTATTTTAGAATCGGATCTATAGTTTAGGAGAAGATAAACATTACTCTCTTTGAATTTTGCTAACTATGGATGCCTCTATCCATTCCAGGTCCAACCGCTTCATAAAATCGAGGACAGACGTACAAATAACTTAGGCTATTATTATATAGGGGATTACAACACTTTGTACCCAAATCTGTATGATATTTCAGTTCAAGAATAGCCTTCAATCTGTCTGTTAAACAACAAAATCTCAGACTTTCTCATTATTTTAAATGTTGTAACGTATATATTTTGCCATTAAGATAAACTAATATTCTTACCCATGAATGAAGTTGCCAAACTTACGTTAGAAAGATGAAAATAAAAACATTTTCTGACTGTAATAATGATAATAATGTCGAAATCTGAATTTTCATTTCTAATGACTTTTTCACAGAAACGAGATCTCGTCACAGAATGAAGTTTCCCAGATGTGTATAAAAAGCTCGCCGTCGGTCTTATGCAGAAAAAAAAAATTTCATTCGTAGAAGATCGGTAGCATTTCTCTTAACTCGGTTATCTTTACGAGTAAGTTTAATTAGAGATGGCATTTTTTTGTTCCTTGATGAGCTAGCTGCACTTGAATGACTTAATTTTCTTTTTTCTTTTTTGCTTAATATATTCCGTACTGTTTTTTTAAATACTTCTCTGGAATATTGTCGCCAAAATGGCGGTTTCAATGTTCTGTTTTTAGAACCAATAATGGCGCGAAAGTTTTGCATCATTCTTGTTATTTTTTTTTAATGACTGAGTGTGTCTGCAAGATGGATTGATAAAGTAAATTAAACTGTAGGTGTTTCATACATTAAAGCAGAAAAACGAACAAAGTTACAGTTATATCTGCACATTAAATTCCGAAAATAATATAAAATATTTTTTAAAATATCGTTTGTCTGATTTCGTTTAGATATTTTTGTAAAATATTCTATTGATCAAAAGCTTTAATTTTTAAATATATTGTGGAATGCCTTTACATTTATATCAGTTCTCTGAAATTTACTGTTTTAAGAATAAAAGTTTTCAAAATCGTGTTCTAAATATTTATAAACTGAAGGTGTTTCATACAGTAAAGCAGAAAAAACTACAAAGTTACAGTTATATCTCCACATTAAATTCCGAAAATAATATAAAATATTTTTTAAAATATCGTTTATCACATTCCGTTCAGATATTTTTTAAAAATATCCTATTAATCAAAATTTTAAATATATTTTGGAATGCCTTTACATTCATATCAGTTCTGTAAAATTTACTGTTTGAAGAATAAAATTTTTCAAAAAAGTGTTCTAAATATTAATAAACTCTAGCTGTTTCATACATTTAAGCAGAAAAACGTACAAAGTTACAATTATATCTGCACAGTGGAGTCGAATCAAGGAGAGCAGAGAGGTCAGAAGTCGGAGGAGACGACTGTGACAGTGAGACTCCGGGAGTCCAAGGAGAATAGCCTTGAGTTCGATAGAGACTCCGGAAATGTTTAAGAACCTCTCGCATCAACCAGCAGTGTTCCTGTGTCTAATATTACGGCCGCACCTCAGAAGGAAGCCCCTGACCAGACCGATGGAAGATCCACATATACCCTATCCCAATTCTGATTAGCTCTCAACCAGCAGTGTTCCTGGCACACCATATTAACCCACAAAGGTACCCCTTTATATATATTTGAAATTGAGATTAGGTCATCTCTCTTATTTATATATATTTACCTAATTGATGGAAAGTTATTGTCAGCCCTAAATTAGTGTGGCACCTAATTTGAAAGTGATGATAAAGTAAATTTTATGAAGATAGAATCAGATTATGTGTATATAGATGTATATTTATCACTATAATAAATTTACTTTTTTTTTATTTTAAGCTGGTTTCAGTTGCTTTTAATTTAGCTTTTAGTTTATTTTCTTATTTTATGTCTGTAGTCTCTCAGAACCTGTGGTCGAGTTTAGTACTTAAATATTTTTTACACAACGAAACCAAAATAAATACCACTATACATTTGATCACAGGTTAATACCTAAATTTAAACTAGAGCTACACGACAACTATTATACAACAAGCATATAGCCCATAACATGACGGGTAATTTTCCAAAATTGTAAAGTACTTTATGAGGCAGGTAAAAAAAAATGGTTTGTGTTTTGGCTGACAATTATGTTGCAACAAAAAATAATCGATGACCCAATTTAAAATGATCACACATGTACCTAATCTATTATTGAACCCAAATAGAAAAGAAAATTATAAGGCGATTTCACGTAGTAGGACAAATTCTCAAATTATGACAATTCTTGATTTAGTTTCAAACGGAAGGGCAGTTTATTGTTTGTCTATTGGCTGTTAAACATGTGAAAATAAATGGGAAGGGCATTATAGTAGGTCGTGACGTTGCGACAAATTGCTTTATTTTCGTAATATCTAAGTTTAATGATAAAACGTATGAAAATAAGGCATAATTTAAATAATTTAAAATAAGAAATTATTCAATGAGATGGTTAGAGGAATGACGTCACAATGCTAGAAAAATGTTATTTTTACCTATTTATTATGGGATAAATTGATTAATTTAATCGCCTGCTCTTAACCGGGGAAAATAAGAGTTGAAATAATGGCATTAAAAGCTCGAAAAGAGGAGAAGAGGTGGATTTCGAACGTTTTAAAGAAGGCAGCATTTTTCGCTGTGATAGGAAGCCTATTTATACCAATTTATTTTAGAATTGGATCTATAGTTTAGGAGAAGATAAACATTACTCTCTTTGAATTTTGCTAACTATGGATGCCTTTATCCATTCCAAGTCCAACCGCTTCATAAAATCGAGGACACACGTACAAATAACTTAGGCTATTATTATATAGGGGATTACAACACTTTGTACCCAAATCTTTATGATATTTCAGTTCAAGAATAGCCTTCAATCTGTCTGTTAAACAACAAAATCTCAGACTTTCTCATTATTTTAAATGTTGTAACGTATATATTTTGCCATTAAGATAAACTAATATTCTTACCCATGAATGAAGTTGCCAAACTTACGTTAGAAAGATGAAAAAAAAACATTTTCTGACTGTAATAATGATAATAATGTCGAAATCTGAATTTTCATTTCTAATGACTTTTTCACAGAAACGAGATCTCGTCACAGAATGAAGTTTCCCAGATGTGTATAAAAAGCTCGCCGTCGGTCTTATGCAGAAAAAAAAATTTCATTCGTAGAAGATCGGTAGCATTTCTCTTAACTCGGTTATCTTTACGAGTAAGTTTAATTAGAGATGGCATTTTTTTGTTCCTTGATGAGCTAGCTGCACTTGAATGACTTAATTTTCTTTTTTCTTTTTTGCTTAATATATTCCGTACTGTTTTTTTAAATACTTCTCTGGAATATTGTCGCCAAAATGGCGGTTTTAATGTTCTGTTTTTAGAACCAATAATGGCGCGAAAGTTTTGCATCATTCTTCTTATTTTTTTTTAATTACTGAGTGTGTCTGCAAGATGGATTGATAAAGTAAATTAAACTGTAGGTGTTTCATACATTAAAGCAGAAAAACGCACAAAGTTACAATTATATCTGCACATTAAATTCCGAAAATAATGTAAAATATTTTTTAAAATATCGTTTGTCTCATTCTGTTTAGATATTTTTGAAAAATATTCTATTAATCAAAAGCTTTAACTTTTAAAAATATTGCAGAATGCTTTTATATTTATATCATTTCTCTAAAATTTACTGTTTAAGAACAAAATATTTCAAAAACGTGTTCTAAATATTTATAAACTGAAGGTGTTTTATACAGTAGAAGCAGAAAAAACCACAAAGTTACAGTTATATCTCCACATTAAATTCCGAAAATAATATAAAATATTTTCTGAAAGTATCGTTTATCAAATTCCGTTTAGATATTTTTGAAAAATATTCCATTAATCAAGAGCTTAAATATATTGTGGAATGCCTTTACTTTTTATATCAATTCTCTAAAATTTACTGTTTGAAGAATAAAATTTTTCAAAAACATGTTCTAAATATTCACAAACTGTAGGTGTTTCATACATTAAAGCAGAAAAACCCACAAAGTTACAGTTATAGCTCCCCATTAAATTCCGACAATAATATAAAATATTTTTTAAAATATCGTTTATCTCATTCAGTTTAGATATTTTTGAAAAATATTCCATTAATCAAAAGCTTAAATATATTTTGGAGTGCCTTTACATTTATATCAGTTTTCCAAAATTTACTGTTTCAAGAATAACATTTTTCAAAAAGTCTTTTAAATATTCATAAATTGTAGGTGTTTCATACATTAAAGCAGAAAAACGCACAATGTTATAATATATTTATATATTAAATTCTTAAAATAATGTAAAATGTTTTTTAAAGTATCGTTTATCTCATTCCGTTTAGATATTTTTGAAAAATAACCCATTAATCAAAAGCTTAAATATATTTTGGAATGCCTTTTACATTTATATCAGTTCTCTAAATTTTAGTGTTTCAAGAATAAAATTTTTCAAAAAGTGTTCTAAATATTTATAAACTGTACGTGTGTCATACATTAAAGCAGAAAAACGAACAAAGTTACAGTTATATCTGCACATTAAATTACGAAAATAATATAAAATATTTTTTACATATCGTTTGTAGAATTCCGTTTAGATATTTTTTAAAACTATTCCATTAATCAAAAGCTTTAACTTTTAAATATATATTGTGGAATGCCTTTACATTCATAACAGTTCTCTAAAATGTATACTGTTTGAAGAATAAATTTTTTCAAAAAAGTGTTCTAAATATTCATATGCATGTAATATATCAAAATTATTAAGCCTAAAAATCTATCTATCTAAAATTCTCTTTTTTACTTTCTAATTCTTTTATATTTATTTTCCCAGTTGTATAATATATTAATTAAAGAAGTGTTCGCTGACTTAAATTCTTTTTACCAGTCTTCCAGAGTTAACTCTGGAATAAATGCTAATTTTCTGTCCACTGACACATTCTCCAGCTGTTTCAAGAAATAATTTCACTCTTCCAGTGTCTAAGCTCATTTCTGAATTTTTATAAGTCTGACTAAACTGTTGTTCTCATGGAATAAAATTCGCCTGATTTCTTACTGTTGGGGAAATTTATAATAGAAGTGTGTTTTCTCATCATTCCATGCTTTGCTCTTGTCGGGTAAAGGCGTGCTCATTTAGATTCAAATAAAGTTAAAGTTTAACCACGGACCACGCTGCTTTTTTCATGAAGCGACTGCAATTAAGGTCTCTCACTGGACAGTTAGCCCAGTCAATTAAAAATAATAGGGGCTAAAAAATCACTGTGTTACGGCGAATATTAAATTCTAGACTTTACATCCAAATATATTTATTTTTCTTTGTTTATCACCATTTGTAAAATGGGAAGAAATATTTATTTCAAAGTACAATTTTCCTTATTCTTTAATTAAGACTGTGTTTCACCGTAGCCGATTAGAACTTATAATGTATTAATAGCTACATAATCACTTACGAGGTGAGCATTTTTAGAAAAATACCGTTTTGTAGTTTGGTAACTGTAGCGTTGTGGATGCTTCTCAGCTATGACCGAGGTCAAGGTCAAATGGGTTAAATGGGTTATACGGAGTACCTAGCGAAGTGTAAAGTCTTCACTTTAACCTCCGAACGTAAAACAGATCAAAACATCAATTTAGGCCTCAAGGCAAACATTTAATACACTCCAGATCCCAAGGAAGTGAGGAGGTGACTCTCAGCTACGACTTTTGAGTACTGCCTCTGTTGGCTAGCCACATACCCCATTACTTAATAATTCGAAGTTGTTCTCACGAATGTGCATGATGAGGAGCAAAGCGAACAATTTTCTTCCATTACGGAAGACTCGCTGCTACTCGCGTACAACTACTCGATCTGGTGAACACATCCTTTTTAAGCTTCCTGTCCGATATTATGATGTGTAAAGTTGATTGGGGCACTTAAAATATTTTCGTAGTCACAATGTTTTCCAAATTCTCAATCAATACTCTGGGGGTAGTAGGCCAAGCTTATGGATCTTCTGCTTGGTCCCTGCTTTTACGAGGACCCACTTGAGAATAAGTCATAACTTTCACCCTAGCGGTGCTCGTTAAAACGAAAGATACACCCCTTTACCTTAATTCGAGTAGCGTATGGCTCAACTGGTTTGACTAAGTGACATCAAAAACAACAACAATATAACATTGTGGACTGGTACGAAAATCCTGCTCCATTCTGAAGCCCACGTAGTCGGGCAGAAACCGGTGTAACGGACCCACATGCATCTAATTGTTAAGTGCATCTGTATACAGAGAACGTCACACTGTCACTCCAATGTAACGAGAAAGGGATAACGGACAGTTGCTAATGGTGTGTGAGAAAGTCGATAGGACACGGGGTACTTTTCCAGACTTCTTGTCACGCGAATTTGTTTAGAGCGGATGATCAAACGTTTCTGACTGCTTTTGATATTACCGACTGGCAAAATTCAGAAATGATGCAGCCAGACAAGGTGGAGCCATTTGCTAACCTCGAAAATGAAATGAGTCTAAATCAAGAACTCCTATGTAAGGAGTTAAGACCCGCCCCTTTAATCCAGTTGTAAGACAGGCGGGGTTAAAGGACAGATGGTGAGTTTTAATGAAAGAGTGGAGATGCGAAAGAAATTTGGTTGACCATAGTGAAAAGTGTACAGAGACTGGCTGTTCAGCGATTGTTTCGGCTTAGCATAAGCTTTTTCCAACTCATGTTTGTTGTCAATACAAACGTCAAATGAAATACTGAAATTCCATATGTTTTTGTAATTTTTGTATATGAATTCCCTAAAGATTTTTGGGACTACTTAAGAATTGGGTTCCCCTTGGCGAATTTGAAAAAAATATTGGCGATATTTACTAAAACACAAAGGTAATCCATCCAAACATTGTATTTCTTGCTTTTTCTGGTGACTTTAATGAATGCATATTGCGCCATCGTAATAGAATTATATACTCTTACTTAATTAAAGAAAACGACTTGAAAACTGGACATTTATATTTATGGGCAATTAACCCCTTAATAGTTTACAAACGCAACAGCTCCAAATTATTAAAAATCAGCCATAGTGAGCCATTAATGGTTTGTTATATCTAACTTTTTTAAGCATTGCGAAATTTTAATATATAAGATAAGAGTTCCACAAGGAGAGTTGGATGCAAACATATAAATTATAATATAGATACAGATTGATTGGACAAGGTGAGATCAGGAGAAAATGTTAGGTGACCATACTTAAACCATTATCGCCAAGTTGGCGGTTGAAAACAGTTCTTTAGTCAAGCCAGATTTTTTTTTATAAGAAACTATTTTATATTTCTTTATTGTAATTTTGTTTTAGAAATAATTTTATCGAGTATAAAAGTAGTTAGCCGTTTCTCCCTGGTTTTTCTCCTCATAGCAGTTACCGTTCTTGTGAAATAGCTGGCTGAAGTTTTTAGCCGAGTATTCCGAAACTAGCATATAGCCAGCCATATGACGAGGTCAGTAAAATTTTTAATTTTTCACAATTGTAAAGTACTTTGAGGCAAGTAAAAAAATGGTTTGTTTTTTGGCTGAAAATTTTCTGGTATCAATAATTTGTTTAACTTCTTACTCAGCTAAAGTCTCCCGGTACTGTGAATGCAGTTTAGAATCACGTTGAATTCATTTAGAAAAATAATTCAAAGTTTTCTTAGGTACGTCGAAATTATCATTAAGTTCTTCCCAATTTTTTGAGACAGTAATTAATGGAAGTAAAGAAATGAAACTATCATTTCCATTACACCCTTTCGTTTCAACAAAAAATAATCGATGATTATAGTTTAAATTATCGCATATGTATCTAATCTATTATTTAACCCAATTATAAAAGAAAATTATTTAAGTAATATCTAAGTTCAGTCATAAAACGTATGAAAATAATGCAGGCGATATTTAAATAATTTAAAATAAGAAAGGATTAAATGAGATGGTTAAAGAAATGACGTCATAAGGATAGAAAAAAATGTTATTTTTACCTATTTATTATGTGACAAATTGATAAATGTAATTAACCAGAAAAAATAGGGCTTGAAATAATGACATTAAATGCTAGTAAAGTGGAGAAGGGGTGGATTTTGAGTGCTGCTAATTCTAACTCATCAAGAATCCAATATGGATGCCCTTTATCCATTCCAGGTACAACCGCTTCATAAATTCGAGGACAGACGACAGGTAACTTAGGCTATTATTATATAGGGGATTACGTACTTGTTTTTGCGTTAAAACAAAAATAAAATATCGAATGTTATCTTGAAGTCATCCCCAAAACCCTTCCACATGTGCCAAGCATTACATATACTTTTGCCCATATTACATAACCCATTATCTGACAGCGTTTGAGTGACTGATAAAGTTTTTTCAATGCTTACAAAAGTTAGATCTAAAATGTATCGCTTTAATCAGATAAAATTATGCGTGACTGCACACTCTACAGTGTTTTAGATTGGATTTGTTACTGTTATGTATATACATGAAATCCTTGAGACTTTTGCCAGTTTATAGGTTTTTATCAATCTTGAATTGATATTCACGGTTGGTGTGGCATATCTGCAACGTGTGGTCAGCATCGATGATTTCTTTGAAAGAAAAGATAGATAATCATTGCCTAAACTGATTTTAGATTTTCTAATCTTAACCCCTTAACGTTCACGCTCGAGCTAACTCGGGAGCGCTAAACTGGCCAAACTGTGCACACTCGAGATAATTCGAGGGGCGATGTACTTTATGTTGCTATAATTTTTCACACTGGCTTGAAATCGAGAATTGAAAATAACAATATGAAAGAAAAAAAAACACAATCTTTTTATGGATATTTATCTTTTACATGGGATTGTAAGCTATAACATTTACTTATTCAAATATAAAATATATTTTTTTCTACTTATCACTTACGACTTATCTGTTCCTTGTGTAGTAATAGTCGACTATTTTCTGCAATGTTATCAAAATCCAAAATTGCAATAAAAATTGTGATTACTCTTGTATTTTTGTAATTTTCTTGGCAAGACAACGTTATAAATTGTGTTTTTTACATCTAAAAAATGTATTTTTTTGGCCGGCCTTTAAAAAAACTGTGCAGTAAGGTGTTAATCCTACAGAGCACAGTTCCTCAAAGTGTGTAATATTACCCACCAATGAATACTGAATTAATACTGCTTTTTATAGATATATTTTTCTGTAATACTTTATACCGGTATACTGAGTCTTTTTCTATTATGATTAACTGTCTCTTAAATTTTCCTCAAAGTGTGTAATATTACCCACCAATGAATACTGAATTAATACTGCTTTTTATAGATATATTTTTCTGTAATCTTTTATACCAGTATGCTGAGACTTTTTCTATTATGATTAACTGTCTCTTAAATTTTCCTCAAAGTGTGTAATATTACCCACCAATGAATACTGAATTAATACTGCTTTTTACAGATACATTTTTCTGTAATCTTTTATACCAGTATACTGAGTCTTTTTCTATTATGATTAACTGTCTCTTAAATTTTCCTCAAAGTGTGTAATATTACCCACCAATGAATACTGAATTAATACTGCTTTTTATAGATATATTTTTCTGTAATACTTTATACCGGTATACTGAGTCTTTTTCTATTATGATTAACTGTCTCTTAAATTTTCCTCAAAGTGTGTATTATTACCCACCAATGAATACTGATTTAATACTGCTTTTTACAGATACATTTTTCTGTAATCTTTTATACCAGTATACTGAGTCTTTTTCTATTATGATTAACTGTCTCTTAAATTTTCCTCAAAGTGTGTATTATTACCCACCAATGAATACTGATTTAATACTGCTTTTTACAGATACATTTTTCTGTAATCTTTTATACCAGTATACTGAGTCTTTTTCTATTATGATTAACTGTCTCTTAAATTTTCCTCAAAGTGTGTAATATTACCCACCAATGAATACTGATTTAATACTGCTTTTTACAGATACATTTTTCTGTAATCTTTTATACCAGTATACTGAGTCTTTTTCTATTAGGATAACTGTCTTAAGTTTGCATATAAAGACCAATTAAAAGCATTTTATGTGTTTATTAATAAATTAATTAATTAATAAACACATAATGATTGTTCCCTTGATTAACAGATTAAACTGTTAATCAAAGGAACAATCCTTTGAGAATATTTTTCAACAGTGCGTTTGAGTTAACAACACAAAGTGTTTGCTGATTTTTAGAATGTTTAGTTTTTTTTAATGTATTTAAAAAGTAATAAAATTGAAAATTTATTAAAAAATCGCTTTTATTTAACAAGAATATGATGAAAAAAATTCCACTAAAAAATAAAAATTTTCTTTCAGTTTTTTAGCAGGGCTTCAAACCGGGACTGAACCGAAAACCGGAAAAATAGTTATTTTGGTCGGAACGAAAACCGGAACTGGATCGAAAATAAAATATCGCTTTATTTCGGTTCGATATATCTTCAGTCATTTTGTTACTGTAACCAACTTATCAATATTTTCTAATTTAACGTCACCATATAAATATCGTCATTGCATGTACATTGCTTCTCGATTTCCTGTTTTTAATATTCAATAGTACTTTTCTGTTTCAGTTTCGCATGAAACGGCTTGTAGAAGACAGATTAAATTCAGTTGAATGTCCAGTTGTCAAATGCGATTTTGATAATGGATTTTGGAGTATGCGAGACATTGTGATAATATAGGAAGTCTAAATAATCCTCAAGATTTAGAAAATCATCTCTGCCGGGGATTCCCCGCCGTATGTAGTGTGCTAGAGAAGATTGGTTTAAACTCTATTAATTGTTTATTCTTCTAAATCTTGAAGATTATTTAGACATTCTATTTTATCACAACGTCTCGTATACTCAAAAGTGGTGACCAGGACGTGATGAAAACAGAAGTAGTAGTAGAAGTTGCAGTAATTACAAACGTGGCGTTTTAATGACAAATAGATATTGCTACAGTATAATAATGCCAGAGCTCGCCGTTCTCCGCTCACCGCATGTATCGTACATGTTGGTTAATTGTATCAATTCACATAGTGTACCATTAAATAAAGAATAAAATGTTCTAAATTTTGATAGAATTACATTTTTTTCGTCTATGATAGAAATATACAGATGATACAGATGGATACAGATAGATACAAATGTCTGTGATATAAATATACTATATATAGTACAAATAAGAATATACATAAAATAAATTATTCATCCGGAAATGAAACGAAAACCGTTAATTTTAGCAAAACGAAAAGCGGAACTAAACCGATTTTTTTTTTCAGTTGAACCGGAAACTGTTCGCAGCACTGGTTTTTAGTTATGCCGCTAGAAGGCGATACTAGTTTAAAATCTCTGCAACTGCGATTCCAAGACACAGTTTTTTGCATTAACCAAAATGATTTTATTTATGTTTTCTCCAATTTAATTTTTATGATTGAAGAAAATAGTATTATCACCGGTATTGAATCTATGTGCAAAATTTCAGATCTCTAGCTAGATGGGAAGATAGTTGAAAGTTAATTTTAAAATTCCAACCGATAAACCAGTAAAGTTAAATAAAAACGATTAATAATACTTCTTTTTTAATGATCCATCATTGTAATTGCGATGCAGAGACAATTCAAAGAAAGCAGAAAGAGCAAAAATTAAAAATCTAGTATTTACATTTCCAACATTAGGTAACCAAACCGTTCTAAAAGAGTATGATTACTCTCTGCAATTTATTTCCTTTACTGATCTGCAAAACTTAATATTAATACTGCAGTTTACCCCTAGATGGCAGTACTTTTATATGTATTTACCGTTGCGTTGAGAAACGAAATCAGTTTTGAATATTAAAAAATATTTTGATTATTATATACAATAATGATGCTAATACATCATATAATCAAAATAAAAAATTGTTTATAATTTTTATGTACTTTTGTGTATTAGGAAGTCTTGTGGTTTCCACATCAGATTTTTTTATTGCATATTTAAGTGATTTAGATTCTTTAATGAAGCTAATTTTAATGGTTTTTATATCAATAACTGTTAAGTTATAATATTTAGTTCAATTAATATATATATATTTAATGTTTTAAATAAAAAATTTCTAGAAATAGCTAGTTTAAGGTAATGAATAACAACGCACCATAAAAATATTTTTTTTAAATATTTTTTATAAAATGGAAATTCTAAAAAAAAAAGAATAACTTTTTTAAGAGAAACACTTGAAATTCCAGATATTCAGAATAAAAAATATGACCTTCTATTCACACACAAGAACATTTTCATCAGTTATTTGAAATTATTAAAATTATTTGTCATTTATTAAAAGTAGCATTAGTCACTGGAAAATGTTACATATGATGAACTAATATTATTCTTCTACAATTCATTAATCACTAAATAATTGTATGATCCTTTTTTATTTTTTCTTATTTTTAAACAGCTAATATTTGACCATTTATAAGTAATTCAAAACGTAAGACCCATTGACATTTATGCTTCCTAAATATCTGTTTCCACAGACTATTTTTCTTGAATTAACTGTATTTCCCTTTCTCTACCAGTGACATTGATGATATTTTATCACACACCAAATCCTTTTACCTAAGAGATATTAGACTATTTACCTAACGCAAATACCGTTTTTCAGACGTAAAGAGAAAGCTGGGAGTATTACCCTGCTATTACAGTTATACTTTATTTATATAAAAATATATCAACTGAGAGATAAAAAATTTACCTTTACAATTAGATGTTTTATGCATTTTCGAAAAACGATTAAAGATATGACGTTTTTTCGGTATTTAAAATCTCACATTTTATTATTTAAATATTTCCTTTAAATACAACTTAGAACTTCGTGATCGAAATTAACTGAAAATTTGCATTGTTTGTTTTTAGTTCATCAGATTGTAAAATAATATATATATTCCTTATCCCATCTTTAAAGTGTATGTAAACAGGATCGCCGAGCAGTTCCGAGTTTCTAATTCCGTTGACTTGTCAATTCCCTAGTCATTTTAGGTATGATGTAGCATCGGTTCAGAGAAATACAGCCCTCTTGATGATGTAAGAATTAGACTCCTTAGATGTTTTAAGTATTTAAAAACAAAGTTGATTTATTTACAGAAATGTATTGTTAACGTTGTTGCTAGATGTTACTTTCATCCGATTCAAAAGAAATCAATCAAAACCATCTATCAAAGTCGGGGTGTATCTCTCCAAGAGATAAACTACTTATCCGTCTCACGAGTTCAGACGGGAGTGCCTCTCGATTCTTCCTTCACCACCAAGAAACTTCGATTTTAGGGGAGATCACCCCCTCCGTTTTGACCTCCGTCCTTGGGGTAGCCGAAGAACCCTTGGCGCCTAGCCGACTCTGTCACACAAATCATCTTTCCTTTCTCTGTCGATGTGTTCGCAAACGGCCCGCTTGAGACTTCCGTCCGGCCTTAAAGACCATTACTGGCACAATACTGTTGTTTCCACTTGTTCGGTGTTTTCAATGTTCGGCGTTGTACATTGCACAATAGTTCGCTTTTACAAACGCTCTTCTTAAACAACGACAAAGACGCTTACAGTTTAGCAATAAATATTCCAAAATTTACGAAAGTGGAATATCAATATATACTATTTCAATGCGGGCACACACTCTTCTTATAGCATTCGCCACAATTAAACCGCAAATATTTGTTGGCCATTTCCTTATGGGGTTACCCTTGTAGGTGGTCAACATTACTCCTTAGGTACAACACAAATAAATAAAGTAGGTCTTCGTAATTTAAAAGCAAGTTGGAAGCAGAAGACCTCCAGACCAACCGGGGAAGACAAACTCGAAGGTTAAAGCCTGAATGATTTCCCGCTGTTCGGAGAGGAAACTTTTTTACAGGAGTCATCATCTGTGTAACACTTGTCAGATGAACACCTTCTGCTGTTTTAATTGTCAATGGCTAAGTCTTGACGCAGTAACGTCACATCACGGGAATTACAAATAACCATCTAAAGAATGATTAAGACTCGGTCTATCGGTCGCACTAATGTTCAACGTCATTTGCAGTTATCTGTATAACAGAAAATGTAGTTTAGTACATAATAGAAAATTAACTTAAACGTTGTATGCGTATTACCATATACATCAAATATATAATGTGCAAAGAATTTTTAGTAATCAATATAGAAAATCTACAAATTGGTAATTTAAAAAAAGAAAATCAAATCACAACTTAAAAGAGGAATGAAGACATTGGACCTGAGGAGCATGTAAAGTTTTTTTTCTGTCAAGGCTTGAAGATCACTTCTTTCGACTGCGTGTTTACGTTATTTCTACGCCACCTTCCCTTATTTTTCTGTCTATATTCTTTGCTCCAGTCTTGACTTCCAACCTCAAGAGGTATTATTTGGGAACTTGGAGGACATTACGACCATGAACCTACTTTACGAGCTCCAGAACCACTAATGAATATTAAGGATCTTTGGCTAACTCGAGCCTCGAACTCACAACTTTCGTTTATGAGGTTTTTCCACCTCTGCCTTTGCCAACTGATCATTTGGGAACTTGGAGGATATTACGACCACGAACCTGCTTTAGAGGCCCCAGAACCACTAATGAATACTACGGATCTTTGTCTAACTCGAGTCTGGAACTCACAAACTTTATTTTATGAGGTTTTTCCTCCTCTGCCTTTGCCAACTCATCATTTGGGAACTTGGAGAACATTACAACCACGAACCTGCTTTAGGGGTCTCAGAACCACTAATGAATACTACGAATCTTTGTCTAACTCGAGTCTCGAACTCACAAACTTTCGTTTGGTGTTTTTCCACCTCTACCTTTGCCAACTGATCATTTGGGAACATGGTGGACATTACGACCCCGAACCTGCTTTACGAGCTCTAGAACCTTTAATGAATACTAAGGATCTTTGGCTAACTCGAGCATCGAACTCACAAACTTTCGTTTATGAGGTCTCCTAACAGTCTTGCCTTTGCCGACTGAGCTTCCGCGGCTCAAAACCAGTATATAAAATACATTCATTGCTATGAAAATATAAATTAATTTTTAAATATTTACATTAAGATTCTTGTTAAAATGTTCAATGTTTAAGGATATCGAGAGTCTGATTATAGAAACTACTGTATATCTACATCCTCCTTTATATATATTTAACAACAATGTCAATTTTCTTGCATTAATACAAAATTTTAATCACCTAAAAGACACCATCTTCCCGAGTGTGTAAATTGTTTAAATGTGTCATGCGGAAAGTTCGCTCTAAACTTCAATTTTCCATGAATTAACGGAAGGGACTCCGAAATAGTTAAAATGTAATGACCAATTAAATAAATAAATATGTAAAATTTAAGCTATGGATAAAGTAAATATTTTAATAGTTAAACGAAGTTCGGAGAAGTTCAAAACTATATTTTAAACAGGTTAGTTAAGGTAATTAAATATACAATTATGTAAGCAATTATGTTATTTCAACTTATGCATTAATTCCCTAAACCAGTGCATGACTCAAATCAGGGCTTAAACGAAATTACTGATTCTTCTAATCGATTAAGATAAGATTAACACGAGAGTTCCTCATTTACTTACAGAAATTATTACACAACCTTATTTAACATTGTTTATATTTTTGAACTGTTACTTGTTATAAATTTGTGTTTCTATGTACATTATCATACACTCATAAACGCACTTGAAGTAGTAACTGTATTTATCCGAGAATATGCTTAAAGTAACTGCTTTTTCTCTCATAAACTGTTTTGGTTCATAGTATTTTAGATACCTAAATAGAAATCATTTAAATTAAAAAAAATAATTAATTTTTTTACGATATATTGTTGGTAATTTTGAAATAAGCTAAAGCAGTGTACTATTATGATGAGAGGTAACAGCATCAGGCAAAATAATGACGGGGCTATATGAGCTTCAGAATCAAAAAGGTGGCATTTCTATGATTTTCATCAAACTCAGAAAATCTATCCAACGGTTCTGAAGTAAGCTTTGTTAAAAATCCAACAGATCCGTTCCCATATTTTTTGTTCATTGTATTTGAAAAAAAGAAGGCATGCAAATAACAGTCATTATATGAATACTATATTGTGTGTAAGGTAATAAGCAAAAGACTTAAAGATTTCCTGACTGATAAAGTTTCGTTAACACTTTCCAGTCTAAGCCCGAATGTCACTCGTGTTAACGTTTTCGTCGAAGCGATCTACAGCCGAAGCTTACTCGAAATCAACTTTTAACTCTCTGAACTTGAACTATCCCTCTAATATAGGTTAGTCTCTTCTGATAACATCTCTAAACCCTCTATTTATATCAAAGTTTTTAGAAATATATAAAAACCCTACAAGAATTTGTAAAGTTTGCAACAGAAGAGTAAGCAACTGGTATAAGATTGACAAAATAATCTTACTAATTATGAATCATGTCGTTGCTTTAAATAATATTGCTTACAAATAATAGCTATTTTTGGATTCTTCTAAACCATTAGGCAAGTTATCTTCCTCATCATAATTGACACGACAGCCTAAGGTGGGCCAAGGCCTTTTGCTGGAGACTCTTCCATGTCACCCTAATCTTCGTCCTTGTCTGCTAGTTCTTAACTACCATTGCTTTAAAATCTGATTCGATTGAATCAATCCAATGAAATTTAGACCTCCTTCCTTTATTCAGAACGTAAAGTGCTTGGCAATGAAAATTATCTTTACTGGAATTCTCTTGTTCATCTTTAAAACACGTGCAGCAGAGTTCATTCTATTAATTTTAATATTTTTTTATATAGGACTCTCTAAATGTTCTATAAATTTCAGAGGGTCATACGCAAGTGGTAATTTTGTTCATACCATCAAAGTTGCTTCTTAGAACCTTCCGTTTGAAAATTGCAAATTTATATTTCCCACTCTTAGATAGAAACCAAGTTTCCGAACCACATCAAGTTTTCATTCTAAGTTTTCATAAAATTTTCTATAAAGGAAAACTTATGCAGAACTTTTAAAATTTACTTTATTCAATAATTTCTAATTAAATATCATTTATTGGTAAATTTAGTTTTTACATCATAATTAAAATCAGTATTACGTTTCTAATAAAAATATTTGGTAAAATATGTCTTTATAATATATATGAATATTTTATTAAATATTTTATAATTATATATAATTATAATATATTCGGTAAGATGTATCTACATACTATTATAATAAAATAACAAAATATCTTCAAAGAAACTTATGCTGAAATTTTTTTTAAACTACAAAACTTATTTTATTCAATAATTTCTAATTAAATATCAGTTCGTAATAAATTTAGTTTCTACATTATGAATACAATCAGTTTCACATTCCTAATAAAATATTCGGTAAGATATGTATCTCCATATTATTAAAAAAACAAAATTACTCCTAAGAAATTTATGCAAAATTTCTTTAAACTACAAAACTTACATTATTCAATAATTTCTAATTAAATATCACTTTGTAATAAATTTAGTTTCTACATTATGAATACAATCAGTAACACATACCAAAAATATATTCTATAAGATAAGTATCATCTATTATAAAAAATTAACAAAATTACTCCAAATTAAACTTATACAAAATGTTTTTAAACTACAAAAGTTCAATAATTTTTAATTAAGTATCAGTTCGTAGTAAATTTAGTAAATTTTTTAACACAATTAGTTTTACATTTCTAATAAAAGTATTCAGTAAGATATGTATCTTCATAATATTTTTTAAAAATATCAAAATTACTCCAAAGAAACATATGCAGATTTTTTTCAACTACAAAACTTACTTTATTCAATAATTTCTAATTAAATATCAGTTTGTAATAAATTTAGTTTCTACACTATGAATACAATCAGTTTCACATTCCTAATAAAAATATTTGGTAAGATATGTATCTTCATACTACTGTAATAAAATAACAAAATTGCTCCAAAGAAAGTTATGCAGAATTTTTTAAACTATTAAACTTACTTTATTCAATAATTTCTTGTTAATTGTCAATTCACAGTAAATTTAGTTTCTATATTATAAATAAAATCAGTTTCACATTTCTGATAAAATATTCTGTAAGATATGTATCTTCAAACTATTATAAAAAAATAAAAAAAATTATTGCAAAGAAACTAAAGCAGATTTTTTTTAATTACAAAACTTACTTTATTCAATAATTTCTAATTAAATATCAGTTCGTAATAAATTTAGTTTCTACATTATGAATACAATCAGTTTCACATCATTCCTAATAAAATATTCGGTAAGATACGTATCTCCATATTATTAAAAAAAAATTACTCCAAAGAAATTTATGCAAAATTCCTTTAAACTACAAAATTTACATTATTCAATAATTTCTAATTAAATATCAGTTCGTAATGAATTTAGTTTCTACATTACGAATAAAATCGGTTTCACATTCCTAAAAATATTCTGTAAGATATGTATCTTCTATTATAAAAAATTAACAAAATTACTCCAAATTAAATTCAATTAAACAAAATGTTTTTAAACTAGAAAAGTTGCTTTATTCAATAATTTCTAATTAAATATCAGTTTGTAATAAAATTAGTAAATTATTGAATACAATCACTTTTACATTTCTAATAAAAATATTCGGTAAGATATGTAACTTCGAACTATTATAAAAAATAAAAAAATTACTCTAAAGAAATTTATGCAGAAATTTTAAACTACAAAATTTACTTTATTTAATAGTTTTCAATTAAATATTAGTTCGTAATAAATTTACTTTCTACACTATGAATACAATCAGTTTCACATTCGTAAAAAATATTCGTTAACATATGTATCTTCCTTCTATTATAAAAAAAATAAACAAAATTACTCAAAAAAACTTATGCAGAACTTTTTTAAAGTACAAAACTTACTTTGTTCTGTAATTTCTAATTAAGTATCAGTTCGTAGTAAATTTAGTAAATTTTTTAACACAATCAGTTTTACATTTCTAATAAGAATATTCGGTAAGATATGTATCTTCAAAATACTCTAAAAAATAACAAAATTACTCCAAAGAAACTTATGCAGGTTTTTTTTAAACTACAAAATTTACTTTATTCAATAATTTCTAATTAAATATCAGTTCGTAATAAATTTAGTTTCTACATTTTGAATACAACCATTTTGACTTTCCTATAAAAATATTCTGTAAGATATGTATCTTCTATTATAAAAAATTAACAAAATTACTCCAAAGAAAACTTATACAGAATTTTTTAAACTACAAAAGTTACTTTGTTCAATAATTTCTAATTAAGTATCAGTTCGTAGTAAATTTAGTAAATTATTGAATACAATCAGTTTTACATTTCTAATAAAAATATTCAGTAAGATATGTATCTTCAAACTATTATAAAAAAATAACAAAATTACTCTAAAGAAATTTATGCAGAAATTTTAAATTACAAAATTTATTTTATTCAATAGATTTTAATTAAATATTAGTTCGTTATAAATTTAGTTTCTACACTATGAATACAATCAGTTTCACATTCCTAATAAAAATATTTCTTTAAGATATGCATCTTCATGTTGTTATAAAGAAATAACAAAATTACTACAATGCATCAGCCTTCAGCAAAATATAATTTCGAAAGAGCCAAGACTTGAATATATATTATAAAATATTACATAATGTAGAAGAACGACAGTAGATTAATTTTTGTGGCACAAGTTTGTTTTGGAAATCTATTATTTTACGGAAATTCCTAGATAACATCTCATTTTTTTATTAAAGGATGATAGTATATCAAACATTTCCCAAGCGGTGTCTTTTGAGTTATATTATTAAGATCTCTCACAAGATAAAAACTTGAAAGTTCCGCATGAGATATCATCTACCATTTATCAAATATTCGAAAGCTGAAAAATTACGGTCCCTTTCAAGAAAAGATCAATTAATTGCTAAAGAATTTTATAGATTATAATTTTGCTTTATATCTGCATTTAAATATTATTAATTGTGAATTTTATCTATACCATAATTGCTGCTATAAAAATAAATGAATTATCATAACAATTTTACAAGAATTATTAATTTAAATTCCTCATCTTTCCATAGACATTTATGCTGAACGATGGCCGAGTGGTTTTAGGGTGCTGGCCTTCGGAACCGGAGTTCGCGGGTTCGAATCCCACTATGGCATGGATGTTCGTAGCCGTTCGGAATCGACTTTAAGCAGTAGGTCCCGGTCTCATTAGCCCTCGTGTTGCAAAAAGCAGACCACAGCACTAAAAAAAACATTTATATTGACTAAAACAAAATATTCCTATCTATGGATGTGTACAAGATTTAATGTGAATGGAGTTATTATGTGATGAATATACTCTCCAAAGAAATTATCTTTTTCTTAGAATTCAAAATAATTGCCTTAAAATAATAAATTTAAAAAATACCAGACACTACCCTATTATAAAACACCTGGAGTATAATAATTTTGTTAACAATTCATTTATTTGACAATAATTCCTGAATAAATATAAATAAATAAAAATTTATCCTCATGAAAATTATCATCAATTTTATGAACACAATAACCTGGGGATGCCTTGAGGATTACAGAAATAATGCCTTAAGGATTACAGGACTATAATAGGAAAGAAAAATCGATTGGGTTTTAATTAATTGTTCATTGTAAAAGATATCCTTGCTGAACTGCACTTTGAATTACACGTTAATTAAAAAATAACCCCAACTTTAACGTCAAATATGCATTGCGATACCCAAAGTAGTAAACATATATTAATAGATTATAAAAGATTTTCGATAGTAGCATAACACAGAATTCTTCTGGACTTAATATTTCAAAAATAAATGTAGTCTATCTACTCGTTTTTTTTATTATACACAGGTTTATGTTTATAATCATATTATGGCACAAATGTAATTTATGAAAAAAATCCTATTCATGCGAAACATGTTCCATCACAATGATAAATATGTTCTGAGAATTATTCCGTTTATATAAAACCATTTCTAATGTTTCAATGTCTGAAGAAATTGTGTAGAACAAAAGATAAATTATTTTGCCTTGTCATGTTAAGATCTTTTAGAAATGAGTAATGGAAACTTAAAGGAATGTAATATGAATATTTCGTACGTATCATATTTATCCCCCGATGATTTAGGTATATCAATTGCGCAAACATTAGCACAAACTCTCCAACTATATATACATATATATATACATATATATATATATATACATATATATATATACATATATATATATGTGTGTCTGTGTGTGTATATATATATATATATATACACTCATGTCCATAAATTAAGGATAATTCAGAATCACACAGAAATTGAGCTCTAAAATAAAAATTTCACCTGTAGAATTATCACACACACATCTTGAAGAAGAATATGCAAATTGCAGGAAACCACCAGATGGCGCGGATAGTACGTCACAATGACGAGAGTGTATGAAAGGGGTATATAAGGAATGGTAGCAAAGAAGTAAAATTGTTCACAAGCGCTTTAAAAGCCTTTCAGTGTAATAACCGCATAGTTATGGCACAAAGGAAGCATTTGGATGATTTTTTACGTGGTAGAATTATCGGACGCCTGGAATGTGGACGTACCCAGCTGGAAGTATCCGAGGAACCTGGAATCGCCCAGAGTGTCATCTCCAGGCCTTAAAAATTTAAATTTAAATTAAAATTTAAAATTTAAATTTCTCAAAAAGCCAAGTTTTTAAAATTTTGAAAAAAATCTCAAAAATTGCTCATATTATTGTTAATTAATCCTCAAAGTTTCATGTTGGGATCATAATGGGATCACAAGCTACAAAAGTTTTTTGTTTGATATATTTACTATTGCAATAACGAAAATGAGAACATGCATTCCTTACTTTTAATCTAACTCATCTGTATAGGATGGCATTGATGTTTACACACTACCTTATCGACATATACTCTAGTAAATAGTACATTTAACATTTGTGAAGATTTTAGAATGAATAAATATCATTAAAGTGTATTACTTTTGATGGATGGTGCTACTTATTTAGTTGAAACTGATAGAAAGCTTTATGTGTTTTGAGAATTTCTACTTCAGAAAGAATATACATTGGTCCTGTTAGAGTTAAAGGATTCATCTTACACATAACATCTGAAATTGGAATTCCTAGTACATCTAGCTTCATACATTGTGACATAGTACATTGGGATTATAATGGGATCACAAGCTATAAAATACCAAATTAGCTTCCATTAACACATGGAAAAATTAACACATACAAGGACTGCCTTGTTATGATGATTTGTAATTCAGTATCAGTCAGCTGCCACATGGGAGAGTGTACATCATGTTCTGGGACTACATAATTAAAAACCATACTTGGTGAAACATTCGATGAAAATATGGTGGAAAAGATCATTTTCAATCAGTGGATTTCTGTTGATAGGAGCTCTTTAGAAACAATACAAAAGTCAGCATCAGAATTTATTGACTTATTTTGTGAGAAAATGTCTGTATTAGTTTATCATTACTTTGTGGTGAAACAACAAAATTCATTTATAAACAATATAAAAGGAAATTTAAAAGATTCAGAGTTTGTAGTTCTTGATTTTGCTGAAAATTACTCATTTGTTATACAGGATGAGACCCAGAGCTGCCACTGGACTAATGTTCAATCTACAACTCACCCATTTGTTGTATATTACAAAGGGAAGTTTGGAATTTACCACTTTACATACATTGTAATTTAAGACTGTTTGGAGCCCAATACAGTAGCAGTTTACTGTTTTCAAAAGAAGCTTATTATTTTTTTTAAGACAGAATTTTAAAAAAAGTGCAAGGAAAATATTTTATTTCTCAGATGGGTCATCTGCACAATATATAAATAAGAAAAACTATGCCAATTTATGAAGATTTTGGCATTGAGGCAGAATGGCATTTTTGGACAACAGCTCATGGTAAAGGACCTTGTGATGGGGTAGGAGGTACACTCAAGAGTTAGCGGCTTGAGCAAGCCTACAGCGACCATATAAAAATCAAATACTTACACCACAACAACTTTTTAACTGGGCACAGGAAAACATCACAAGAATACATTTTGTTTTTCAACCCAAGAAGAACATGTTTCTACAGCTATATTTCTAGATGACCAATTTAAAAATGCTTTTGAAATTCCTAGGACTCAGAAATATGCTTTTATACCCACAGAATCAAAAACAAAAGTCTTTGAGAAGACATTTTCCTTTTCACAAGATTTATTGATGCAAACTGCTATAGCATCACAATAAAAGCTTCTATTTACTGATAAAAATGGCTATATTATTGCTGTTTATAATTGCAATTGGTGGCTTAAATTTATGTTAAGAGAAAGAAGAGGTAAAAGTGACATTCCTTCACTCATCTGGACCATCATCATCTTTTTTTTATATCTATATAAGCCAGATGTACTATGAATTCCAATTTCCGATGTTATGTGTAAGGTGGATCCTTTAACTCCAACAGGACCAATGTATATTCTTTCTGAAGTAGAAATTCTCAAAACACATAAAGCTTTCTATCAGTTTCAACTAAATAAGTAGCACCATCCATCAAAAGTAATGCACTTTAATAATTTTTCTTCATCCTAAAATCTTCACAAATGTTAAATGTACTATTTACTAGAGTATATGTCGATAAGGGAGTGTGTAAACATTAATGCCATCCTATACAGATGAGTTAGATTAAAAGTAATGAATGCATGTTCTCATTTTCGTTATTGCAATAGTAAATATATCAAACAAAAAACTTTTGTAGCTTGTGATCCCATTATGATCCCAACATGAAACTTTGAGGATTAATTAACAATAATATGAGCAATTTTTGAGATTTTTTTCAAAATTTTAAAAATTTGGCTTTTTGAGAAATATAAATTTTAAATTTTAATTTAAATTTAAATTTAAAAAAAAATTTCAAGTCATCATATGTTGTATATCATATGAAAGCCCATTAAAAAAGCTTTAAAATAACACCTTGCACATATCTCTAGCTTAATTAGGTGAGGAGCAGGTGTAATTTAAACGTATACCGATAGTGTACGTTTTAGACAAATCTGGCAACTTTAAAGCCTTATAACTCCCAAACCAATTTTTATTTGAACTTAAAATTTGGGGATTTTCTTTATTACCATGAAGTCCCTTACTATACCAAATTTAATAAAAATTGGAGGGGGTCAGGTAGAAACCTTGTGTTGATTTGGTATGGAATTACCCTATACTGTTTTCTGTAAATAGGTTCTTTTTTGAAATTTGCTCCAGGGAGT
>CM063510.1:108653846-108673846 GCA_032207245.1 Pardosa pseudoannulata | reverse complement strand
ATCTTACGACTGTAAAATAAAACAAGTTGTCATGCAATGTTGGAAAATATACATATGATAATTTAGTGAAATAAAATTAAGTAATATTTTAACCCACGAGGACGCACGCCGGGCTTCTTAGGCCTGAGCGTTATAAAAACATTCCATACAAAATCAACCAGTAGAAATAATATTCCGAAATTTTCAGTAGCTGATTTAAGTTTCTTCTAGACCTCAATACCATGCATCTCCGCAGTTTTCTCAGAATATATATATTTTTTAGAGATATACTTTTAATTTATTCTGGCTCTAGAAACCTAGTACATATGCATATAAGTGCATTTTTATGTAGTGTTTGTAGTCGAAGGAGAGATGCTATCAAAAATACATCGTTGTTTGATGAAAAAGATCACACATAGAGATGATATATAAAGATATGATTTAAGTTTTTAACTTGTGTGTGTCTTCTGCTTATGCTTTCAGAATATTAATAAAAATGATTTGCAGTCCAAAAAAATTTTTAAAAATTAATATTTCAAATAATTCGAAATATATTTTAAACTTTTAATAAAGTACTTTTAGTAATACAAATTTTCTGTTTATAATCAAAAGCAATTTTGTTGGTATTTGGCTGAAAAAAGTAGTACAGGACCTCTGAGGCCCGGAGCGCGTTATCGTGTTGTTGTTGAATTATGCCACTTGGTCAAACCAAGCACGATTGAGCCGGAGGTTACTCGTATTAAGGCCAAGGGATGCGCCTTTCGTTTTTAATGAACACCAGAAGGGTGAAAGTACTACTTATGCTCTAGTAGGTCCTCGTAATTTTGAAGCAGAGACCAAGTAGAAGAGGGATAGACTTGGCATGCCACCCTCAAAGGTATTGATTGAGAACCTGGAAGACATTGTGACCACGAACCTATTTTACGTACCTCGGTCACCTTTAACGAACTCGGAGGATCTTAGGCCGGCTCGGGCTCCAAACCCGCAACTCTCCAGTTACGAGAGCATTGTCTTTTCCAACTGAGGTACCACGTCTCTGTGCTCTCGTGTGACTGCGGGTAGTGCTTGCCTTCGAGGTTAAGTCCATTTCATTATAATACATTGTTGCTAATCGGTGATTAAATGTCCCATAATTATATGGTAATCAGTACCCTATTAAATGTAACTAAATATTGTTAGTCTAAAAGCAGGAAGAATAGAATTAATAACTAGAAGACAAGTTAACACCACGATGTTTTATCATTTTGTCAGTTGTAGACATGTAGAAAGATACAAGAAGTAATCAATAATGAAAGTTGTATGAATTTCTGAGTAGATAATGGAAAAAGAAAGAAAGAATGACCTGGACCCCAAGGATTTATATCATTTCCACATCTTATAAAGAACTCTTTTTTCAAATGAAGGGAAAAGATACTAACTTGCTATCATTTAAACATCTCGCCACTTGATACGACAGTAAATATTCAGACACCGCCAGTCCTACATTTAACATTGTTTATCTATCCTTATTTCCTTCTACCGTCAAGACATCTTTTCTTTCACTTGAAGTTTACATTTACAGAACCAACAAATCTAATTGTCAATAACGGTGATCTATAATTTTATCAAAATGTTTACTTTAATAGTTATATTTGTTTAATACTTACATTTAATGGAATTATGGCCTTGATGAATTATTAAATAGTACAGATACCTGATTCATGATTACAGAAAATAAATTAAAATGGGGGTCATATTGTATTCCCTGAAAAAATTTTAAGTTCTAAGCCTGTAATTGTTTAATGAACTATCTTTACATTCATCAAAAATAAAACTCTCCAATTGGTAAATTTAAAATATTTCCTATGATATTCTCCATTTATTTATTATATCCGTTATTTTTATTGAAACCTGCACTTGATTAACTGTTTTTCCTTTAGATAAAATTTTTAAAAAAAGCTTTAAGAAAATAAAATATTCCCAATTAAAAATTATTTTTATATTAAAGATATAGGATCATTAAAGTTTCATTATTGCTTTTAAAAACACTTTGCAGTCAAGTTGAGTTTTTTTTTTTTTTTTTTTTTTTTTTTGTTATGCTGTGATGCTTTTTTTAGGAGAATGAATTTAGCAGTTTATCTTCTTCTAAATAACCACTTTTATTTGAAACCTAATAAGACGAAACTCGTCTTCTTACACAATCGTATTTTTCTTCTGTGTGAAAGACTTTTGCCATTGTGTCCTTGTCTTGGACATTTTGAGATTGTTATCTTAATATTAAGACGATGCTTTAATTATTTTTAAATGGATTTTATGGTTATGATTATAGAATTTTTTACAGTTTGCATATACTAAGACATCTTAAAAAACATAATTTTCGTCTATCACATTAAGAGTTTGAAACAGACATCTCTCTCTTTGTTCCTTCTGTACTGTACTCAATGTCCATGAAGTGATCTTTACGATTTATATAAAGGAAGGAGTTGATTCCATCCCTGTTTGTTAATGGCTGCTAGTGCATATAAAACAGGTTAATGGTCACAATGTCCTTCAAGATTCCAAACGATACCTCTGGAAGTGGTAGGCAAAGACTGGAAGGTCTTTTGCTTGGTCCCTGCCTCGTAATTATGAGTGCCAACTCTAGGAAGTCCAAGCTCTCTAGGCAATGGTAATCATTTTTCCATGAGAAAGTCATATACTTCAAAATAAACATAACACCAATCATCCAGCTTGATTCCGTACTACAATCATTACTTTATCTTTGAGAGAAAGAGCTGCGCATCAAACTGTACCAACGTCTTTTCTGAACTATTTATCAAGAATCAAATGTAGCAGAAAAAGTTCCACAATTAGTTCATGAAAATGATACCTCAGAGTCATACATCTGATTGATATCTCACTCATTGGGCCCAGTATGATTTACTGTAACATTGTTGTCTATTAATAAAATACTTTTTATCATAGGATAGAGCCTTTTTCCATAACTATAGATAATACTTCCTGAAAAAGGATGAAAGACATGTATTATTATACTTCAGATATACTTTTATTTACACTGAGTTATTCATGTTAATATATAACAAGTATTTTGAATATCGAAGGTTCTTATACCAGAGAACTTTTTTTAAATAATACTTCTTTTTTTTTACTGGTTAGGATAAAATAGAATGTCTCTGTCGGCCATTTTTGTCAGTGGTATGATTATATATTTTATCATAAGTCCGTTTTCTATAACTGTAGACAGTATATATTGAAGAACATCTGAAAAAAAGCACTGTACTCTAAAAATATTATGTTGAACTTTATTGTACAGTTTGGTTTACCTATAATTATATTTAGTTACTTGTATTATCACTCAGTAACTATCCCGAATGTCATCTGGATGGCGGAGGGTCTGGGTTTTCTGGTGTAAATTGGTATCGAAATTGACTTCAGTCTTTACAAGGACATACATTTATTTATCAACACACACTAAAGAAGAACACAAAGAAAAAAAATCAAGGATTCTTAAACAGTGAAATTGCTAAGGAGTCTCGTACAACTACGTCAGGCGTCGATCCCTAGCGTACTTCTTTCTCTCTTGGCTGTTCAGTCTCTCCTAAAAATGTAAACAAAATGTAGAGAGCATCTGTCAGGAGAGTCATTTAGGGACTAGGAATCATTCTTAACACCGAAGGTTACAATCAATTTGTTAGAGAACATTTTTTAAGACTATTTACTATTCAGCAAGTATTCTGAAGATGGCAGATACTGATACCAGGAAACTTCTTTTATATGATACTTCTTTCTTTATATCTTACTAGCTTGGGCAATATATGAAGATCTCTCTCCCACCACCTTCGATTATAGTAAAACTAAATTTTTTTTACTATAAGATAAGGCTATTTTCTGTGACTGTATCCTGAAGAATAGATGAAAGATATTACTTTATTCTAAAAATATTATGTTGAACGTTACTGTACAGTGTGGTATACCCCCAGTTATATTTAGCCACTTGTGTTGCTATTGAGTAACTACCCCGAAGTTGGCAGGTCAATATACCACAGAACATTTTTTATGACTTAGTGTCATTATACGGAAGTATTTTTGCCTCCCAAATGTGTAAGCCGATTAAATGTAGTTGGTAGAGAAACAAAATTAATCTCTAGACATGTCACAAGGGCAGTAAACTTTTGAGGAACAGCTTAATCGCTCTTTGGTTTCATATTGCATTCTAGTAGATGCATCCGTTAAGATTTATATTTAAACAAATTCATAATAAGATCCAGTAGGCCCAGTTTTATATGCAAAGTAAACTCGATCTACCGTTTTTGCTATATTCCTTTTCCCGTAATGTCCGTTTGATTCGTTTGGTCCAGAATTTAATTTCATAAAATCAATGTTTTTTGTTCCCTCATTCATAGCTACTGGAATCTTTATTTTACCTCATTTATGGTTGATACATTTCAGTGCGACTGCTTGGTCTTCACAGAAGTATTGTGATTAAAGAATTTAGGAGGAAAGGATTTTTTGTATTAATAAGAATGTTTCAAGGTTGTATGGGCTGCAAAAAGTTTTCTGGCTCATTGGTGGTGGCTTTCCCAGAAGATCAAAGAAGTAGTAACTTCTTTGATCACAACTAATGGGATCACAACAGACATGGACGTATTTCTAAAAGGCGATCGGGAGATCTAGGTCATCTCCAGAATATTTTAATTGTATTCATAACAAGATTTTTTAAACTTAAAATTTTGTCGATTACTAGTTTCAACGAGTGTTGAAAGATCATTTCAACTATGTAAAGAATGGAAACTTTTTTTGTAATAGAATTGACCACAAAAGGTTTCATATTACTTTCAGTTCTTATACGCATGACTATAAATGCATATGGAAGCTTCAACAAGCAGGACTTAAAAGCGGTAATTTATAATTTACTGATTATGCCATTTCGTTTTCGAATTTTCTTGTCATACAAGGCATGATTTTTTTTTTAGAAGTAAAGATAAATAATTTTAGGTAATTTTTTATTATTTTCTCAATGATTTTAGCTATTCATAAAATCGTTTTAGTTTAAATTTGCCTGGTAAATACTGGAGCACAAATTAAATATGCTGCAATATTTGCCAGGCAGATGCAAACCTAGTGCAAACTTAAAACGTAAAATAAAAGATACAATGTAGTTGCAAATGTATTTATTAAGATACAATGATATTACTCTTTGATCTGTTTTATGGCACATTTATGTATGCATGCAAAACTATGGATTTGTGTATAAGACTTATGTATGTACGTGGAACGCCGTAACTGAGGAAATTAGTGTATTAAAAATGAACATGAAAATTTAATTCCATCAGAGAATCTTTATTCAGACAACGCCACACATACCAACATGTACATAACACGATCACATCAGTACTGGTCTTTCTCCCTAGCTATGACCCTCAAGAGCGACTTTGTCGATCTTGACAGGGGGTCGTGCGACAACATAAGGTGAGAAAGACCAGCGGGTAAGAAGGAAAAAATCCACTGAGATGAAACTCGGGAATAACGACAAAACTGTATGTAATATATCAAAAATATTACACCTAAAATATCTATCTAAAATTCTCCTCATTTCCTTCTAATTCTTTCATGCCGAAGTTTTCAGCTACAAAATGTCAAAATTTAAAGATTTTTTCGATGACTTAAAATTCTTCCTACCAGTGTCAATTAAATGCTAAAATAAATGCTAGCTTTCTGTCCATTCGCCCCATTTTTCAGCTGTCTCAAGGAAAATGGTTCACTTTTCCAATTATCTAAGTTCCTTTCTGACAGTTAATAATGCTGACTAATTTGCTTGTCTCTTGGTAATATCTCCGCGTCATCTCTCAGAGGACATGAAATTTAAAATAGTAAAGTGTTTTTGTGTATGATTCGATACTGATCTCTCGTCTTGAAAAGATTTATATTTTTCTTAGTCTAAAATAAATTTAAAGTTCCGCGTTGGACTTGCTTCTTTTCATGGAATGGAGCGACTGCAAACTACGTAAGTCTTCTCATTGCCCAACAATACCGGGAATTAAAAATAAGAAGGGCTATTTTCTAATATGACAGCAAGAGAAATTTGCACGTTACATGTATGTATGTACTTCGTATGTGTATGTAATACAATTTTTAATGAGATTGAAAGTTCACTGTACTTGAATTAAGAATTTGGATCTCCCAGAAAAAATCTGACTAAGTCATTGAAACAGGAGAGGTAATATGCACACACTAGAAAGCAATATCATAATAACGGGAGGAGGAAGACAAAAACGATTCTGAATCAGTAGAGTTTTTTGGAATCAAACGAAGCGTTATCACTATTAAAATCATTTACATACATGCACATTGCAACATAGTTGCAGAAGTAGAAAGATAGACTTAGTTTTTGAAAAAGTAAAGTGTATATTTGCCATACAAATTATTATTCTGACAATCATGATTACTCAGTATTCAAATACATTAAAGTATGTCAATATAATCGGTTCAATTGTTTAAAATATTTTATTTGTCAAGAAAAAAATGTAAAGAGCAGCATAAAAACTAAATAGCAATATTTTACTGAAAATTTAACTTCAAAATATTCTACATTCTATGACAATTTTTTATGAATAAATTCTTATTTTCCATATTTTTCCAGACATTTTACATTTATGCGGCATTTGTATACTCATAAAATAAGTCAAAATGAATCATGTATGCATAAAAAATGCTTATTATATGTATTTTCCTACAATCTTTTTCTAAGTAATTGTGAAATTCTGCCTTTAGTATTGCTGGAATAGGCGTTAAAGCTTTTTGGCACCGATTTCAAGCAGAACATTCTGTTCTATTGATTAATTTCTCGTATAGCAAAAGTGAACCATAAAACTCCTAACCAACTAATTTTTACTCGGGATAACATTCTTAGGTTTTCCTAATTTAATAAATAAGGTGGCGAAACATTTTCTACGGTATTGTCATTAACCATGTTATAATGCCTATAATAATGCAAAACCATAAGTAGTTTGTAAAAGATTAAAAGTACTCTCATGTTTTATTTTTTTTACTATATAAGGACATAATCTCAAATATCTTAAGGCTTAATTGCATAAAATTATGCAATTGAAACCCCATAATTCAAATCGAGTTGCAGATTAGTCATTAGTTATTGAAAATACAGTCAGCCATACTAAAACTTAAAAACTATGCTTTCTCTGTGCAAGTCGTGATTTTATAACTGAAAAGCATAGATATACATTTTCGGAGATATAAAGCAGTTATTCTCAACCTTTTTTTTTTTTTTTTTTTTTTTTTTTTTTTTGAAAAATGTGTTTCAAAGTGTGTTGTTTACATACCTATAATTGTGTGTTTATAATCGCGGTACACTTTACAGATTTCAAAATTTGGGTACTAACAAGTCGTACTTTACCCTTGAGGAGTTACTAGTTAATAATAAAGATACTTGGCCTAATACGAAATCCTGAGGCTTCATGTGTTTAATTTGTCCAATCTGTCATAGAAAAAACAATGCAACATATGTCCTCCACGTTCTCAATCAATACCTCTGGGGGTGGCAGGCCAAGCTATGGGTCTTCTGCTTCGTCCCTTCTTAAAATTACGAGGAACTACTTGAGCGTTAAGTCCGTACTTTCACGAAAACGAAAGGAGCACGCACAAAAGACGATCATGCACAGTAATAATACATATGCATTCTATGCATTGTGTTGTGTGATATCACCGTCAAATTGTTATTGTCAGTTAACCAAACAAACTACAACATTTCTGATTACACTATAAGACGTTTTCTTCTCTTACGATGTTGATACAGCGCTAAAATATATCTTGAAATAAAATTTTTGAAAATTTCAAGTGTAAAATAAAAATTGAAAAATATGCATTTCTAAATTTTAGCAACACAGTGCAGCGGAACCGTGGTTGAGAATCACTGATATAGAGGATACTAGTACTAAACTGAAAATATCATGTTGTTAAGTTTTATGAAACTAAAAATTTTGTATATTATACGAGTTTACTTTGACCTTGTTTTATCATATCCATCTAAACAAGTGCTTGGTTGCATAAATACTATGTAAAATTAAAGTTTTTGAGTAAAAATATCCATTAATATCTTTAATTTAATTAATATCTTTATTTGTTATTGAAGTAAAAAAAAATGTGTCACATTTTTACTTTTAAAGTGTCATTGAACAGAAAATGTTTGCTTTACTTTGACTGACTGGAAGTCTAAAAATTTAGTAATCGCAAAGTGTTTAATACCTAATGGCAATCCGTTTGGACAACAATCCGATGCCGATGCAGTTGAATCCGCATTATTAGCCCCCTCTCTCAGCAATTTAATTATAGCAGTTGTGGCTATTTACGCCTTCCCTTAACCCTGATATTCAATTTCCAATCACAGTTATTGTAGGGTAAAGGTAGTGGACTCCGGATGTACACTATCATCCTGATCAGCCAGACAGCTGGTTGTATTTGTGTGTGTGCGCGAGACTCGATTTAGTCTATCGCCTGAAATAAAAAAGAAAAGAAGCCTCCCTATAGAGATCGAGATATTAATCGGTTTCAGAGTGTGCGTTCAAGCATCTCCACCGAAACGGACCTTCTCTATCAAGAAGGATTTATATCGAATATGTCTATCTGCGGTAACTGGGAATATGCAATGTCGGAAGAACGCAAAATGATCAGAAGTAGAATGTTTTGCAAGTTATGTTCCCGGTGGGAGAAATTTGTGTTATTCCGTTCCTATAAGACTAAAGGGGAAATATTTTGCTTGTAAGTTAGCAAAACATATTTTATTGATTTGGGATCTATACCTTACCTCATTTTGAGAATGGAAAATATTTTACCAAAGGAACAGATCATTTAAGAAATTCTACAATCTGGAAGAATTTTCTTGAATGATTAAAGTTCCTTACAGAAGGTTTGTAATGAGATTATTTTGGACTTTAAATATATGTAAGAATTATTTTTACAATTATCACCAGGATAAACCAAGAAGTAAGTCTCCCTTTCTGATATTTTGATAGATATTGTGATTACAAAGAAACATAATACCTTTTTGCATTTCAAGAAACGTTATTTAATGTTTGCTATTCACCAATTTGGAATTAATCCATTCATGTATGACTTACTTACTATGAACAATTCAATGAACTATAGTATGTTTTTACTTAAAGAATTTTTATGAAGCGTTGTATTTCATAAAGAATTACATCTAACAAAAGCAAGTACATATTTTTATACATACAATTAGCCAAGATATAAAGTGATTTCTAACAGGCCATGGATCCTGTGATGATTTGACCATTCATGTTTTGTGAAAAGCGTACTGAAAACTTTCAAAAATATTCCAAGTAAATTATATGGGCCTCATTGCTCAATACAGGTTAACATATTTTAAATGAACACAATTTCTGAAATTATATTTAAAATATTGAAATCTCTCCCAGAATTTTAATTTAATCTTATGTACTTTAAAAAATCAATCCATACCTAATTCCAGTTCACTTTTTTAGTCATATTTTATCATAAATATTTTTAAAGCTACATATCATAAGAGTGATTGTTACTCAATGCTTTTTGTCATATGATATCAGTTTAATAATTTTGTAAAAGAAAAAATTAATGATTTTATAGCAAAAAATGCATTTATGTATATATTTTTATTTATTGAAACGTATAAAAACATTCTAATATTTTCTAACAATTTAACGTTGACAAATTTATTCAAAAGAAAAAGAAAGAATGAAAATAATTGACTATTATTTATTATGTTATTTATAATAAAGCAAAAAGTGAAATGCAATTTTTCAAGTAAGATATAAAAAAAAATTAATTCAGTTTTCAAACAACGTCCTTTGTAGAATGACAGGAATCCGGTTTAAATATTTAACTGTACTCTACAAAATAGCTTATCTATACTCAAGGAAAAGTTTGTCATCTACCGTTAATCTCCTAAAACATACATCAACATTGGAGAAGTGTAAAAATCTTTTTTCGAAGCTTATTACAGACGAATTCTGTTGTTTAAAAAACAGAATTGAGTTTCAAACCTTGTTTGTTTATGCATTAAATACTTTGAGCTGATGAATATAAAATATGTGCAAGTGTGACATGTGCAAGGATCTCTTCTAATTCTTCAGTGCTTGTTTGGATATTAGGTCAAAGTGAGAAAAAACAGACTTGTTTGCTTGAATACGTTAAAATAAAACTAATGATTATACACGACAGTGCATACAATTGTTTACAATTCATGGAAAGGAAAATTAATTATTTTTAAATCCATAATAAAATAACGTATCCGTAGTATAACGTTTTCTCAGTTTCGTACGATTTTTTAAAATTTTCGTAATCTATTTTTATCATTTAGTAAGCTATTTTTGTCGTTCATAATTTTTCTCGAATCTGCAAAAGATTTTTAAAAAATGTTGCGCTGTAAAATGTCAAAGCAATATAAAAGATAGGTTTTATTCATTATACATTCACTCCGATATACAAAAAATACAGATGTGAATTTAATATTATTGATTAAAGTGTTACCTAAGTATTTAATTTACATTTCATATTTATGTTATGGTAATGTAAATCATACTTAGAATTGTCAGTTAATTATTGTAAAATTATGACTTCATTCCAAAAACATTCTTGCATTGATTGTTTGATTTTTTATTTAATGAAAAAACTAACATAAAATCTTCTTTCAAAAGTATTCTATGTATGGGCAAATTATGTGTATTATGTTCCTATTATTTTTTATTGAAAATATTATATTACTTTTTTCTTATCAGGACTATGTTCAAATATATTATTAATCTGTTAAGAACAATATTATGTGCTTTTCCTTTCCCGGAAATTTTCTTCGGATAGAAATTTATCCTTTCTTTAAAACGAACATCTAAAATCACTGGTTAAGTGCTGATAAACTATTCTACCCAATGTTACCCTTTTTATGATATCAATACTAAAAAATTTTATTCATTTTTTATTAGATGAAGTTACATTTTTTATTATCTTTAAGCATAAAAATTAATTTTAATTTAAAACTACCTTTCCAATCTTGTTTTCCAGTTAGTAGTTTTGAGTCAATATTAATGAAAATTTTGCAACAAATCAAAACATAGTTAAAAGGAATGAAGAATTATTGTAAAAATTAGTATAATATAGATTAGATCACTTTAAATAAATAATAAGAAAATTTTAAATAAATAATAAAAATATTTTTGAAAACCAAAAATTACAAAAAAAAACTAACTGATTAGAATATTTTAGACAGGATATAATAATATCTGAAAAAACATGCAAAAAATTGAAAAAAAATATTATAAGAGATAGGAACAATTTGTAATATCAGAAATAGTACTGTTTCAAATATTACATTTAATTCCAAGTAAAATGTTTAGACTTTTGTTCTCTATACCAAAAATAAATGCTTAGTAATTCAAGGAAATAGACTTCCGTAATCTTAAGTGATAGACAATTAAAAATTATCCATTACCCTTTTTTTTTTTGTTGAGACGATATTGTTTTAAAATATGCATAAAACCGTGTTAAAACTATACTTAAAAATTAATTATGCCGTTGTTAGCATTTTATAATTTTTATTTAAAATGAATTTAAATTGTTTAATTCTATAAATATTACATATTAATGAACATTGTATAGAGCCAAAAACTCTTCCTGATAAAATTTCTAAAGAGATATACACTATTGCAAATTCTTTTCAATATGGTAGGTTTATATTCACTTCAACCATCCAGTTTTATAGAAACTCAGTTTTAAAACAAAATAATAGGGATTTGTAGAAATCCCTGTTTAGTTTTATGTAAATAAAACAAAAGTAGTATAGACAAATAATATAAACCAAAGAATTTGTTATTTAATTTTAATGTGAAAAAATTTAAGTCAGTAATGATTCAACATAGCTTTTAAACATTTTATTGCTATATTCTTATAAACGTTTAGAAATTAGCACATTTATTAATAAGACATTTCTTGACTTATTCTTGGCCAATATATAAAGATTTGGAGAAATTCAATATTCTTAAAAGCTTAATTTAATAACTGTGATTATATAACATTATTTAAAATCTGTGGTATTATTTAATTGTTACATTAAATAATTATTAACTATATTATTATTATTCTAATATATTATTATTATTATTGTTATTATTATTATTATTATTATTATTATTATTATATACTATTATTAGTATAATAAAACAATTATTAATTATATTATTATTATTCTAATATATTATTATTATTATTATTATTGTATATTATTATTAGTATTATTATTCTAATTATTCAATAACTGTGATTTAATTTTAAATATAAAAATTTTATTTTGTAATAGTTCATGTTTTTATTTTATGTCATATTGCTAATTATGAGAATTATGAATTATAAGGATTTATTAATGTCATCTTCTTTGGACTTTGGAAAAATAAAATTAACTTTGTTATGCGTAAATATTTAACCGTTGTGAATAATATATTTGTAAGGATAAAATTTTAATTGAATAATAGTTCGTAAATGTTTTAAATCTCATTTTTCGTTTGTATTATAAACAGTTATGAATTAATAGCACTTTCAATAATAAGATTTGACTTATTCTTTTAAAATATATTTTTAAAAAATTATGCGTAGATATTTAGTGTGTGTAATAATTAATTGAATAACAGTTCATATTTTTTTATTTAATGCCGTTCCCTTGAGATAAATAATTAGGAAATAACAGAATTTGTTTTTAAAAATGACCTTCTTTAACTCTCTATTAATTAAGCTAATGTTCTAATATGCTATCAAAAATCATTAATTAAATGGATATGAACGGTCACATTTTTTGGTTGAAAGACTTGGATATATTCTGAACAAAAAAGAATGCACATATAAACCATAAAACGGTCTTAGCCTGTGCTTCTCTTCTTGTCACAGAGATAAAACACAGGGTAAAAAAAAATGGCAGAGATGATTTTTCTCCGAACTCGATTTTAAAGACAAGATCTGGCAAAAGTCAGCCGTTCGAGCTACACTGTGCCATCCCTTACTCGATCCAGTCTCAGAGTTTGTGTTCGCGGAAACTGCCGAATCTCTGACTTTCCGACAAAGTGCTCCTTTCTCATCTCCAAAAGTTGTATCAAATTTTTCATCCTCCTCCATTCACGGTTCTTCTTTTTCCCCCCTTGATCCCTCCGCGTCACGGCGGGTCTCTTTTCCTACGCGAAGGATTTGCTCTACCCATCTCGCGAGATAACAGGCGAGCGGAAACAGGACGGAATTTCCTGTCTCGGATTCTTACTGTTAATGTTTTTGATTATTATTATTTTTCTTTATTTTTTTTATCTTTTGGCAATGTTATTATTTTCATCGTGGAAAACGTCACCCTCGCGACAGCTGCCAATGGCTGAGGCATACGTGACGTCGCGTTTCCCGGAGACCAATCAGAGCGATCGAAAGACTTGTTGAATCGGTTCAATCATCCATCTGAAGTAAACAGAAAACGTGGTCGCACGCGGTATGTTGCTTTGGAATTTAGCTCTCTCGGTAGAATATTCACGTTTTGAGTTCTATGCTATATTTTTAAAAGGTTAGTGAATGATTTTAGCAAATAACACTTTTGTTTTATTATCTCGGATATGAAAATATTTTTGAGTTTATATTAAATATATCGAGTTAATTTTATTATATTTATTAATTTCTAAATATATGTGTTTTCTTCTGAAAGACTTGAACTAATCATTGGACTATACTTGAAGAACGTGTCTTTGTGAAGCATATTTTGTGTACTTAACATATAAGTGTTGATGGTATTTCAATCTAAGAATTTTACAAAAAATCACGAAAAGAAAAGAAAAATATAACTACAGATTTTATTAAATACTTTCTAATCATCTTTTAAACTGTGAAAATTACATAATCTTGCCAGTCTTCTTCGGATAAAGAACGTTTGGATATTTTAAAAGTGTTTTATTGGATTTGGAGAGAATGAAATCTGTTACAGAAATTTCTACTTGAGAAAAAAAATGTTATGGTGATTACTTAAATATGATAACTGTGTTCTGACTGAAAATTTTTCGAAAATTAGTATTATGTTTTATATTACCAAGAAGAAAGTGAAATACAGGTTTCTCAAAAGTATTCAAATGGCGTTCATCAGTCAATTTATTCGGTAGATGACTTCCGAACATCTATCCTACTTTCACTGATTATTGTGACTTTTTGTGGCTATACTTTAATTCACCATATTTATCCAATAAAAACGAAACAGTTCCTTATAAAAGTATCTAAGACTTGAAACCATCAACAGTAAAAGGTATCGATGCTTTAATTGCATTTTGATAACTTAAAAAGTAAGATTAGTTCAAAGATCATTTATTTATACAGCTGTGATAGTATTACTTCCTAAAAAAAGAAATCATCACAAGGTAAAACCGGTTTTAAACGATCAATCTCCCAAAATAGCTAATCACTTTCGTGTAAGCGGAAATTTAATTTCCTACGATAGGTAAATTTAATTCTGGGAAGTTACCAAAACAAGGAAGTAAATCCCAATATAACGTAGATCTAAATATTTTTGCCTTCTAGAAGCTTTGCTTTTAGGTAGTTTAATCTAAAACTATTCTTGCATTAGTAATTTATTATTTTGTAAATGGATATGAATAATTTAAACGATAGCTCCAAAAAGTGTATTTACTTCTAGTATATGAAAAGTACTATATATAATCAAACTTGTCTGTTCCAATTAAAAGCATTATTCATAAGAGAGAATCAACAGAACGTTGGTTTTATAGTACAACGTTGTTGAAACAGTTTCTACCTTTGCAAACAAATGAGCTTTATGAAATATATTTTATAAATTATCTTCTATCAAAATATTGTAATTTAACTATATCATTGTGGCAAAAACTGAACATTGTGAACTGCATTTACAAAGTTATTGGTATTAAAACCACCGATAAAAATTTCTTCTCTAAAAATCATATAACTGTGATCATTATCTTCAACGAGGGAATCGTTTCTCAACTCAAGACTGTTGAAATACGTTATTTCATATTCCGATTTAAACTGCAAAATACAAGGAAATTTACCATTCGCCACTGTACTTGATTCCAAGTGAAACCCTTTGAGGATATTTTTTAATCACCAGCATCTATTTAGAGGTTATTCCCGAGAATTTCAGACGAGTCAAGCAACTCATTATCCATTGTTGGTGTCCATTCCCAATATTTGCCGGACTTTCTTTTGTGCCCCGAACAAAAAGCGCCTATTCGGGCCCCACCTGTTTGCCATGTACGGCCTCATCCTCGAGAACTTGAGTCAATACATTATTGCCGTCTACGGACAGGATAAATGGGAGGAGATACGGAAGCTGGCCAACGTGAGGCAAGGCGTCTTCAAGCGGCATCAGATGTACAATGACGTCATGATTCCAAAACTAACAGCAGCAGCCTGTCAGGTGAGTCGTTGATCTTTCTTTGCATAAATTGATCTTGTTATTCATCAGGGGTGGGGGAATTACGAGGGGAATCCAATGTTCATCCAGTTTTGTCGATTAACGGAATCTTTAGTATGGTCTTTTGTCGGGCAGTGGTTATCAAACATTTTATCCTGCGGCATTCTTTTCTTACTGCATACATATCAATGAAATCCTTAAATAAATATTACTTAAGGGTAATTTTACCCTTTTTTATACTTTTAAGGTATTTTGTAGTGCAGTGGTTCTCAAACTTTTTAACCTGCGGTACTCTTTTCTTACTGCATACATATCAATGAAAAAATTAAATAAATATTACTTAAGGGTAATTTTACCCTTTTTTATACTTTTACGGTATTTTGTAGTGCAGTGGTTCTTAACCTTTTTTATCCTCCGGAACTCTTTTCTTACTGCATACTTATAAGCGAAATCCTTAAATAAATATTACTTAAGGGTAATTTTACCCTTTTCATACTTTTACGGTATTTTGTACTGCAGTGGTTCTCAAACTTTTTATCCTCCGGAACTCTTTTCTTACTGCATACATATCAACGAAACCCTTAAATAAATATACTTAAGGGTAATTTTACCCTTTTTACACCTTTAACACTTTAAACATTCTATCTGGAAAATACTATTTTTAAAAGTTTGTGATATGATAAAAAACAGGTTTTAATGCATTAAGCATGGGTGATTCTAAGTAAGAGCAAAAAATTTCTGAACATCCTACAAAATTTTCTGAAAAAGTATACGCTACTAATTTAAAATAAAAACTATATTAAGGTTAATTTCTGGTTGTCAAAATAGAATTGGATGATTTCTGAATTTTAATATTGTGATTTATCGTTTGCCAAATATCAGTATATTAATATGTTCTAATATATATCACTTACTGCATACATATCAACTAAATCCTTAAATTATTACTTAAAGGTAATTTTACCATTTTTTTACACCTATAAAATTTTAAAAATTCTACCTGTAAAATACTATTTTTAAAAGTTTGTGATATGACAAAAAATAGGTTTTAATGCATTAAGCATCTGTGATTCAAAGTAAGAAAATGTTTTCTGAACAACCCACAAAATTTTCTGAAAAATATACGCTACTAATTTAAAATAAAAACTATATTAAGATTAATTTCTGGATGTCAAAACTAGAGCTGGGTGATATCTGAATTTTAATATTGTGATTTATTGTTTTCCAAATATCAATATATTAATATGTTCTAATATATGTAGCTTACTGCATACATATCAACGAAATCCTTAAATACATATTACTTAAGGGTTATTTCACCCTTTTTTACACCTTTAAAACTTTAAACATTCTATCTGGAAAATACTTTTATTTTTTAAAGTTTGTGATATGACAAAAAAAAGTTTTAAGACATTAAGCATGGGTGATTCTAAGTAAGGAAAAAATTTTCTGAACATTCTACAAAAATTATCTGAAAAGGTATACGCTACTAATTTAAAATAAAAACTATATTAATTTCTGGATGTCAAAACTAGAGCTGGATGATATCTGAATTTTAATATTGTGATTTATCGTTTACCAAATATCAATATATTAATGTGTTCTAATATATATATATATATATATATATATATATATATATATATATATATATATATATATATATATTATATATCACTTACTGCATACATATCAACGAAATCCTTAAATGAATATTACCTAAGGGTAATTTTACCCTTTTTTATACTTTTACGGTATTTTGTAGTGCAGTGGTTCTCAAACTTGTTATCCTCCGGAACTCTTTTCTTGCTGCATACATATCAACGAAATCCTTAAATAAATATTAATTAAGGGTAATTTTACCTTTTTTTTTACACCTTTAAAACTTTAAACATTCTATCAGGGAAATACTATTTTTAAAAGTTTGTGATATTGCAAAAAACTGGTTTTAATGCATTAAGCAAGTGGGATTCTAAGTCAGAGCAAAAAAATTCTGAACATCCTACAAAATTTTCTGAAAAAGTATACGCTACTAATTTAAAATAAAAACTATATTAAGGTTAATTTCTGGATGTCAAAACTAGAGCTAGATGATATCTGAATTTTAATATTGTGATTTATCGTTTTTTAAATATCAATATATTAATATGTTTGAATATATATCACTTACTGCATACATATCAACGAAATCCTTAAATAAATATTACTTAAGGGTAATTTTACCCTTTTTTACACCGTTAAAACTTATTTAAAATTCTACGTGGAAAATACTATTTTTAAAATTTTGTGATATGATAAAAAAAACAGGTTTTAATGCATTAAGCATGGGTGATTCTAAGTAAGAAAAAATATTTCTGAACATTCTACAAAATTTTCTGAAAAAGTATACGCTACTAATTTAAAATAAAAACTATATTAAGGTTAATTTCTGGATGTCAAAACTAGAGCTGGATGATATCTGAATTTTAATATTGTGATTTATCGTTTACCAAATATCAATATATTAATATGTTCTAATATATATATATATATATATATATATATATATATATATATATTATATATATATATATATATATATATATATATATATATATATATATATATATATATATATATATATATTATAGCACTTACTGCATACATATCAACGAAATCCTTAAATGAATATTACCTAAGGGTAATTTTACCCTTTTTTATACTTTTACGGTATTTTGTAGTGCAGTGGTTCTCAAACTTGTTATCCTCCGGAACTCTTTTCTTGCTGCATACATATCAACGAAATCCTTAAATAAATATTAATTAAGGGTAATTTTACCTTTTTTTTTACACCTTTAAAACTTTAAACATTCTATCAGGGAAATACTATTTTTAAAAGTTTGTGATATTGCAAAAAACTGGTTTTAATGCATTAAGCATGGATGATTCTAAGTTAGAAAAAAATTTTCTGAACATCCTACAAAATTTTCTGAAAAAGTATACGCTACTAATTTAAAATAAAAACTATATTAAGGTTAATTTCTGAATGTCAAAACTAGAGCTGGATGATATCTGAATTTTAATATTGTGATTTATCGTTTTCCAAATATCAATATATTAATATGTTCTAATATATATCACTTACTGCATACATATCAACGAAATCCTTAAATAAATATACTTAATGGTAATTTTACCCTTTTTTACACCTTTAAAACTTTAAACTTTCTATCTAGGAAATACTATTTTTAAAAGTTTGTGTTATGACAAAAATAGGTTTTAATGCATTAAGCATGGGTGATTCTAACTAAAAAAAATTTCTGAACTTCTTATAAAATTTTCTGAAAAGTATACACAACTAATTTAAAATAAAAACTATATTAAGGTTAATTTCTGGATGTCAAAACTAGAGCTGGATGATATCTGAATTTTAATATTGTGATTTATCGTTTACCAAATATCAATATATTAATATGTTCTAATATATATATATATATATATATATATATATATATATATATATATATATATATATATATATATATTATAGCACTTACTGCATACATATCAACGAAATCCTTAAATGAATATTACCTAAGGGTAATTTTACCCTTTTTTATACTTTTACGGTATTTTGTAGTGCAGTGGTTCTCAAACTTGTTATCCTCCGGAACTCTTTTCTTGCTGCATACATATCAACGAAATCCTTAAATAAATATACTTAAGGGTAATTTTACCCTTTTTTACACCTTTAACACTTTAAACATTCTATCAGGTAAATACGATTTTTAAAAGTTTGTGATATTGCTAAAAACTAGTTTTAATGCATTAAGCATGGCTGATTCTAAGTAAGGAAAAAATTTTCTGAACATCTTACAAAATTATCTGAAAAAGTATACGCAACTAGTTTAAAATAAAAACTATATTAAAGTTAATTTCTGGATGTCAAAACTAGAGCTGGATAATATCTGAATTTTATTATTGTTATTTATCGTTTTCCAAATATCAATATATTAATATGTTCTAATATATATTACTTACTGCATACATATCAACGAAATCCTTAAATAAATATTACTTAAGGGTAATTTTACCCTTTTTTACACCTTTAAAACTTTAAACTTTCTATCTAGAAAATACTATTTTTAAAATTTTGTGATATGATAAAAAAAACAGGTTTTAATGCATTAAGCATGGGTGATTCTATGTAAGAAAAATATTTCTGAACATTCTACAAAATTTTCTGAAAAAGTATACGCAACTAATTTAAAATAAAAACTATATTAAGGTTAATTTCTGGATGTCAAAACTAAAGCTGGATGATATCTGAATTTTAATATTGTAATTTATCGTTTTCCAAATATCAGTTTATTAATATGTTCTAATATATATCACCTTATTATAGAGTCGCAAATATAAGTATTTTCTATATAAATCAATACAAACACACATATATCAATGTGTTTGTTGGTTATTTGGAAAACAAAAATTCAATTTCTTAATCTGAATACACAAATTTAAATTTTAATATATTACTTGAAAAAAGAAATTCACATTTACATGTTATTACTTTTCTTCGGTAGAAAAAAGATTTGTGGACGCGTCA
>CM063510.1:108591346-108651346 GCA_032207245.1 Pardosa pseudoannulata | reverse complement strand
ATGAATATCATTTTACAAATATTCAAGTTATATTTATTTGCATTTTTTAATAGAATTTTTCATTATTTGCATTTTGTATTATATGCAGCCTTTTTTCTAAATACCTGTGTATACAAAAAGAGGAACAATCCATTGATAATCCATACACAACTATTCCGCAACTCTTAAATGCTTATAAATCAGTTGAATTATAATATCTAATTACATAATATTCGGTGCATAACTTTACTGTTCAATATAGAATGTATTTTGCTCTTTATATCTACCTGTTTGGTATTTATAAATAAAATAGTAATAACTAAAGCACACATTAAAAATATATATTTTTTTAATTTTGCGTAAACTGTTATAGCTGATTTTTATACTGTACTAACTCAACTGATTGCAATAGCTATTCCTTTAATATATTTGAACAGAATTTTATAAATAAAAATAAAAAACGAGAAGGGCTCAACTGGTTATAAACAGGAGGTTTACCCATGACAGGGGTGACAAACCTTTTGCAGTTGGTGTGCATTTAAATTAAAGTTCATTATTTTCATATGTCCAGTGTGCTGTTGTTACAGTTTGTTCTTGTAAAATTCATCCTTAAACTCTTATAATCTGCATAAAAATGTTTAATTTTTAAGATTATTCTTTGCTTTCTTGTCACAGTATGAGACTCCCTGCTCTCGTGTACAGGTTTTAAGTGATATTTATTTAAAAATTATGTTTTGTATGGTATGTGTAGAATTATTATTGTAGAACTATTGTTGTAGAATTATTGTTGTAGAATTATTACATTGCTCCTTTCAGCCGCAATAACCTTTCACCGGTTCTTTGGTGGAACTATATGGCGGCAGACACAATTCACTGTATTCATATGGTATGCTCCAGAATTTTAGAACAGAGGTGAATGCAAATTGACGAATAGAAAAAAATCCTATCAATTGATTAAGTTAAAGGAATTTTATTTATTTTCTATTACTTGCTGACTTTGTCAGAAAAATACCCATTCTCGACATAACACAAAGATAAGGAAAAGCAAAATGGATAAAAAAATACTCGTTTTTTAAATGATGCGGGTGATCTCTCTCCCAATTTCTGCCAAAATGATGCCCACTTAACACCGCGCATGGCGAGATCAGTGGAAAAATCTCGCCAGTGGGAACATAAGACGAAAGCGTGAGTAGGAAGAAAAGCCAAGGAATTTTATGGCACCAAGCAACACTCAAGCTGGACAAATGGTGAATGATGGGGAGAGCAAAATGGCAACCCACGGATGGTCAGCGAGGGAAGATTCAAGGTGACTTGGACATGGACAAGCCCCATTCCATAAAATAAGGGGTCAGAAAGCCGGCATTCCCTTTTTAAATAGAATGTGGCTATACCAAAATATAGAAACCTTTTATCTTGTCACTCTTTTAGACCGTTATATTTAGAAAATCATATTGCCTAAATCAATAAAGGAGGCGATAGCGCTCATCGGTCCGTTTATTTTCAAAAAGTCATTATCCTATATCTTAAAACATCAGTTTTGTTGAACACCGATTTCCTATTCAAATATAAGAAGTAAAATCCCAAATTATGCCGTATCTCACCAATTAGTTTGGATTCTCTCTTAATAACTCTCTTTTAACCCTTTGCACTCCATTGTCGCCTTATTTGCGACATTAAAATGCTAACATTAAATCTACTGTCACTGCTACGGCGACACGGTGAGCCTACTCAATAATAATCACTATACTCCATTTTATGCGACTCCATTTTCTTTTACATCACAGGTATATACTTGTAACTAATATAGTGATGGAGTTATTGGAATCCTCTATGAGCTACTAGGCTGGAGTTCAATGGGTTAATATCATCCAACTCACGTACTTCTCGAAGAAAATCAGTGTCCAATTTATGGACTCCCATGGTGAACGGGTGCACTAGTCACCTTTCTGTCATATTGATGGTGTCTTGTGCTATTTGTCAAACCAATCACGATTGAGCCATATGTTTCTCGTATTAAGGAAAAGGGGTGCGCCTTTCGTTTTACCGAGCACCTCAAAAGGGAAAGTACGACTTTTTGCTCAAGTGGGTCCTCGTAATTTAGAAACAGGGACCAAGTAGAAGACCCTCAAGCTTGTCCTGCCACCCCTAGAGGTATTGATTGAGAACTTGACTTTGTACTATGAATATAGTTTACTCGCCCCAGTCATCTTTAACCGACATGGTGGATTTAGGCTGGCTCAGGCTTCGAACCCACAACTTTTCAGGTACGAGAGCCTTTCATTTGCCAACTGATCTACCGTGGCTCACTCGTGTTTTGTTTCTATATAAATCATAAAAGTAAAATGAAAAAATAGAAGCTATTAGTTAATATCCTGTGCACTAAAAACATATTTGACTTCTTGGCATAAGAATGAAACGGAATTTAATTCACCTGAAAAAGACTGTTTAATTCGGATAAAGCCAAAAGTTATCTGCAAGCTCAGAATTATAATGCTTTATTTTGAAATTTGCATTGCTATGCAACATTTAATGAGGTTCGCATATGATGTTAATGGACAACATTTAAGCAATAGTATAAAATAAAATACTATTTCTATAAAGTATGCAACATTTTTCGAAGAATTTTCAAATAGGTAGAACTATTATTTTTTACTTCTATATTGTTTCGCTTCTTATATTATTTTTAAGGGCAATTAACCACGAACATATTTTAACATATATTCTGCGAGCTTTTTACCATGAACACATTTTACATATATTTTACCAGTCACCTTTAACGAACACGGCGGATCTTAAGATGGCAACCTTCCGGTTATGATAGCGTTGCCTTTGCCGACTGAGCTACTGTGACTCTCCTGTCATATTAAATGTCGTAATAGCGCTCATAGTCGTATTCGTTTTTAATATGCCTTTGACGGCTGCTAATTTTAGAGATAGGTTCTTTATTTAATATTTTCAGGGAGGGGGGCCCCCTAATCGATACACGTGTTGCACTTCCCAATGTATGCCATACCTTAATATTTTCATTCTTTATAATTTCTGGACGCACTGTATCGGTGATCACGTAATCGCCTTACACCCTTTTGAGTAGGCAGTGACTGACCAAGTGTTCGATTGTTTGAATGTAAGTTGATAAAATTTATTAAATTTGCATGTATCACAAGCCTGTAACGTGCCACTTAGCAGCACGTGTGCCATAGATGCGCCTTCTTTTATCCATAATAAGGTATATATACAATTTTTATTGGATTTCTAATAAAATAAACTTTTAATCTCATCACTCTATTTAAAGGGTTTGGTTTGGTTTTGGAGCCGTACGGTCTACTTTTTGCAACACAACTCTATTTAAAGGGACTTGAGCAACCTGATTTCAACCTCGAATTTATTTATTGACCAGCTTCCGAAAAATATTGCCGAAAGATGTGCGAGTGGGTTGGCCGTTATTCATCAGTTTCAGAGTTCGTGGGTTGGATGATTGATAGGTTAGGAGGGTTTAGTGTTTTCTGCTCGACAGCTAATGAGCCAACTGTTTAAAGTTGATTCCGAACTGCTACTCGTGGGTTCTAATCCCACATCTAGCATAGGTGTTCGTAGATATTCAGAATTGTCTCTAAGCAGTAGGTATCTGTCCCATTAACCATAGTACGCTAAAAGAATATACAGTAGGTCTAAACCAACCAACTTAAAGTAGAAAAATCTTCAAATTTTTGCAAAGTTTAAATTTAAATAGCTCGATTATAATTTTATCACAGAGACGTGTTGAAGTGTTTAAAACAAATTTCAAATTTTATTAAATATTATAACAGAGGACGAGAAAACGTATATAAATTTAGGTTTCGTTTCTCGGAAATCTGAATTTTTAAATTTAAAAATACCATAAAAGAAATGCTCATCTAATTTGAAACATCTTTGTTATTAAAAACAGGTGTCTACGCCAACGGTTGAAAAGAAAAAGACCGGTTGATAATTTTAATATGCTGCACCTTGTGTACATAACAGATCTTCTTCATTAATCAACAAATGTAATAAATTGTTGCTATTCCTTTGTCATATTATTTTCTGTTTTTATACTCCGGTTACTCCGTTATTTTGCTTTAAACGGATCTTGTAATAGTTGCATTTTGCCAGTATCTGTGAATGAAATCAAATGTGTATGTGTTGGTCGTAGCCTTTACAATTTTTTAAAGTTCTTCAGCCTTGACATTCTGAAAGATATGTTTTTTATTTTCAAGCAACCAATTTTTTATAACATTTTTGCGTTCAACGATTACTTTCTTGACTGAAAAACATCTTGTCATACTGGTTTTTTATGGCTGTGTGCTGGCTTCTGACAAACTTTCAGTTTAATATATTACGATTTAAAGAGGCAGAGGGCCTTCAAAATGACAGATTTTGACCAAAAGTATGAAATTACTTTTTTGTTCTGGAAAAAATTAGCTATTCGCTTCATTATCAAAAGACATGATTATCTTACTGCACTTAAACCTGTTTTTAGTCCTACGCTTTACTTTTAAACCTTTGAAAATATTTTCAAGATTGACGATTTTTGTATCGAATTAGTAATTTGGAAACGGTCAAGGCAATTACTTTACGTATATCTTATAAAAAATTTGTAGATTTTCTATTAACCCATTGTGTGTGGGTACATTTCGCAGCGGAATTGTACCGGAAACGGGCGTAAATTTAGTTATTCAGTTAACTCTGAATAGATCGAAAATTATTTAATTTTTTAACCAACTTTTAGTATTTTATATTAAAATATAAAAATATATATTGAATTTTAATTTTATATTTTAATTTTACATTATTCAAATAAAATTTAAATTTAAAATTTAAAAATTAAATTTAAAGTTTTTACTTTTAAATTAAACTTTATATAAATATATATTGAAATACATAAATAAATATATAAATAGAAATATATAAATAACAACCATAAGACTTTTATAAACAAAAAATATATTTTTAGAGGATAAATTTATAATAGTATCGTAAATATGAAAAATCAAATAGAAATAGTAGTATATAGTTTTAATTTTTTCGAATTATGTTATATATAAACATTTTTACATTATAAAAAATTAAAAGAGCAATCATAAAACAAATAATGTAAAAACTAGTTTTTATTTGTCTAATTTTTTCCAGAATCTATATTGTAGACAAGAACATTCGGCTTCGTTTTCCTGTATATACGAAAAACAAAGTATGACTTCACTTGCGGTACAAGAAAAAATCTTTTATAGAACATATCAACAACAGTATATGCACGGGCATACTCCCTAACAGTTCGTAAGGCATTTCCATTATATCGGCAGGTACATCAGGTACATGTCGCAGTAGTCACGAACGTAATACACGGCCACCGCACGAGGACTACCAGTAGATGCAAGATGTAGCTTTTTAAATACTTGTTCAACGACGGCTTAACGTCATTTCATGGCGTGAGCGCATGCATGACGCGATATGCGCGGCTAAATTTTAAACATTATCTCCTGGAAAGATATGCAAATACTGTTGTTAATATATCCAATAAAATGTTTTTTTCTTGCACCGGCAGTGAGTTCATACTTTGTTTTTCGTAATTTTCTCGTAAACTATGGATCGTATAGGAACAATTCTTTGGGCAGTTTTTATGTACTATTCCCAATGAGGAATCTAGCTGTACTGAATTTATGCGGTTGTTTAGGGACACCCTGTATATATATATATATATATATATATATATATATATATATATATATATATATATATATATATATATATATATATACATATATATATATATATATATATATATATATATACACACATATATATATACATATATATACATATATATGTATACATATATATATATATATATATATATACATATATATATATATATATATATATATACATGCGGTTGTTTAGGGACACCCTGTATATATATATATATATATATATATATATATATATATATATATATATATATATATATATACATATATATATATATATATATATATATACATATATATATACATATATATATATATATGTATACATATATATATATATATATATATATATATATATATATATATATATATATATATATATACATATATATATATATATATATATATATAGATATATATATATATATATATATATATATATATATATATATATATATATATATATATATATATATATATATATGAAAGTATAATAGTCAAAAGGTATCAGAGAGTTCCTTTGAAATCTGAACACTGAAAATTTTCGCGGTCGAATTTTTTCCTTAACACTTAACATCGAATTATATATTTACGATTTTGCAACATTTCCCATAGTAAGTTACTGGACATCAAATAGCATATATGGCAATAAGAGAACAATGGTTAATTAAAGAAACAAATGGTAGCCAGTAAAATTCTGAAAATATGCTTTCTTGGAGATCTGTAGCCGGAGAAAAGTCTTCACTTTCCCACCTATTTATCCCTAGGCTACTTGGGAATATCATGTATATGTTAGTGTGAAATTTGTTCGTCTTTTCATACACTTTGTTCCTTCAGGCTGAATTAAATTTAAAATGTCGTGAATTCCACTGCAAACGAAAATTTTTACGACTATTTATCCAAGATGATCCCTATCACGGTGATAACTTCAAAAATGCAGATATTTAACTTATGTTACTTTAGAAATGCATACGTGATCTATGCATGGTGGATATAGAAACAAAAATTTTAGATGAATATTTATTTTGGAGTCTTGTACTTTTTTCATTTACCGCATACTACTTGCCTGTAAAGAATGTATTTTTCTTATATTTCCGAGAAAATTTTCACTGGGAAACAACCGGGAGGAATTTTGTTCTTACTGAAAGCGACATTTTCTATAAATCAGGATGATAAATCGTTCGAGATTTTCTGGTGATAATGGATAGCATTTCCATGAAAATTAAACCGCTTCACTTCACTTGAAGTTCATGCGTCGACACAAATTTTACCGCCGGTAAATTTGAGTAATGCCCTTCCCCTATGCAAATTGCCTCTGCTTCTAAGAGTACAAAAAAGTGTTTATGCCAAATGACCTTTGAGGGTGATCTGGTACTAAACTGCATGGTCAGGTAGCTTGTGTTAGTCGCACATCTGGGACGTTTCGCTTGAGGCGAATGCATTTTAAAACCACGTTAGGCAAATCCATCAATCATTTCTCAATCATTTAAACCATGTACGATTTATTTTTTTGGGGATAGTTTTAAAGAAGGTGAATGCACCGTTAAAAAAAATTTAAGCGACACGTGATTCTGCAGAAACCGAGGAATAAGAATTTTTTTCTTGGAAATATCAATGGCATTTCTTTACAACGTGATGAATAGGGATGGCAAATGATGAATGATGAAAAATAAAAAATTGTATGTTTTCGATAAGACAAAATAAAATGGTAGCACACTTTACAGTTTATTGCAGAGAGACATCTAGAGCAGTTGCTCTTAAGTGGAAAAATCATTTTAAACTTTTTTAGTTTTTTAAAATTTAATTTTTTACCAATCTGTTTGAAAATTTAATGTATTACAAGCAATTTATGCAAATATTTACAATTTCAAGTTATAATCTTAATAATTTTTTTCAAGTTATTATTCATTAATTGTTTCTAAAGTATTAAGGACATGTTAACACATTTTAGGCTTCATTACAGATAGTCACGTAGAGCAATGGTTCGTAAGTGGAAAAATAATTTTATAATTTTTTTAGTTTTTCAAAATTTATTTTTTTACCAATCTGTTTGGAAATTTAATGCAAGCAATGTAAGCAAGTATTTACAATTTCAAGTTAAAATCTTAATAACTTCTTCAGGTTATTATTTATTAATTGTTTCTAAAGTTTTAAGGGCATGTTAGCACACTTTACGGTTCATTACAGAGAATCATCTAGAGCAGTGGTTCTTAAGTGAAAATCATTTTATAATTTTTTTAGTCTTTCAAAATGTATTTTTTTTACCAATCTGCTTGAAAATTTAATATATTACCAGAAATATATGGAAGTATTTACAATTTCAAGTTAAAATCTTAATAATTTTTTCAAGTTATTATTTATTAATTGTTTCTAAAGTATTAAGGACATGTTAACACACTTTACGTTTCATTACAGAGAGTCACGTAGAGCAATGGTTCGTAAGTGGAAAAATAATTTTATAATTTTTTTAGTTTTTCAATATTTATTTTATTTACCAATCTGTTTGATAATTTAATATATTACACACAATGTGTGCAAGTATTTACAATTTTAAGTTACAATCTTAATATTTTTTTCAAGTTATTATTTATTAAGTGTTTCTAAAGTATTAAAGGCATGTTAGCACACTTTACGATTCATTACAGAGAGTCACCTAGAGCAGTGGTTCTTAAGTGGAAAAATCCTTTTATAATTTTTTTAGTTTTTCAAAATTTATTTTTTACCAATCTGTTTGAAAATTTAATGTATTACAAGCAATGTATGCAAATATTTACAATTTCAAATTAAAATCTTAATAATTTTTTCAAGTTATTATTTATTAATTGTTTCTAAAGTATTAAGGGCATGTTAACACACTTTAGGCTTCATTACAGATAGTCACGTAGAGCAATGGTTCGTAAGTGGAAAAATAATTTTATAATTTTTTTAGTTTTTCAAAATGTATTTTTTTACCAATCTGTTTGAAAATTTAATATATGGACAGCAATATATGGAAGTATTTACAATTTCAATTTAAAATTTTAATAATTTTTTCAAATTATTATTTATTGATTGTTTCTAAAGTATTAGAGTCATGTTAACACACTTTACGGTTCATTACAGAGAGTCACCTAGAGCAGCAGTTCTTAAGTGGGAAAATCATTTTATAAATTTTTTAGTCTTTCAAAATGTATTTTTTTACCAATCTGTTTGAAAATGTAATATATTACGAGCAATGTATGCAAGTATTTACAATTTCAAGTTAAAATCTTTATAATTTTTTGGAGTTATTATTTATCAATTATTTCTAAAAAAAGTTATTGTAAATATTCCATTCTCATTTCGTTTAAGTATAATCATTTTTATTCATAGGATATCGTATTCATAGCATAACTTAGATTTTAAAATTAAACTTAGTTTTTGTCATAAGCAGTCATTGTAAATCTAATTAGAAAACATCGATAACAGTTAACACATTGAATGCGGGACACGTACTAGTACGTTTCCTGACGACTGGTACTTGAGCCCGGGACACGTACTAGTACGGGTTAGTGTAACAACATGGTTTGTTTGTGGGTACAAAAACAACGGTATATACAGGAAAACAAAGCCGAATGTTCTTGTCTTTCATTTTTTATAATGTAAAAATGTTTATGTAACATAATATGAAAAAATTAAAACTATATACTACTATTTATGTTTGATTTTTCATATTTACTTATAAATTTATCCACTAAAAAATATATTTTTTATTTACAAAAATCTTATGGTTGTTATATATATATATATATATATATATATATATATATATATATATATATATATATATATATATATATATATATATATATATATATATATATATATATTTGTTTATATATTTCAATATAAAATACGAAAAGTTGATTAAAAAATTAAATAATTTTTGATCTATTGAGATTTAACTGAACCACTAAATTTATAGGCAGAACGCCCGCGTCAGCTACAATTCCGCTACGAAATGTACCCGCACACAATGTGTTAAGATACTCAGTTTTCCGTGCAAAATGTACAAATAAATCTTAACCTTCAAAGAGCATAGATTTTTGTCATTTGAAATATTTCGACTAATCTTTATTTTATACCTTACAAGATAGTTGATACATTTTGAGGGTATATGGCAGCTAGAAATGTACCTGAAAAGCTTCAAGCACTTATGAAATTCAAAAGCGTCTGTTTTAAAACCTATTCAAAGTATTTTCTAGTTGCATCGTAATATTCTGTTGTTGTAATATAATTTTCATTAAAAGGTGTTGCATATTAAAATACCCTCTTTAATTATTTTTTTATATATTTGACGACTCAGTGAAATTCAAACTTCGCATAGCTGAAGTCCACTATAGCCATAATTCTTTGTGTAAACCTATGAAGAATAATAGATGTAGATAGACAACTTAATGATCTTTATGCTGTAAAAGAATGGAAAACCTTTACGACCGTTATAATAATATAAATGCAGAGATAAAAATTTCAGTTTAAAAATAATTATGGAAACATTTAGTACGGTATTTTAGAAAAGTAAAAATTTACAGTGCATCGGCGGAAAAGAAAACAGTATATACTATAAAGCCATGAAATCGACTTATCCAATTTTCTGGCAAATTTGGCCAGAATGTCTACTGTTGTATTAAGATGGCCGCTAATGATCTTATTAATACTTACCGTGGACCCGATAATGCTTTTTAGAATGTTTTTCCTTATACATTTTATAGCAGTGAAATGTTTTATTGAATGGTAAGACAACAAGAGACCTTGAATCTGCAATTTTTAAATATTCTACTTTTAACCGTATTTTTATACAAAATACAGGGCGTCCCAAAACGACCGAATGAACACTGCACAGCTACATTCCTCTTTGGGAGTACGTAAAAAATGCCTAAATAAGCGTTCCTGTAAGATCCATAGTCTACGAAATAAATACGAAAAACAAAGTATGACGTCACTGCCGGGGCAAGAAAAAAAACAGTTTATTGAACATAAAAACAGCAGTATATGCACGGGGACACTTTCTAACAGTTAATAAGGCATTTCCATTACATAGGCCGTACATCAGGTACATGTCGCAGTAGTCACGAACGGAATACATGGCCACCATACGAAGACTACCGGTAACTGCAAGATGCAGCCTTTTAAATACCAGTTCAACGGCGGCTTAACGTCATTCCATGGCGAGCGCATGCATGACGCGATATGCACGGCGAACGTTTTAAACATTATCGTCTGGAAAGATATGCAAATACTGTTGTTGATATGTCCAATAAAGTGTTTTTTCTTGCACCGGCAGTGACGTCATACTTTGTTTTTCGTATTTTTCTAGTAAACTATGGATCGTACGGGAACGCTTCTTTGGGCAATTTTTATGTACTCTCGGCGAGGAATCTAGCTGTGCACAGTTTATGTGGTCGTTTTGGAACACCCTGTATAATTAATGTGTCATGAAATATATAACACATTAAATCGTTCAAGAAATAATTTTTAATTAACACTTTCTGGTCTAGTCCAGTTTTCATCGATGCGAACTAAGCTTAATTCTACCTCGGGGTTAAGATCTAACTCTCTGAACAATAAAATTCCCACTTATGTACGTCAGTCTAGATAATATCTTTTATTCTTCTATTTTAAATAAATATCTAAAAGAAATGTAAAAATTAAGCAGCAAACCAAAAGGATAAACTAGAAAAACACTAACTAAGCTTAATTATACCTCGGGATTAAGATCTAACTCTATCTAAACAATAAAATTCTCACTTATGTACGTCAGTCAAGATAATATGTTTTATTCTTCTTTTAAATAAATATCTAGAAGAAATGTAAAGAATTAAGCAGCAAATCAAAAGGAGAAACTAGAAAAAGACTGAAGAAAGAATGGAGAATTTGTTGCTTTGATAATTGATTCTTCGTGAATCAAATTCGTGCTTCGAAAGAAATTTTGCTAACTAATGTCAATACAGATAAAAGTTATTTTGGGAGCTTCGTAAATCATTTGGGCAAGATTATTATACAAGATTTTTTAAAATTTTATTTTAAAAAATTATATTTATTTTAGTGAAACTTTTTGAACTTATAACCTAGTTTTTCCAATAATTTATAATTAAATATTAAATGATAGAAATTTCGAATAATTTATGTATTATCAATAAATTACGTTTGAAATTTATAATAAAAATATTGCGTTTATATCTACACAATATTTCTTTAACTAATAGTAACCCAAACTGCTAGTCCATAATGCTATCAATAATGAGACATGGGATCAAAATAGTTCAGATTACGAAGCTTTGAAATATATTTTCGTAGGACGATGTTCTTCGTTTGCGGAGTTCATCGATTCGAATCCTACTGCTGGCATAGATTCTCGTAGTCGTTCGAAATCGTCTTTAAGCAGTTGGTCTCAGACTAATTAGTCCTCGTATAACAGTAAAGTAACAAAGAGTACAGATGCTGTTCGCACATTTTTTAGAAGATTTTGGTTAGCGGTATTAAAAGATCTTTTTTGTTGCAAAATAAATAACTACAATTGTACTATGTTTTTAAAAGTCAAAATTATGGTCTGCGGCTTGAGAGGTTTTTTTTTTATTCAAAATGGCCTTTTTTAACGAAGCAGTAGTTCGAAAGCTATATTTATGCTCTTTCTGAAGAGAAGTATTCATAATCCGTTATTCTAAAACAATGTGAGAATCGTGGTTTTACGATATCTAAAACGTCCATAGGTCGATCATTAAAAAGAAAGGAAAAAAACGTCAAATTGGAGCCTCAAGTGGGACAAACATTCCAAACAAGTTTCCAAGGAAAAAAAATCTTCGACTATTGCAAAGGTACGTTGTTTAATGTTAAAAGAAAATTCAGCTAATCAAAGGACAGTTGCAAAATCATTAAAATGCTCGGTATCCACTGTAAACAAAATGATAAACTTTGATTTAAATCTTAAAAAATCGAAGAAACGTAATGTGCATCGTCTTTCTCTAAAGCATATCGCTGAACGCAGGACACGCTGCAAAATTCTGAATGAAAAACATTTATCCAAAGAAAAATGGAAAAAAATTGTCACAATAGATTAATCATGGGTGTATTTAAATGACTGCAGCAAAAAAGAACCATTTATTATAATAAAAAGGGGGGGGGATTTAAGTACATGGTTCAAAAAATCGAAAGAAAGTTTTTCGAAAGGATTTATGATTGTTGCTGGTTTAAAATAAAGAGATTTGAGATAAATGTCAAGATTAACTCCTAATACTATGAGGAACATATTTTATAGCCAATTTTTCTGAATGAAATACCATCGCTTTACCCGCAGTGCCATCAATCTATGGAATTCCATAAAGACAAAGAGACAAAGCTAGCAGTCACACATCAAAACCCACTGTAAATATCGTACAAGAAATGGAACAAGGAATCAAGGCCATACCCTTCACTGATATCCCTCCTAAATCTCCCGATGTATAACCTATGGATTTTTGTGCTTTCAGACTTTTAAAATATGTATCATCCAAACGTCGTCACACAATCCTTAAGGACTCGGAATAGTTGTTCAGGAGGAATGGGATAGAACACCTCCTCTAACACTCCAAAAGGATTTATTATCCTGGAAATTACGATGTTGCAAGATAGTTCAGAATAAGGGCTATCAAATAGAACATTTTAAACACAAGAATTTTATGTAATTTAGTTTTGTGACTACAATATGCATCGTCTAAAAAATGTGTAGACAGCTTCTGTAGATCGTAAAGCTTTAAACCAACCCAAAACATATTTAAAAAATGTAGTCGCCCAGCAATATTTATCAAAAATGTCCCTAGTATACTACATGTTAGTCAGTCATTTTCATTTTATTACTATATATTTAGCATTCCTATTGAAATAAATCTGAACATCGTTTTTCATTTACGATATATACAATTTTTACAAATCAATAACTTTCAATTAGATAATATGTCAGCAAATTTTTCGTTGTACGCATTATTAAAACCTCTTTAACTCGAAAATACTTTACGTTTTTTAATAGTCATATTCAATATTATGGCAAACACATTATTATGCAGTCTTAAAAATTTGAGAGATCTTAAGAAAAAAGAAATTCACTTAAAAACTTTTGAAGTCACTTATACGATTCCAAAAACATCGAACTGAAAAACATGATTTTTAAGTTTTAAAATAAAAAATGTATAGCACAAAAGAAATTTTAATTAAGTCAAATAATCATTCAGTTTGAAAAAATTATATTTCTGTATTTAGCCTAACATTTTAAAATTTAAAAAAATACACCATGATTAATATGTATGATATAATATAATATTGATAGTACAAATTATTTTCGATTCGAAGACTCCAATCAGAGTATTATTTTAGAATGTACTAAAAAATAGTAAAGGGATAATTGTGAAAACCTTCATTTACGACAAAGTAAAACAAAACCTCAAAGATCTCTCATAATGAAAAATAAAATAACAATCACCACTGGGATTTTTCGGCTGCTTTTATTATTTAAAACTACTGGTCACGTCTGATCATGATTTGAGCTTTCTATATTTTCAGAAAATATTTTTTATTTAGTTTTGGTATTAATAACACTCCTGGGCTTGCTAAGATTCGAAAATCGTTTATTTAATTTCCGCCCGTTCTCGTTTATTTTACTCTTTCGCTCTCTCTCTTTTTTTCCCCCGATTTAACGCCTTTAGATGCCTATCCTTCTTTGACCGCATATTTGGATGTTCTTATATAGATTCGAGTTGTTCTCTTGTACCGCTTGAGTTTTCTTCAGGTTTCCTAGTTGTTAAGTCAGTATTCAATCAATTTTTTAAAAAGTTATTCTTTCAATTGGCAGAGACTGTAAAACTTTGTCCCTTGGACATGAAAAAACTTCAGATATTTGGAGTATTTTACCGATTTTACACTAATCCCACGTGAGATACAGAAGATTTAATGGCAGACAAATTTGATTAAATAAATTAAATTCTAACATTGTCAAAAATTTGAGCTAGGAATGGGCGGCTATACAGACTTATAAATCAGAAATATGTTTGGGATTGTATATTTACTCGAATTAGTGACAAAAAACTCATAGGAAAAAATCAGTATACAAGTTTTGACAAAATAAAATTATTTATAGCCGAGAGACTTATAACATAATTATGTTTTAATTTAATTTAATTTATTCACTTATTTAATTTTATTTATTTTATTTTATTTTGTTTTGTTTTATTTTATTTTGTTTTTGTTTTTATTTATTTTCTATTTTTTATTTTATTTATTTATTTTTTATTTTTTTTATTTTCAATTTTATTTTATTTACGTTTTTATTTATTTATTATTGTTTAAATTTATTTTTTAATTTTATTTTAATAATTTTATTTTATTTCATTTCATTTAATTTTTTTTTGCTAGATTTAATTGGAATGCTAACCAGAGCAAGTACCATTTGTAAACTACGAAAGTATCATTTTTTAACTTTCAACTGTTGTGGGCTTATTTTGTGATACAAAGCCATCTCCATTTGTTCGTTTGAATAACTTTTTAATTTGCTTTTAACTTAGAGAGTGGTCTTAACAGTACGTTGCAGGAAGAAAATGAGAGAAGCACGCATTATTTATGATTAAGATTAGTGAAAATGCTTAGGAATGAAATTTGTGAAACCTCACAACAGAAATGAAATGTTAAGAAAGATTACACTGAGTTACAATTCATTGTACCAAAAACATGGACAATCTATGAAGCATCTTATGCGTGTTAGAACTATTTAAACTTTATAGGTTTGTAAGTATTAACAATTTATCTTTTCAAATGACATGGAAAGTTTTTAAAAATATTTTCCATATTTTCCTTTAAAAACATTTTTAAGTCTTACAATAAATACTGTAATTATTTTATATTTTCAAATCCAATTTAAAGAGCGTTATTTTTAAACTGTTTTTTTAATTAAAATTTTACATTTTTTTTTAAATTTTATTTATTTTTATATTTTTAAGTATTGACTAAAAAGCTTTTGAAGTTTCATCAAAGCTTCCTACACAAAACTGTACATGGATGTTTAAATATTTTTAAAGTCAAATTTTATTAAAATACTCTACTCACATTTGTAGTAAAAATAATGAAATTTGACCGTTTATTCTATATACTTATATATTTAAAAAAGAAATAAAAAATTGAATACTAATTATATACTCAGTATTATTCTGTACATTTTAACAACTTGTATAAAACATTTAAAACTTGTATATTAAATACGAAAAAAAAACCCTTATAATTTTAATGCAAGGAATTCAATAAAGCGAACTATGGAGATTTGATTTGGAGCATTATGATCTACTTTTCTGCAACATTAGGGATAATGAGACCAGGCTCAAAGCCGATTCCGAACGGCTACGAACATTTATTCCACAGTTGGATTTGAACTCACTAGCTTTGGTTCCAAAAATCAGCGCCCTAGAGAGCTATGGTGAAAAAGACACTTAAAATTTACATCTGTTAAGAAAACCTCTACAATTTAAAACATATAAATAACTTTTGAAATACTATAGATAGAGATTTCAAATTTTGCATGCATGTGTGGAAAGACTATAACAATAATTTAAAGTATTTAAAATTTCGATATTTTAACCACATTTGGGTTATTGCTTGCACATAATTTTTATCTTGGGGAGACATTTAAAATCTTTGTCCGGTTGCAGTTAGTCCTGGTTATGAATGGCAGAAAGTAATTCAAAAGGACGCATTTTAATTCCCAGAGCTTCTATCAAAGCTATATTGATAATTCTGTTTCAGTTTCCCAGTTAAAGCCTACATTAAATTTAAGAGGTTTCTTTCCAACATCTTTCGATTCCTTTTTTTCTTTGAGTGCATCATCACATTTGAAAAGTTTCGAAACATGTGAGTCGTCTCCATTTTGGTGGAAATATTTGCTGTGAGCATTGTTCAGCCCGAACAAAATAGTTTTCGGCATCTCCCTTTCTGGAGTCCCGACTCATTGACTAACAAAGGCGATCCCCTCTTTTACAGCTGTGTCGAGACTCATCGTGAAATTCTAATCCGTCTAATAACAAGGAGACCGATGAAGCATAACTCCGTTTGATGCTCTCCAGCATCTCGCACAAAGAAAGTCCTTGTTGCCAGATCTGTTTCTCTAGCTGTGCCCGAATAATTTTTGCTTGGGAGATGTTCGCGCGGGAAATTGTAGGCTAAGCTTTCATCGCAGCCTATGAAATTAATGGTATGCTGGTTTCAGATTTTTGCTAATAGTTTTTGATATTAGTTTAATGATTCTATTCAAGCCTACATTTTATTTTTTTTTTCAATTACAGGTTTGAGATATTTCATCCATGTATGTTCTTATGTATGGAATTTTTGGGGAAACTTTTCATTACATTTTTATATACTGTGTAACTATACCATTGAAGATATATACTTTTAGAGCTTTAGTTACAGAGACTTTACTACCTTGAAACTAAGGGTGAAATTGCTGATATATTGTAAAAGTGATTGTTTTTAGCGTAAGTGGGAAACCATATGTCTTCTTGTGGACTGAGGTTTCATGGTACTTTCGTTATGTTTTATATACTCTGTAACTATAGCTCTAAGCCGAACGATGGCCAAATGGTTAGGGTGCTGGCCTTCGGAACCGGAGTGCGTGGGTTCGAATCCCACTACGGCATGGATGTTCGTAGCCGTTCGAAATCGGCTTTAAGCAGTAGGTCCCGGTCTCATTAGCCCTCGTGTTGCAAGAAGTAGACCGTAGCGCTCCAAAAACCAAACCAAACGAATCTATAGCTCTAACGATATATATTCTCAGCTCTTTAGCTACAGAAAATTTCATATTGAGAAACGAAGGTAGAAATTATTAACATAGTGTACAATTTGAAATAATTACTTTGTATAAATTGCATTTAGCGTAACTGGAAATTCATACCCAGTTTTATTTCTGTTAGAGCATAAAAAATAGCCGTAGATCAGAAAACCACTTTTATTAACCCCTTAAAGCACGAGTTTGGTTTAGAAAAATTTATAAAATATGACATATTTTCTTCACAGAAAAGGGATATATAGGTACAATGTAAGTTATTTTTTGCAATTTCAGTTTTGGGGGTGACTAGGGAGCTTGGAAGGAGTAAAAAGTATATAAAAAAATTGTTATACAAACAAAGTGTAAACGATTTTATTACATGTTTAATTTGAATTTCGCCCGTGTCAGACACGGGCAAATGCGTTAAGGGGTTAATAGCCAAATTCTTCTTTCCGTAAAAAGGGTAATCTTCGGAGCAGCTCACCCGGCTGGGTATATTTCCAGGAAATTCATACCCAGTTTTATTTCTGTTAAAGTATAAAAAATAGCCGTAGATCAGAAAACCACTTTTATTAATAACCAAATTCTTCTTTCCGTATAAAGGGTAATCTTCGGAGCACATCGCCCGGTTGGGCATATCTCCAGTAAGCAAGGTAAAATATTTAACAAGGGAGCGGTTCATAATGAATATTTGTATATCAAGATGCCAGTTACGAAACAACTAAAGAATACAATGATTTCTCGTGTGATAGCCTTCCAACTTTCCGAAAAGAAAGATTACTTTCCAACCTACTAAAGGCTTCATCACAACCTGGACCAAAATAAATTGGTTTAAAATTTTCAGTATAACACAAGAAATCTGCATAATCCTCACCAGTAAAAGGAATCATAAACTAACACATACAACTCTGTCAACGAAAGAATACGATGATTTCTCGTGTGATAGCCTTCCAACTTTCCGAAAAAAAAGATTACTTTCCAACCGATTAAAGGCTTTATCACAACCTGGATTAAAATAAATTGGTTCAAAATTTTCTATGTAACACAAGAAATCTGCATAATCCTCACCAGTAAAAGGAATCATAAACTAACACATACAACTCTGTCAACGAAAGAATACGATGATTTCTCGTGTGATAGCCTTCCAACTTTCCAAAAAAAAAAAGAGATTACTTTCCAACCGATTTAAGGCTTCAGCCTGGACTAAAATAAATTGGTTCAAAATTTTTGGCCTAACACAAGAAATCTGCATAATTCTCATCAGTAAAAGGAATCATAAACTAACGCTTACATGATATACTGTTAAATATTTTATTTAAAATATTGCTGTGGTGTAGTACATTGCATTGTTATTTCAAAGACATTGATAACCCAAAGTTGCTTTATATTGCTTTTAATTATAGTATAATACCACTGATCTATATTACAATGTTCAAAATTAGAACAAACGACAAGAAAATATGCAAAAAAAAATATATAAAAAATTAAAAAGTAAAAGAAGCACTCCACGTGCTACGCCTCAAAAAAAAATTTGCTAATGTCCAAGAGAACACTGCATTCTTTACCTTCCTTCTTTCTCTCAGGCAACCCTATACTTTTTCCATTATCGTGTTCTGATGGACGTTCGTTGTTCCATTGTCCTTTTTACAATGCGTCCTTTCCCGGCTCTGCCCAGAAGGACCGGGACTCCAAGGATGGTCCTGAATCGCCTCCTGGAGACCAATCACAATTCTCCAAAACTTGGTGAAGTTTAAGTGCAATCATTTTCACTGACCACACCACACGCTTCCTGGAGTCGCGAAAAAAACTTGGGCTTTCAACCCACAACGTGTGAGTGCGGCGAGCAAATCAGTTTCGCAAACCCTATGTCAAACATAGCTGCACTCTCACAAATATCAACTGACGTAATGAATTTTAATAATTTATCAATTGACATAAAATGTATTGAAGCGTAAAAAAAGCTTGAAGACATGCTTTCACCGAGAAAAAAAATTCAATAAACGATATTACGATATTCGATGGTACATTAAAGTTATTGACATTCCTCATAAAAGAAAATGTAACACGTAAATCTTTGAAAAGATCGTCGTACAATAAACGCAGTAACACTTTATTGTTAAAGTGTGTTTAAGTAGTATATGTTGAATATTAAAACAAACTATAAGTGTATAAAAATGCTTGAAAAGGGAAAATTTGTTAAAAGACCATTTGCTTTCCGATTCATTTTAATGCGTTAGCTGAGACATTTCCTGCTGGGGACATCCTACAACTCCGTGTGATGTTTGTTAATCAGAATATTTATTCTTTCAGAGCTGAATATTCACTGTTTTCTTTTCGTAAAGAAGTATCATTTGAAACGATCTACGCCTGAAAACCAATACCATTTGATGGAAGATAAATCTGTTTTCTGAAGGAAGAATAAATTGATGCATTATTCAATCGTTTTTAATTTATTGATTTCTAGTAGGGTAGTATTTCAACCAAAGTCACACCAGCTGCAGATATTTTATCTCTTATCTGATGAAGCGAAATGTCTTGTCTCGTGTGTACTCCATATTTTCGTCCCTAAAAGAAATTAATCACTATTTATTTTGAAACACTAACTATTAGTGGAAATAATACCGTTAATTGTTTACAACATTGATTAAGAGTTTGGTTCATAATTAATCGATGAAAATCACGGAAATTATTTTTGTATTTACTTGCTTTTAAAAGCACTCTTCCAATGCAGACTTTTAAAATAAAGTAATAAAAACTGTTTTTAATCTATTAAATGAAAACAATATAAATTGAAAGGAATCTAACTTATGCCAGGAATACTGAAAAATAAAAGGAAAGTAATATGGATTTAATGGTTATATATGTAATATTTTTGTCTTTTGTTGCAATTAATATTATGTCAAGTAGAAGGAAAATAATATGGATTTCAGGGCCATAACTAGGTTTTTTGCCGCCTGTGGCAAAAAAAAAAAAATATGTTCAGCTTTTCGCAGCCAAATGTAGTGAAAAAATATATAAACATGTATTTTTTATATCATATATTCAAAATGGACTCACAAAATATTTTGTTAATTCTTAAAATGTTCATAATATACTAATTTTTAATGTTTCCTTCTATTTGTACCTTATTGACACTTAAAATATTTTTGACACTCTGGGGGGTATTATTTTACTGATAAACTGAATAGTTTGTTTGAAGTGAATATTTTTTACTAGCATATAGCCCATCATATGACGGGATTAGTAAAATTTTTAATATTCCAGAACTGTTAAGTACCCAATGAGGCAGGTAAAAAATTGTTTATTTTTTGGCTGAGAATTATCTGGTTCACTCTCAATAATTTATTTATCGTCATACTCCTCTAGAGTCTCCCGATCCTGTAACAAACATAATCCATAACAAACAAACACAAACGAACAAACTTCTTGATTTCCAAATATATATAAATTAAAAGTTAGATATTTATTAGTACGTGAAATAGACTCCTAGACTTATATGAAAAGAATTTATTGTTAATACCGGTGGTAAAATTTTCATTGCAACAAAAAATAATCGATGATTCAATTTAAAATTATCACATATGTATCTAATCTATTATTGAATCCAAATATAAAAGAAAATAATTTACGTAATATCTAAGTTCAGTGGTAAACGATATTATAATAGTGTAGACGATATTTAAATAGTTTAAAATATGAAATGATTAAATGAGATGTTTAAAGGAATGACGTCACAATGCTGGAAAAAATTGTTATTTTTACCTATTTATTAAGTGATAAATGGATAATTTTAATCGCCTGCTCTTAACCGGGGAAAATAGGACTTGAAATAATGGCATTAAACTCTCGAAAAGGGGCGAAGGAGTGGATTTCGAACGTTTTAAAGACAACAGTATTTTTTGCTGTGATATGTAGCATATTTATACAAATTTATTTTAGAATCGGATCTATCGTTTAGGAGAAGATAAACTTTATTTACTTTGAATGGATGACTCTATCCATTCCAGGTCCAACCGCTTCATAAATTTGCGGACAGATAACTTAGGTTATTATTATATAGGGGATTTGTACTTTAAATTTTTATAAAATATTAAAGAATTTCCAAATTTAAATTTAGTTTTAATAACTCTAATAAACTCAAAATTTAAAACAAATATCCGGATTAATACTAAGGCATATTAGAAGAGTTTGGTAAACATTTATAAGAATTTATAACAAGTTTAGTCTCTAGAAACATTTTAAAAAGCAAGAAAATTCATAAAAAAATAATTTTAAATACGTTGGATTTTAAAAATAAAATCGGATTAAATAATAAAAAATATTTTTAAACTTCTCCTTATTTCTTCTCGGGATTGAATCATCCTCTTTCGGAACTCATTTTCATCACAGTGCGGCGCCCCTTTGAGTGATGCGCCCGTGGCAAATGCCATCTTTGCCAAGCCCTAGTTACTGCCCTGATGGATTTAATGGTTATATCTGTAATATTTTTGTCTTTCGTTTCAATTAATATTATATCAACTGGATGATGCCTCAACAGATAACGTACTATACTTCTATACTAGAAATTGTAGATTCTATTCACATTAGGCACTTGACATAAGTTTTGAGCAGTAGGTTACGATATAGTAAACTCTTTTTCAGCCAATATTTGGTTCTGAAATATTGAGAAGATAGGATACTCTATTTCAATACTGAAAATTGTAGCTTCTATTCCCACTAACCACTCTATATAAGTTTTAAGCTGTAGGTTAAGATATAATAAACGCTTTTGCAGCCAATAATTGATCTTGAAGCATTGGTACAGAGCATTTGTATCTCGATACTGAAAATTGTAGCTTGTGTTCACACTAACCACTCTACTATATAAGTTTTAAGCTGTAGGTTAAGATATAATAAATTCTTTTGCAGCCAATAATTGATCTTGAAGCATTGGTACAGAGCATTTATATCTCGATACTGAAAATTGTAGCTTCTTTTCACACTAACCACTCGATATAAGTTTAAAGCTGTAGGTTAAGATATAATAAACTCTTTTGCGGCCAATCATTGATCTTGAAGCATTGGTACAGAGTATTTATATCTCGATACTGAAAATTGTAGATTTTTATTTACATTCATCACTTGGGATAGGTTTTAAACAGTAGGTTATAAAGTAAAATTAACTCTTTGGAAGCCACTAACTAGCTCTGGAGTAAGTTAACCTAAACTTATGAAAAAATATTTCTTAATTTAACTTAATAGTCTTAACTTAGTATTACTTTTTAACATATTTGAATCAGGCAGGGAAGACCAGTGGGCTAATTCGGTAGAGTCTGAGTTTTTGCAATTATAAAAAAGGGAACTTCAGGTCAAAATCAATAAGAATTCGTTATGGAGAAATCTTTAGAGGAAGGCACTAGACATTAACTGGGCTGGCTAGTCATCTAGGATGATGATGCCAGTCTTAATATACTAAATCCCCATTTTAAAGGATTCATTTCCAAATGATCTTAAGTTGTATCATACAAATAATACAAAAATATGGACTACAGAGATAGTCTTGTGCGTATACTAAATCCTAAAAAGATAATTTTAGATACAAAGGATTAAAATATATTCATGAGTGACTTTCTATTTAAGTTTATAATCATTTTAACTCACAAATAATTTTTTTATCCTTTAGTTTCTAATTAATGCTTTTATCGATGAAAGCATTAAAAAATTTAATTCTATCGATAAATTACCAAATTACTATATAAACTGCAGCTACTATTTCGAAATTAGAAAGCAATTTCCATCCATAAGGAAGTGTTTTAAGTGTAACAGCTCCCATCTGAAAGCTAAGGATTTTCCACATATTTTTCAAATATTAACGAAACTTGTATGATTAGGTATTTAAAGATCTAAAAAGGGAGTTATTGTTAGCATTGGATCACAGCCAACCAACTTCACACACAGATGTTTTGCCATGCCGTGCATTTGTTTTGCTGCAACTATAAATTGTTCCATAGCTTGTTTTTTCTTTCTGCCGTATTTACCACACATATAGTGATTTGTTTGCTTACTTTCTGTTTTACCTCTTCCATTATACCCCAAGTTCAATCTTGCTCAAAACTTAGTCGTTTGTTTTTCAAAGAACGACATATTTTTTAACTCTCTATAAATAGCTGAATATATATGTTAAGAGGTTTTTAAGACACATTTCTTTAAAAATTTAGCAGAAAAATAACTTCTTTGAATTTTTAAAAATTATATTTATTTTTTTAACTATATATGGTTTTTATACAAGTATCATTCTCTCTAAAACATTTTTACTAAAATTGTAGAGTAGTCAGTCAATTAAAGTAAAATTTCTACAGTAAGCTATTTCTTTTTAATTTAAGATTTCCAAAAGAAAAAAAACAGGAAAATTTTACAATTTTTTATTTAAATAAAAGTATTTATATATATTTTACACAAAAGACATTAAACAATATACAATATAGCAGGATTTTAGATGAATATGGAAAAAAACGTTAAAGTAAAACTCGTAAACAAAACTAAATTCTCAGTTTTAGAAATATTAGAAACATATTTTCAATCTAGTTTATTATCGGATATCCTTTATGTCTCCTAAAGTATTACAAACGTGTTGGTATAGATGGTTGGTTGAGATTTCTTGGCGCAAGATCCAAGTTAGGATATACTATGCCAAACAAAAGAACATATATAACAACATAGTTATATAAATTATGTAAGAGGAAATAATAGTCAAAATAGAAAAAATATTAATAAAAACGAGGTGAAGATTCACATTAAAACATTTTTATAAGTTAAATGAGGTTTAAAACGTCAGTGCGAATGGGATCAAATAATTTTTGATGAGGAGTTTCACTCAAAAGTTCGTACAAATTAGGATGGAAAATTTTAAAATATATAAAATAAAAGCGTTTTAAATCAGTACATGAAGTTAAAATATGATGAACAGTGAGATGAGTGTGACGCAGACATAAGTATGACAGTTGGTGTAGATGGAACAAGAATTTCACAGTATTCATAGATGTTATTCTATACTTTTTACAGAGCTCGTCTTAAGATCATCTTCTTAGAAAAACGAGAGCTTCTTATCCCATTCCCTAATATCATAAATTTTCTATAACATGTAAATATGGTAAATTATGTGGAGTATTAATGAATTTAAAGTAACAGTGAAGTACCTGCAAGCGGAACTTGACCGCAGAATGCTTCGTGTCATCATATTGATACCATTGAATAGTTCCTAGATTTCCATAATATTCTGCTCTGGATTTATATTCACCCATAAAAGTATGGTTAAATACATATAAATGTCTTAATATAGGCCTGTAAAACATGGAGATTGAAGCGTGATGGTATTCTGCTCTGGATTTATATTCACCCATAAATGTATGGTTAAATACATATAAATGTCTTAATACATACGTGTGAAATATGGAAATTGAAGCGTGATGGTATTCTGCTTTGGATTTATATTCACCCATAAATGTATGGTTAAATACATATAAATGTCTTAATATAGGCCTGTAAAACATGGAAATTGAAGCGTGATGGTATTCTGCTCTGGATTTATATTCACCCATAAATGTATGGTTAAATAGATATAAATGTCTTTATACCTGTAAAACATGGAGATTGAAACGTGATGGTATTCTGCTCTGGATTTATATTCACCCATAAAAGTATGGTTAAATACATATAAATGTCTTAATATATGCCTGTAAAACATGGAAATTGAAGCGTGATGGTATTCTGCTCTGGATTTATATTCACTCATAAATGCGTGATTAAATAAATATAGTCTTTATACCTGTAAAACATGGAAATTAAAGCGTGATGGTATTCTGCTCTGGATTTATATTCACCCATAAAAGTATGGTTAAATACATAGAAATGTTTTAATATATACCTGTTAAACATGGAGATTGAAGCGTGATGGTATTCTGCTTTGGATTTATATTCACCCATAAATGTATGGTTAAATACATATAAATGTCTTAATATATACCTGTTAAACGTGGAAATTGAAGCATGATGGTATTCTCTGGATTTATATTAACCCATAAAAGTATGGTTAAATACATATAAATGTCTTAATATATACCTGTAAAACATGGAGACTGAAGCGTGATGGTATTCCTGAAATCGGTGTTCACCATGATCGACGATATGTACTATATGTTTATGCACTACTATGTTATGCACCGCTATAATTCTGTTCCACTATGTTTATATCAAACTTTGAAAGATAATATAAAACCTAGAGCACAAAATTGTAATTGTTAACTTCTTTTTTTGTAAATCTATTTTGGGATTGGTACGAACTGTTGACACCACATTACTTTTCCTGTTTAATACCTGCGGATGAGTTATCAAGAATTCTAACCGAGAAGTTCCTTCCTCAATTTGCAGCGGAAAATAAGCTATGCTTTCACATCCGTTTGAAAGGGATTTCGCAGAACAGGCCATCATTAAATATGCAGACTTTGTATTTCTGCCCTATTATATTTTATTTCAAATAAATACAAAACAAGATTCCGAGCATTTTTCTTTCCTCTTCAATCACTAAGCGGAATAGTTTTATCTTCGACCTTCGTTCGTTGAATCAGTCTTATTTTTTGGTATTACCTCGAATAGTTTATTTGAATTGCCAACTTTAACACTGACCTTGAAAGCTCTACAAGGGGTCGGAAGTTATTTTTGCTGCGATAGATTATCAAAGTACTTCACTTTAATAGCATCCTTCTTTTTCTCTTTTATAATTGTTTTCGCATCACGCATGTTGTCATATAGCGAAAATAAAAAACAACCGAAAACGGATTTACAGATGTTTAAAAACTTGTTAATCGCTTGATTGCCATTTAGTGTTTGAAACTATGGAATAATCGCAACCCAATGAAATTTTCTACTAGAAAAGGAATTATACATTTTTTTTCAAATTTATAAGTCGAGATCACAGTATAAAAATGGAAAACACTTTTTTATTAAGAAATAATTTATGAGTATTTCAAAAGAGTTCTTGCTTATTTTGATGTTCTTAAATACAAACAACTATTTCATTGTAAAGTAGATTGCGTTTCAAAATTAAAATTTCGAGTGAGAGATTTGTATTAATTCATTTACATTTGGCTTCAAATATTTTAAATTTTAAATCTACCATATCTGTCAATTTTTGCAGGTCATACTTCTGTCAACGAACATCCCAATTAAAAAAGTATTTGATAGATACCCTCTCTTCTATAAAACAAGTCAAACTTAACGCACAAGGGCACACAAACTTAACGACCTCATCCTGAGCTATTTGTTAAGAGGGATTTTATGGTGTTTCCACTACATTATTATTAAGGCAGATCTATTATTATTAGATTGGAACCCTGAGGTCGTTGTTTTACGGTACCAAATCTGATTATACCATTACTTACATCTTGATGCCGATTTTGAACAGCTATAATCATCAATACGAGCTCTGAAATTTGAACCTACAAACACAGTTACTGAAATTAACGGCCCGCGTATCTGATGTTTAGTTGGCTAAAGCAATCAGAAGACCTGTGCTATTTTGCAGCACAAGGACAATTTTGAACCTTTATATACTGCTTAAAGCCAATTCTCAATGGCTACGATCGTCCATTTCAACAGCGAATTTGATCATAGGGATTCCCTTACCTTTTACCACAAGATAGGGAACAAAATAAACCACCTTGATGTACTTTCTATGTATGATATCTATGTGTGATATATAACCACATTTTCCTTATGCTTTGTTTTAAATTTTGTTGAAATTCAAGCAAAACTATGTCTACTAATTTAGAGATTTAGAGATGACTTATTGTAACTACAGCTTCCTCATCTCTAATAAATGCTTTGAATCTGTATCATGGTACAAGGCAGTCAGTAGATTATCAGTAAACTTACTGTTACAGCTGAAATGTCGTAAAAAGATGTTTACTATTTTTTATAATGAGCCACAAACTGTAAATGGCTATATATCAATTCTGGACTCAAGGATTTGGGCATGAATGCTTTCTATAGTCTATGAGTCAGTAATCATTGTTCATTGTTGGTATTGTAGGTGAAATGATGTAAGTTTCAAAAGTACATATTTGCGATAATTCTGTTTGGATGGTGGCAATTTTCTTTTAGGTTTCTTTAATAGAATCATAGAATGTTTTCCTCTTTATGATATTGGATAACATAAACTTGTTTTAAAGAATTATTTAAGCGATAAACATAAATACAATTTAACAAATTAAGAAACTTGTTCGTTATCTATGCATTTGTCTTGGTAGAAATTAATTTTATTATTTTTAAATCAGGGATTAAATTTATTTTGATTTCTATTTCAACAAAATATTGTACAATATTAAGCAATGATTTATATGGTTATCCCTGATAAGGGAAATTTAATCTCATTTATCTTTCAACAATAGTAAATACTTCACTGGGTATGTGGAAAATTCCATAGTACTAACGATCAAATATGAAACCATTAAGTAGTTACTACATTCATTCTCGACCGTGAATTCTTAATTTATTTATAATATATTCATGAAAGTGTTTTTCTTTTCCAGCTATTAATCAGTATCAAGTAACCTTTAACTATACTTTTTTTCAAACGGTGTGATCAGCTATGCAAAGACATCCAGTCTTCTAAATATCCCATCCGTGATCTCTAACCGCATTTTCCGAATGCTTTGTCTTAAATTTGTAGCCCATGAGTCAGTCTGCCATCGCCCGAAGTCCCACTGTTGATATTCAGTGCTTTTGGCATACCTCCTTAACTCCTCTCGGTCGACCTTCTCACCCCTTTTTTCTGATCGTCCTTTCTCCTTTTTCTTTCTTATTTCTTTCTATCTCTCCCCGGAGCTGTGTGCGCCGAGCAGTCCAACAGCTGTCGGAGATGTACGGAAGATCGTGTTCCTCGTGTCTTGACATATTCCTGCGACCTTGCCTAACGAGCAACAAATGGAAGATTTCACACGGGGGACGCATGCGTCACGCTAGCACGGGAGGATGATGATGAAACGGGTCGATCCTCAGACGGCCCAACACGCGAGGCGTAATTGGGAACTGTCCATGAGGAAATTTTAAAAGAAAAGGGGACACCATGATCTCGCATTCACTTAAAGCAGTCCACTTGCAGTCTTTTGTTTTTCATGGTATACTAATGTTTTTCTACAAATCTACAGCACTACATGTATTCATTAACCCTCTGACTGCTCAATTTGTAAACCGAGATCTCTTTAAAAATTGCGTATTTGTTTGTTGCAGAGTTTACGTATATATCTAAGAATATTATCTATAATTCCATTATCTAATATACCTACAGTTCTAGTAATATAATTCTATTTATTTCCTAATTTAATATCTAATACTGTATATAATTTATTCCACTAGTTAAACGGTGAAAAGGAGAAATGTGCTTCTTAACCCTCTGACTGCTCATCCCGCGATTTCCAAGGGCAATCCAAATGTAGCAAAATTTGATCATCCCGCGATTTTCGCGGGCATGTGTTTTTCTTCCTTTATTAAGAAGCACATTCCGCCTTTTCACTGTTTAACCAGTGGAATAAATTATACACAGTATTAGACATTTAATTAGGTAAATAGAATTATATGACTAGAACTATTATAGTTATATTAGATAACAGAATGATAGATAGTATGTTATAAATAGAAACTAACTATGTTAAAATTGAAATTTATTATAAAATAAATGTTTTATGTGATAACATCTGAAATTAGTTTTTCTGAAAGCTTATTTTCTCATGATAAAAGTCAATATAAAAAAATCTTTTCTAGAAAAGAATTAGTATTTCAATTCTCCAATATATACATATATACATATACATATATATATATATATATATATATATATATATATATATATATATATATATATATATATATATATATATATATATATATATATATATATATATATATATATATATATATATATATATACATATACATATATATACATATATACACACACACATATATATATATATACATACATATATATATACATACATACATATATATACATATACACATATATATATACATATATATATACATATATATATACATACATATATATACATATATACATATACATATATATATATACATATATATACATATACACATATGTATATGTATATATATATATATGTATATATATATATATATATATATATATATGTATATATATATATATATATGTATATATATATATATATATGTATATATATATGTATATATGTATATATATATATATATATATATATATATATATATATATATATATATATACGTATATATATATATATATATGTATATATATATATACATATATATGTACATACATATATATATATATATACATACATACATACATATATATATATATATATATATATATATATATATATATATACATACATATATACTTAAACTATGCAAAAATAATACGCAATTTTTAAAGAGATCTCGGTTTACAAATTGAGCAGTCAGAGGGTTAAAAAAGGAAGAAAACCACATGCCGGCGAAAATCGCGGGATGAGCAAATTTTGATACATTTGAATTGCCCATGGAAATCGCGGTATGAGCAGTCAGAGGGTTAATAAATAAAGAAATTCATTAATAATTATTTTTATAAATTAGCATATAGCCCATCATATGACGGGATTAGTAAAATTTTTAATATTCCAGAACTGTTAAGTGCCCAATGAGGAAGGTAAAAAATGGTTTGTTTTTTGGCTGAGAACTATCTGGTTCACTCTCAATAATTTATTTATCGTCATATTCCTCTAGAGTCTCCCGATCCTGTAAAGCAGTTTCGAATCACATTGAATTCATTTAGTCAAACCGTGTGGTTATGTATAATAAACAAACACACAAAAGAACTTCTTAATTTCCAAATATATATAAATTAAAAGTTTATTTATTAGTCCGTGAAATAGACTCCTAGACTTATATGAAAAGAATTTATTGTTAATACCGGTGATTAAAGTTTTATTGCAACAAAAAATAATCGTTGATTAAATTTAAAATTATCACGTATGTACCTAATCTATTATTTAAGCCAAATATAATAGAAAATCATTTACGTAATATCTAAGTTCAGGGATAAAGGTTATTAAAATAGTGTAGACGATATTTAAATAGTTTAAAATATGAAATGATTAAATGAGATGTTTAAAGGAATGACGTCACAATGCTAGAAAAAATTGTTATTTTTACCTCTTTATTAAGTAATAAATGGATAAATTTAATAGCCTGCTCTTAACCGGGGAAAATATGACTTAAAATAATGGTATTAAACTCTCGAAAAGGAGGGAAGTATTGAATTTCGAACGTTTTAAAGACGACAGTATTTTTTGCTGTGATATGAAGCATATTTATACAAATTTATTTTAGAGTCGGATCAATAGTTTAGAAGAAGATAAACTTTATTCGCTTTGAATGGATGCCTCTATCCATTCCAGGTCCAACCGCTTCATAAATTGGAGGACAGACGTACAGATAACTTAGGCTATTATTATACATACAACAAATTTACTCTATACATTTATATACTTTTATTTAACTCTTTTCTATACAGCTTCAGGAATAGTACTCTACCAAAAAGTAAAGATTAAGCTTTAAAATACAAATGAATAATGTTTCCACTAATAAACAAAATTTAAAACTTGCTGTTTGCTACATATTTATCCTTATTAAATCCACATTTCACAAATATGTGTACATATATACACACATGAGAACACATTACTTTGTGAGATTTCAAACATAATCAAACCTAATCAAGATAGTCTTGAGTAGTATCACTTCGACATCATCAATCAATGCTAAAATGCGCAACAAGCATCCTTTATGTCAATTCTTTAACCACCTTGAATTATTTCTATTTTTAAGCGTCTGCATCTTCAAAAGTCATTTTATAATAGAGATAAATTATTAGATTTTTTATGGAAATGTCCCATGGTAAAACAGACATCTCGTATCAGCATACTAGTATGACATACTAACAGCGGTTTTGGAGCACTGGCTTAAACGGATCTTAGATATATCATTATTTTAACATCATGTAATTACTATGGGAGCTACATGGAGGTTTATTTTTGTTTATAGTTGGTAATTGTCCTTGGTGACGTTTTAAAAGAATAAGAGGTACCGCGATTTTTGATTTTCTTAATTGTGGAGAGGATTTTAGGTAAGCCGTTATTTAACATTCGTGATATTAGCATAAAACGCTTGCAGAAATCTTGTTGACACGCCTTGTCCGCATGAGATTGCGGAGAATAGGAAATACAGTTACAATAAAAACCGCCTGAAATTGGGTAAATCTTTCAATATGTGGATTCATTATAAAGTAAATAAACGATGTTAGAAAAAGAAAGAACATTTTGTTTTTCAATGTGGAGAATGTAAACAAAAAATGCCACGGTCTCTGTTGGACTACTCTTTTATAACCTGTTTACAATTTCGACTTGTTCGAAAAAAAGTTTGGATATGTTTAGGTCTGTTTTCTTCCATTGCACGGTAAAAACAAACAAACCCGTAGCATGAGTCGGAAAAATAAGATCTTATCTAAGTGACCTCAGATTTGACCCAAATCATTAAAATTTAATAAAAATGAGTTTTGTGTAATAATGAACAAACACATATTGGTTACCACTTTAATTATGAAAATTATAATAAAAACGATATATCTCAATATATACATATATGTGTGTATATGTATATATATATATATATATATATATATATATATATATATATATATATATGTGTATATATATATATGTGTGTGTGTGTGTGTGTGTGTGTGTGTGTGTAGAGAGAGAGAGCGCCCTCAGGGAGCAGCCTACCCTATTGGGTGCACGGCTTGCAAGTGCTGCCCTGGCGAAGAGTCCACCCCGGACTCAAAGGCGAATAAGAAAAAGAAAGGTGAATAAGAAATAAGTAAATAAAAATAAAGTAAAATAAAGAATTAATAGAAAAAAAACTGATTAACATTGAAAATTAATAGCAGGGGATACGCTGATACGGAATGGAATCTTATGAGATACATCGATACCGTGAAGGTGGCTTAAAACATAACATGCTAAAACAAATATACATAGACAAAACTCTGGAATAGACACTTGTCAATTAACAGAACTTATGAATATCAGCAATATGCAAAACTGTTATAAACATAATTAATAACACTATAAAATGTAAATAAAGTATATAGATTACAAATTTTATATCATTACCCAAAAGGCGGCTTGATACATAACGTGTGAAATCAGATGCACAAAAACAAATCTCTTGATTAGGTAATTAACAATTAGAAAAAAAATAATGAATCTTGACTGGAATTAAAACTGTTAAAAGGTTAATAAATACAATATATATATATATATATATATATATATATATGGGTAAAAATTATTTCCTCTAATCACAATAAATATGTAGCCCCTATTGTTTTTACTTGCCCGGGCTACTGAGCAAGAAGAAGCCTAAGCAGCTAAGCAGTAATAAAAACGCAGTCGACAGTCCTTGAAGAGTACGACACATTAATTAAAACTTTATTTTAGAGCTGCTAAAAACGGACATCTTTACTAGTCAACGACAAACAAAAGAAAGACACAAAAATCACTCTACTAGAACAGAGGTACATCCAAGTGTGAAGACAGAAAGAATTTTACGTAGGGACAAGAAACTTAGCAAATTAAACTGTTAAGATCAGGAAAAACGAGGAGCCATTTGCCGGCGACAGCTGGAAAACGTATTGAATACACAGAAAATTTACATCTATAGGACAAAAAGCTTTGGGAAATATATCGAAAGAATTTTAAGTCGAGAACGCTCTTTTGATTAAGACATTTAGAGGATGCTAAAAAGATTTTAAGGCATTAGAATGGGAGAGATGAGGTTTTTAAGGAAATATTAAAGTAAAATAATTTCGATATGTTACATATATATGAAAGACAGAAATGACACTTTAAAAAATTCTGAAAAAAATTCTAGAAAAATTTAATGAAAAAGCTATATTATGGTAATATTTTTGTCTATTCAGATGTCCTGTGATTCAGAAACGATTTATATTGCACATAGAACCTAAACAATGCAGTAAATTCGTCTTTCCTGAACTGGAGATCAAATTTAAAAATTATGAAATAAGTTATTGAAAAGACCTCTTGTTTTATTTTTAATCTGATTAGGAATTTATAAATAAGAATAATGCACATTAAAATTATACTGAATACAACTATTATGAAATTACATTTCATTATGCATTATATACAGTAAAATCTCATTTTGTTGTTGATGAGTTATTTATTTTCACTAATTGATCGTTCAATTCATTTGGTCTCGAATTCGTCAGCATAAAACAAATGTTACTTTTCCCACATTCATCGTTCCCGGATTCTTTGTTTCCTCTAATCTATTGTCGAAACATTTTTACCACATTGTTTCTTCTTCTGAGAATTAGGAATTATAGAACTGGAAACATGATCTTTTTATATTTCAGTGTGCGATCGTCAGAACGTTTCAATGTCACGTGAATGGGAAAAAGGACTTCTGGCTCATCAGGGGATTTCCTAGACTGCCATAAGTCTAGTACATTAATAAATAGGGGGATCAGAACAGTGAAGGACTTTTGCATGAACCAAAAACTAGATCATGAGAAAGAGGAAGTGAACGATGAAAAACAAACCTAAAACAGTGCTGAGTTCTTCTGATGTACATAACATTTTGCCAAAATTAAGATTATTTATGCATGTACACATTGACAGTGATAGTGTAATTTCATAAGTAGAAATGATAAAACGCTTTTTCAGTTTACTCAGGTGGTCAACATGTAGAAAGCAGGTATCAATTACAAAATATTTTTTAAATGTTAAGCATAGTTCTAAACATAAGTTAGGATTCAGAAAATGCTAAATACTTCTAATTAGTATTATAAATGATTAAAATATTCATCATCCCACCTCACATTTAACTAAATTTTTACAATCCTGCATCCCCTATTTTACCCCATTTATATTTTTCATATACGTTCTCTTGGAAAACGAAAGATCGAAGTTCTGTTGTAGTTGATTGGGGTTTCTTTTCAAGTTTAAGAGAGATATCAAAGAGAAATTTCGCTGTATATAATTAGATACACTTGATGACGATATACGTGGGAAAGTAAAGAATTATGTGGAAAAGTTCATTTATTAGAGAGCAGAATTCAATATCGCGGTATTGAATGTTTTTGTGCTGACAGAAGTAAGACGTTCTTGCACCACTATCGATGAAATATGTCACGAGTAATCTGACAGTATTTCTCTCTCTGATATCCAATATGAGGATGACGCTGAATGATGGAATTAAGGCGTGTTAGGTTAGGCCTACTCCCTAATATATTTCATAATGTCTTGTCTTTGCATTGACAGAAGGAAATGTTCTTATTTCGATTTTCACTACCGGAATTCAAACCCATTAACCAATCACCGGGCAATCAAATTTTCACCACATAAGTGGGTCATCATTGTTATATGTACAACAGATAAAAAATTGCTTATTTTTACCTAACATATAGTTTTATATAAAATATTACACATAAATAAACCTTTAATGTCTATTATTACAATTTGTAAGCAATATCAGATGTTAAAATATAATTTATTTTATATTCCACAAAAAGAAAAGTTTTCAACAATGTATTTTACCAGTACCAATTCATTGATATAAACCTGGAAGTAAACAATACTGGTGATATAAGGAATACAGATAAATATCTGTAGCTATGGAAAGCTGCATGCTAAGAACAGGAAAAGAACACCCTGGTTTAAGTCAAAAGTTTTTGTTATTCCCGTGCATTTGCATTCACTGATTAAAATGTCACGTACAACTGATATCGTAATCTGACATGAAAATAAGTTTTAGGAAGAGAAAGAGAGGGAGAGAAGATTTACCATACGAATACTAATGTTCGTTAATGACCTCTTAAAATTAATGACTCGAAATTTTATTTTAGAGAAAAAAGAATATGTTGTACACTTTTATGACGTTTAAGGGGAGGTTACTGATACTTTCAACCTGTCACTTTAAAAGTGACATAAAATTATACAAAAGGGTAAAAGTGTAGGATATTTGTGTTTATGAAAATAAATTATTTTTATTTTTTAAAATATATTTTTTCAGCATGTTTCCTTTTGCATACATTTTATGGTTTCATAGCATTCGATTAATCTTATTTTTAGACTTTTAAAATATTAAAGTTTTTTTTTATATTCTCAAAGGTTAACATAAAATTAGATCAGGGGTAGGCAAATTACGGCTCGTGGGTCGCTGTAAAATTTTGTATCCCACGTTGAAATTCACGACATTTATAATTGTTGTTTCTTATGGTAAATTTAATACTATTCTGATTTTATTCATTTACTGATTCATATTATAATTAGTCACGCATATATATATATATATATATATATATATATATATATATATATATATAAATTTTTAACTGTAATATAGTTATATTGTGAATAATAATAACAAAAACTTTTATAATAGTGTATTAGTTTTTAATTATTACCTGAAATATTTATATATGTAGATATCTTATTTATAGTTATACATGCTCTCTCTCTCTCTCTCTCTCTCTCTCTCTCTCTCTCTCTCTCTATATATATATATATATATATATATATATATATATATATATATATATATATATATATATATATATATATATATAATATATATATATATATATATATATATATATATGTATATATATATATATGTATATATATATGTATATATATATATATGTATATATATATGTATATATATATGTATATATATATAGACATATATATATATATATACATATACACATATATAATTATATATATATATATATATGTATTTATAAGAATATACATATCTGTATGTGTGTATATATATGCATATCTATATCTATCTATCTATATATATATATATATGTTATATATATATATATGTGTGTGTATTACACACACACACACACACATATATATATATATATATATATATATAATATATATATATATATATATATATATATACTCATACATACGTACGTACAGTGTGGCTCGGCGACATAAGATGCACTTCCAGTGCGGCTAAGAGCCCTTTTGGGCTGTTCAAGCTTGACATAGAAAAATCCAGTTTAGTTGGTATCCAAACATTTTAAGGCAATCACTGAATTTCTAAAGTTTGTTTGTTTTGTTTGTTTGGGGTATTAACGCCAATAGTTTTCCTACTTTATTAGGGATTAGATAATCTCGAGGCTCTTCTATATAAGCTGATTCTGAAAAACTGCAAACATCCCTGGCAGAGGAACTAGTATTCATAAAATCTGATTCTGAACCTGAGCACTTCAGTAATTCTACTATCTGTTTGCTTACACCGGACTATGTCGGACTGGTATGGAGCTGTATTTCTGTACCCGGAGATCCGGGGTACGGCTATCACTCTTGGCATGGATGTTTGCAGCTTTTAAGCAGAAGGTCCCGGTCTTATTAGCAAAAAAGTTGAGTTCTAAATTAGAATGCATCAAAAGAAATGATACCCTATGCACTTTTAATTCTGAAGAATTAAAACCATGGTGCAAGCTCAAAAAAAGGGAGGTTATAAATTAAAAATTTGTAAACCACGATATTTAAACGCTTTGTAAAGGTTCGTATTCATTTCGAAGTCTATGAACGTATAACGGGGATTTCTAAGATGTTGACTCTCCATTTAAGTAGTATACAAGGTCATTGCTAAGGAATTGCAAAGATGCTGCCACACAAAAGAAAGTTTCCCCCTTGAGCGATAAATAAAGGACTTAGCATTCCTTCTTATCACTTAAAGCATAGCATGACAATATGCAATTTACGTGTGGTACTATCTATAGGAAGTTAGACGAGTCTGTCCAAGACCCGTTTAACTCCCTATCGAGATTGATAACTGGGAAGAATAAGTTATAAATAATAAATCTAAACAAATTAAAATATTTCTCAGACCGAATTATTAAAAGCCTTTACACGAATCTTCGAATGGTTATTTAAATATGTATATATATATATATATATATATATATATATATATATATATATATATATATATATATATATATATATATATATATATATATATATATATATATATATATATATATACATATATATATATATATATATATATATATATATATATCTGTATATATATATATATATATATATATATATATATATATATATATATATATATATATATATATATATATATATACATATATATACATATATATACATATATATATATCTGTATGTATATAAATATATATATATATATATATATATATGTGTGTGTGTGTGTGTGTGTGTGTGTGTGTGTGTGTGTGTGTAATAAGACGGACTTTACGATGGGTGGTTGCAGTCATGGCCCATAAAAATGACACCGTTTTAGCTAAAGATCTTTATTAAGAAAACATTGGAGGACGGGTACGCACTTAATCAAATGGACAGGACAAACTGAGGGGTCAGCTAGCATGCAGTTATCTGTAAAACGCCCTTAATACCTGGGTCAACATCTCAGTCAAAATCTGGGGGCAAAATCTGCCCCCGATAGCGTGCATCTCCTTTATGTTTGGGAATTTCCTAAGTTGTCCGCTAGGGCAATGTAGAATTATAATTCGTTAGACCCCTTCTCTGAGGGCGTAATCATGGAGTGGTCAATTTAGGTTAGGGAATGTAAAAGGGAATGCAAAAGGATGCGGGAATTTTTAGCCCTTGACTTAAGTTTTGAAAATCCCTGAGAATTTTCTCGGGCTGTCTTAGGGGTTTTATACAAAATGTCTACATTAGTATCCCGATCCAGTGTACTTTTACTTATGTGTGTATATGTATATATATATATATATATATATATATATATATATATATATATATTATATATATATATATATATATATTATATATATATATATATATATATATATATATATATATATATATATATATATATATATATATAATGATTCTTCTGCCCGTGTGTTTATAATATAATGCCTCCTAAACGGCTGGACTAATTTTGATGAAACTGTGTGTATGTAATTAAGTTGATTCGAGAATGGTTTAGATTCACAATTTGATCCAATAAAAATGTTTTTAATTAAAAATCTGTTCTAATTTAGAATTTTGTGCTAATTTACATCATTATAATGCCGATAGAAACCCTTCACTGCGAACGTATCTGAGAAGCAGTGGTCAGAGCAACGAGCTTCACTACGAGAAGTCCCAGAAACGAATCCCCGTACAGGCTATATAGGAATTTTAATTTATTCTAATTACGTTTGTGATGACTGTAAGCTTCAAATATTTATAAAAAATAATTTTTTCCCTACTTTTCCATCAAAATAGTCCACGTTAAAATTTATTTAAAAACATTTTACAATTTTTGGATGTACAGCGTTAAAACAGGACAACGTCTGTCGGATCGTCTAATATATATATATATATATATATATATATATATATATATATATATATATATATATATATATATATATATATATATATATATATATATATATATATATATATATATATATATATATATATATATATATATATATATATATATATATATATACATATATATATAATATATATATAAAATATATATATTATATATATATATATAGTTATATATATACATATATATACATATTTATATATACATATATATACACACACACACATATATATATATATATATATATATATATAATATTATATATATATAAATATTTGTACCTCAATCATAACTGACAGTAAAGTTTCAAAAAAAGACTTTGAATCTTTCATAAGTAGCATTTCTAAAAATACATGTTCTTAATAATTGAACATAGTCCATGTCTTAAGATACTGCTTTCCTATACAGGAAATCGTTCCTCATACACGAATTTACACATTTGATTGCTGGCTAAATTAATCCATTGAAGGTCTTTTTTATACCTCAGCATTATTTATGTTGCTCTTAATTTTCTGGTGGAAAACTAATCAGATTGTTAGTTATATATCTCTGCAATTTTATTCAAGTTTCAAAGTGAAGCATAATTATTTTAAAATTTATTGATTTTTAATAGATTTAAAAGTAGCTACAATAAAATTTTTCTATACGCATTTCAATTTTCACATCATAAAGCAATTTTTTTAGAAAGTACACACTAATATGTAGTTGTTATGCTAACCATTAAAGAAAAATATTAGTAGGAAAGAGTATTTAAAATATATTTTTTTTCATGTAATTCCGTCTATAATAGTTCTTTTAAATGCAGTATTGAAAGGTTTTACGTTTTGTTGAAAATTAATTTAAACTAATGTTTATGTTATAAGGAAAATCTATTTAACACATTGTATGCGGGACACGTACTAGTACGTTTTCTGGCGATTGATACTTGAGCGCAGCTCACGTATTAATACGGGTTAGTGTACAACATGGTTTGTTTGTGCGTAAAAAAATAACGGTATATACAGGAAAACGAAGCCATGTTCTTTTCTACTACATAGATTCTGGAAAAATTTAGACAAATAAAAACTAGTTTTTACATTATTAGTTTTATGATTAATCTTTTCATTTTTTTATAGTGTAAAAATGTTTATGTGTAGCATAATTCGAAAAAAATTAAAACTATATACTGCTATTTCTATTTGGTTTTTCTATTTACGTACGATACTATTATAAATTTTTCCACTAAAAAAAAAAATCTTTTTTTACAAAAATCTTATGGTTGTTACTTATGTATTTCTATTTATATAGTTGTTTATATATTTCAGTATAAAATACGAAAAGTTGGTTAAAAAATGAAATAATTTTCGATCTATTGAGATTTAACTGAATAAATTTACGCGCAAAACACCCGCTCCCGGTACAATTCCGCTGCGAAATTTACCCGCACACAATGTGTTAATATACAAGTAATTTTCGAAGGCATTCAACAGTTATATTTATGACTGGGATGTTTCGAATATATATAAAATCCAAACACATATCTTTTGAAAAAAATGATTAGTTTTTCTTTTAGCTGTAATTACATTTTATATTTCAGTAATAATTATACCCATTAAAAGAATGAGTGATATTAAAATATCTCTTATGCTTCCCTTTGTTGGATATATATTCACGATCAACTAAACGATCAGAGTTAAATAATTTTTTCTCTAACATTCGATCACAATTTATGATTTTCGTGACATCTATAGCCGATAACCCATTATTATGATTGAATATTGATTTATAATTACACTCTAACGACTTAGAATAACAATAAACTGATTTTACGGATTGCGTAGCGTAAGCTCCTCTAATTTTTATCTTAATTTGGATGGAATAGCAACATCAGCTCACGCAAAGGAGTATTAAACCAAGTTGTATGTGAATATATTCGTAAAAAAAAATTTTATGGCTGCAAGCATTAACGTCAAGTAATGCCTGTCATCATTAATTAAATCTACCGGGACTAAAATCATGTTTTAACCACGGTCCATTCATAAAACCGTCTCACCGAAGAACAACCCTCTTCTAATAAGAAGAAAGCACCCCCCGCTGTCGGTCAGACGTAATGGGAAGTTAACGCCTGCCATAATTCAGCTCACAATGCTTAACTGGCGATCGCTTTTCCGTGCTTATGCCTTTGAATTTTCTTTCTTAGAGAGAAAAGGAAAAAAAATCTTAGATCTATTTATTTTACGTCACGCCGGGCCGTGTCGTTGGGAATTTTATGGGAATGGTTTCCTCGGCTTGAGAAAGGATTGCGAAATGTAGCAGAATAGGCCGAGTGTTTATTTTAGACTGATAAGATAATATTTAAACTGATACTTTGTGTACTAGATGACTAATAACGTTGAAAATAGTTTATCGCCCAGGATAATTTATATCTATCTATATTAGAAAGTTAAAGTATGGTTTCTAACACATTCGATGACTGATTGGGACAGGTGCATCACTGTGGAAATGGTAATCGTGGGTTCGAATCACAGAGATGGCATGGACCGTAGCCATTCGTGGCCCCTGCGTAACGCATTGTTGCCAGACGGTCAAACCGAACCAGCAATTCAACACCCTACACCCGACTTCGTGTGGGTGGATGGTTACAGGTAGTACACAACTTTATGCAATAGGTCCCACTCTCATTAGCCGTCGTAGCATAAAAGCAGCCAATCGAAATCTATTACACATTCCGGATCCGAAATGAGCCTGATTTTTTCTCAAACGAGATACGATTAGATATTATAGTGTTGTTATATGAAATCGTGCATATTACAACCGGTCGAGGACGTGTCTTAGCAGAGTCACTTTTGATTCTGGGTCGAAATATCTTTGTTGATTTCCGACAGTGTGCCACCAGTGGCATGGTCTGAGTTCGGCTTAGGCCTGGCAAGATGTAGCATGAATAATCACAGATAGCTGTGTTATCTTTGTTTTTCCCATAGACTAAGAAATAGTAATGACATATAAAAAATAGAAAAGACAAGCCCTGTTTCATTATAAACGTGCTTATGAAAATATATATACAGTTGAACTCTTTTGATCCCATGCGAAAATACATTTAATGACTTCTGACACTTATGCGGCCTTAGGCCAGACCGAGACACGGCTGGGGATCATCTCGGACCTGCTAAAGTGTAGCATGGGTATCCTTTATAGCTAAATATTCCACTTTTTCTATAGACTCTGAAATAGTAATGACACATAATGATAGTAAATGCAAGCCAAGTTTTAACTACAAATATGTGTATATGTACAAATATGTATATATACAGTTGAACTTATTTGAACTTCAAGAGAAATGCAAAACTTATCGAACTATATAAAATTATCTTCTTACCTTGTTCATTAGACCCATGTTAAAGAAATAGAAATGAAGAAAAAACGAACACCGTCGATTTTTTTTAATTAAAAAACTTTAATTTTCTTTTCTTTGCCTTTTGCTTTGCATATTATACGAAATCTTTATGTTCAGTTGCAGAATAGAAAAAACGTATCTAACGTGTTTCAACAACACTTCCTGTTTTGTGCAACTTAACTATGTTTCCTATGAAGTTGTAACAATATGTTCTTCATTACTATCTCCATTTTTTACATCAATATACGACTTGTCCCTTTATTTCATCAATAATTTTTAAGTCGGAGAATTGTCCAAAATTAAGAACTTAATTATCAACATTTCATTATGATTTGTATGTGACATTGGACATTAATGTATTCCACTGTTCTGGCCAAAGCCCTAAGAAAAGGTCTATCACTCGCATATTTGGAGAACAAAGGAAAGAGGATGACAACAACCTACATTAGAAAAGTTTCAACCTTTTTTTTACTGTCATATTCTATTCTTCTTTTAGTTTATCCCCATTACTTTATAAACTGATTAGGACAAAGGGAGAAAATTGTGGAATTGGACAACATACCAAAGTGGATTATGAGCAAAACTCTGCATGTATATATATAAGTCATATATTGGTTTTAAAATATCATAATAGAAGACAATCTGCAACAATCCAGCTCTACTTACTAATTTTATTACCACGTTTATTTACGGTAGTTTTTCTAAAACTTTATTTCAGAACCTTAATTACCCAGTCCGAAGGCTGGGGACAAAGCAGCTAGTACAATATACTAATAGTCGGCTATCTTATCTTGAGTGAAACAAAACTTCAAAAGGATTTCAGGGGATTCTTCAATTAAACAGAATTAGTAATGAAGTAATTTTATTTTCAGCTAAATTTTGATGTCATAAAATTATCAGGGACAAAGAGTGAGTTTCAAATAACAGAATAAAAAAGTTTCAATTCAAAATTGCTTGTAGGTTTACAAACATAAAAAGGATTGGGAGATCGAGCGAAAAGGTTTCTAAAAAAGTGGTCAAGGAAAGATTTTACAAATTTCTAATGCAGTCACTGCTGGTCTACGGCATCTAACACTCAAATGTACCATGTTTGATGAAATGAAACAAATGAAAAACCATTTATGTATTCATTTATATATAAATAGGTAGGTACATAGCGAAAGAGAGAAAGAAAGAGTAGCTGCATACACTAGTGTAATTTAGAGAGGCAACAGAGGCGCCCTCTCTAGGAAGAACTTTTCGTGGAAAAATGCCTATCACTAAAAAAAGTATTAAGGATATTTGTACATACGTTCATACACACACACACACACACACACACACACACATATATATATATATATATATATATATATATATATATATATATATATATATATATATATATATATAGATAGATAGATAGATAGATAGATAGATAGATATACACATAGATAGATAGATAGATATTGAAAGGTGATGATAAAAATATTTTTCTTCGATGAAAAGATTTTTTATTATTTTGACAGATACAGTAGTTTTGGGATAATATTTGTGTTATAATTTTCTATTAACATTAATTTTTTCTAAAAATAATAATATAGTTTTAAATGGTAATTGTTAATGTAAGAATTAAAAATGCTTTCAATTTTAAATCTTGTTAATATGTTTTTTAAATTTTTAAGCTTTTAGAAAAAATTATTTTTTAAATATTCTCTTTTCAAAATATTTTCCTTGCTCTAGAAAATGCTGTCCTTATTCCATAATTATTATATCCATAATTATTATTTCTATTATTCCATAATTCCATATTTTGTACATGGAGAAGAGTAGTAAATTTGGATCTGATCTTAGCGGCAGAAACCTACTCTACACCACTAGCTGCATATGTAAGAAAAATTATCTAAAAAACTAATCTGAATATACATCAGTAGATGTCAGAAGTATATTTCGAATAGTTTAATAATACAGAGAAAAAGAAGACAGAAAATGGTTAACTACATGTCTTCTCCTAATTACCCCATATGTAATCAGATATGATAATAGAACTCAGCACTGTTCTCTCATACAACGCTCCGAACTGTGGAAATAATTGAATAGAACAATGTATTTCTTTCATTCTCTGTCTACAACAAGAAGTTCTCATTATCAGTTGTGTTTCTTTGCATAAAACAAAATAATTAATGTTTTCATAAATTTAACTAACGATACTTTGTAAAATGATCTCACCAATGATTTTGCATTAGTCATCTTCTTACGGAGAAACGATTGAACCTTCTCAGTAAAGTTACAATGTTTGAGATGTAGTGTAGGAGCTTTATATCGTCTATCAACTAAAGACTCAAACCAAAAGATCAATAAATCGAAAAATTTGATGTGGAGATAACATAGTGTCAAGTATGTCTATTGAATTTTACATGTTTTCACTTTCATTGAATGATGCAGTATGAAGATGATCATTTGCACATTCCCTTTTAAGTTCGAACTTAGTTTCATTTCTTAATTAACAGTGATTTATCAGTAGAGCACTAGTACTGCCAAATGGAGGTGACAAACAGTGTTAACGTCCATTATACTGAGTCCTTTATATTGGTGAATAGATATCCTTTTGTTATATTGTTATAATCAGAAATTTTTAGGGTTTACAATCGCCCTTTTACTCCGTACGATGAAATAATAAAACAATAAAAATTTTAAACTATTCCCTCGAAATAGACTTTTATTTATTTATTTTTTTAGTTGATTTAAAACTCTTGTTCAAACCACTTAAAAATTATTGTTTTAACCACTTGTGAATATTTTACATTAACACATTGTATGCGGGACACGTACTAGTACGTATTCTGATGACTGATAATTGAGAGCGGGTCACGTACTAGTACTGGTTAGTGTAACAACATCTTTTAATTTTTTTATAATGTAAACATGTTTATATATAACATAATTTCAAAAAATTAGAACTATATACTACTATTTCTATTTGATATTTCATATTTACGATACTATTATAAATTTATTCACTAAAAAATATACTTTTTGTTTACAAAAATGTTATGGTTGTTATTTATATATTTCTATTTATGTATTTGTTTATATATTTCAATATAAAATACGAAAAGTTGGTTAAAAAAATAAATAATTTTCGGTGTATGGAGATTTAACTGAAAAACTACATTTACGAGCAAAACGCCGGCTCCCGGTACAAATCCGCTGCGAAATGTATGTGCACATAAGGTGTTAATGTAAACCAGGTATGGGCAAACTACGGCCCGCGGGCCAACTCCGGCCCGCCGGAAGGTTTTATCCGGCCCGAGGATATAATTTTAAGTTGCCGTTCCGAGGCAAATTAAAAGACATATATATTTTTACATTATATATCCATCTCTTTTTCTACTTTGCTTAAATAATATATCCCAAATTTATTATCTTACGCTCAGAAGATCAGCGGTACATTTGCTTCTTATATGTGAACAAGTGTTTTCAACTTTGAACCTTAGAAGGAGTAATTTCAAAAGTAGACTGACAGATGTGTATTTAGCATCGTTCCTTAAAATCAGTACATCTCACTTTGAACCCCAGTATAAGAAACTTTTAAAACTGAAATCGCAATTTCATTCATATCATTTTCGTATTTAAACCGTTATGTACTTGTATATTGTTTTTAAAATTTAGAAAAATTTATTTTGGCCCGCCAAACTTATTCTCTTTTAATTTTTGACCCGCGGCCGGAAACGTTTGTCCTTCCCTGATGTAAACCAATAGCGTTAATATGAGTTATGAGGTTTTATCATAGAGTGTAGATTAAAAAGTGAAGTTCACAACTATATTGAATAAGCCTAATTGAATAATCATGTTTGAATAACTCTAAATCCAACATTTCAACGGTTCGCAGCCAATCAATTTTGAATTATGCGACGTATGTATTTATAAATGTAACGAAAATACGCATTCAAAATACCGTATTATCAAAAATAAAGAGTCTTAACACTGAAATTTGTCAAAATGGATTCAGGCACGATCAAAATATTTATTTTTCTTGAAATCTACACATTGAATCATTTTGCAATTAGAATACTTCTCCTCCCTACCATGCCGGGATTAGTAGGAAAAGACCAGGGTGTGCTTTGGAATTTGACGGAGACAGAAATGAACAAACGGCTGTGTCCAGATTACTCAGTGGGCATTTAAAATGCATGACCTACGAATCTGGCCGAAAGGTATTCCAGACTTGTTCCAAGTGTCACCTATTACCGGCTTCCCCTGAACGTATCCTCAATTGTTTGGTGTTAGCTTTGGAAGATGTCCATGCGAGTCCACTTTTGGTGCTGGACTTTGCTAGGGTTAATGGTCTCATAGATCTGATATAACTGCCGCCAGATCCTAAAGGATTGGACACAACAACAGAATACTTCTCTTGCTTTCTGCAAGGAAGTAAACAGAAATAGACTTTATTAAGAATTAATAAAACTTAATTTCAACTTTTTTTTTGTCACGCGTATTGTTATTAAGATATTTAGTTTTCATAAAAAATAAGATATCTTAATAAGCTTATTTTTTGATAGAGTGATATTATAATAATTTTTTTCTCTCCGTATTAGAAGGTAAGAATTTGAGAAAATCTTGCAAGATATCAGAGAATATTTTGCATTCACAGTAGAATTTCTTTCAAAAATATAATGAAATAATACATGTCTTTATGAATACAGCATTTAAAATCCAGACATAAGTTATTCACATGTAAAACAGTGGTGAAAATTAAAAAAGTAATAGGACATTTCAAACAAGGTGATCCATCTCATTTGATTATAAGTGGAAAGATTGAATCTCATATCCCTCATATTAAAATTATTTTCTTTTCTAATAATTTTGCTGTTGCTTTAATGGGAAGCAAGCGACTTGCCATTCAGGCATTAAATAGATAGCTCTCTGTGGTTATTTAGAGCACCTCTATGGGACATCAAGTTACACGTTACTGAAATGATTGCATTTGCATTAAATTTTGTATTAATAACGTAAAATATATGATTTTTAAATCTCACTTTTTGATGCATTTTTTTTTCTAATAATTTTGTTATTGCTTTAATGGGAAACAACCGACTTTTCATTGGGGCATTTAATAGATGGCTCTCTTGCGGTTATTTAGGTCAACTCTAGTTGAATCTAGTACATCTAGTTGCACGTTACTGTAAGACTGCACTTGCGTTAGGTGTTGTATTAAGAGCAGAAAATGTATGATTTCCAAATCTCACTTTCTGATGCATTTTCTTTTCTAGGAATTTGGTTGATGCTTTAATGGGAACCAAGCAACTTGTCATTGACGCATAAAATAGATGGCTTCTCTTTGTTTACCTGGGACATCTCCAAGAGATATCTAGTTACACGTTACTTAAACGATTCTATTTGCCTTAGGTTTTATATTAAGAATAGAAAACGTGGAATTTTCAAATCTCACTTTTTGATGCATTTTCTTTTCTAATGATTTTGTTTTTGCTTTCATGGGAAGCAATAGAGACATAAAATAGATGACTCTACTGCGTTTACTTGGGGCATCTCCATGGGACATCTAGCTACACGTTACCTAAACGACTCTGTTAAAAGACATATAGATTATTAGAAATAACTCTTAAGCTGTTTTTAGAAAATACTTCCGCTTGATGTTAATTACTTCCTTATTACCTAATTTCTCTTTTTTATTTGTTCTAATTCTCGTTACTGCTCCGCCCTTACATAAATATCCGAAATAATATCCATTCACTCAGCTACCTACCGTATCTGCTTTCGCAGTTATCCCAAATTGTTATTAGCTATTCCATAAACAATTCACCAACCAGAGAGCAGATCTTTGCGCTTTCCACCGGAGACACAGCGGGCTATTGACTAAACAACTGCCATAAATCACTAAAGTAATGCACCTACGGCAACAGCTATATTTCTTATTTACTTTTACGGTGAATGAAAAAAAAATAAAAAGAAGGAAAGGGGAAAACTCACCGTCACGGAATAAACTAAAATAGCCTTCGATAAGAAACTTGATAAAAGAGGCATTATTGGCAGAGAGCTGCCCTGTCTTAATCTTTTAATGCACATTAAATGCTCCGGCATGATTCTTAATACAGCAGTGACAGTTTATAGATATTACTCCATATGCATGTATTCTAACAGGCACAAAAATAAACTTATTAAGAAAGGAAATGAGCATCATATTAAATTTCATAGAGGGAATTTCTTTCATGTAGATTAATGAGATTATTTGATCTGATCTCTAGTCAGGAATATGTTTAAACGAGTATTTTACGATTCATAAGGATGTCGATTATAGGTATCAAAGATATTTTCTTGTCTGAAACTCAGATTATATAATCTGATCAAGACTAAAATGTGTTTAAGCACGTGTGTTTTAAGATTTATGAGCATGTAAATTACACGTATTGAAGATATTTTTCCTGTCTAATGACACGTCTGCATGTAGATGTTAGTTTATGATTCTTTTTACTGCCGAAGAATATGCAGATTTCTTGTGTGACAATTTAACGGATTTATTTTGATTCAGGCTGACATGTGATAATTTCTTTATCACGTTGACTGTTATAAAGGGTCAGCGGTGGCCGGCACTCGACTTGGCTACAGCGCCGTGGCGACCGGTGACGCAGCAAATAATAAAAGTACATAATTGTAGTAAATATTGATACTGATGAATTTTTCAATAATACCATTGTTATTATAATGGTTTGAAGAAATTAATGCAATGCAAAAATAATTTTATTAGTATGTGAAAAATATACATTTTATCATTGCATATTGCGGCAGATTGAAGCATTCAAGGCAAAGAAAAGGTGAATCAACAGAATCGGAACAATATGTCACCACTTTTTTTTATTGAAATCCTTTGCTCTAGTTCTTCCTAGCTGCTCTGAATGATAAAGAATGAGAGTAATCACATAGCAATCAAAGCAAGATTGTTTGAAAAAAAGGACAATCGTAACAATTTCCTACCGCGCCATGATAGTCACCGATGACCCACCAACACCACGAAAATTGCTTCAAGCACGATTTTATACCTCATTCTATCTGCTTCAAATAATATTTCAGCATAATATGCATCGCTGAAAAGTTCACGTCGGTGCCTTGGAAAAACCATCGAAAATGCGTCTGGCAGTCAAAGTGTTAATCGGATGAAAGTTTTGCACTATCACTTGAGAAATCTGAGTAATCTGCAACAGAAAAAGAAATCCAAAACTTAATCCTTTTATTTTACACTTACATGGGATGTGGACATGTGATAACACTATTTAAAATTTCAAATATATATATATATATATATATATATATATATATATATATATATATATATATATATATATATATATATATATATATATATATATATTATATTGCCTGAATTACAGATATTTAATCTGAACTCAATACGACAATATGTTTAAGCGTGTATTTTAGAATTTATGATAATGTCGATTTTGGGTGTAGAAGATTATCTTTCTGCCTCAATCTGTGTTCTAGGAATATGTCCTCACCTTTCTCTTCTCTATCACTGTTCTAGAGTAAAATTAGAAGAGTGGATTTAAGTCAAGGATTTTTTTCGAAACGATAATCAATAAAAATCTACATTTTAAATTTATTTGCAATAAATCTTTTTGTCAGTTCATCTTCACACCTATTAATTTGTTCCTGTCCCAGTTATGTTATGATATGATATTAATCTTGTTCATACTAGTTTGAATCTTATTATAATTTATGATTTTCGAAAGATTTTATCTTCTATTTATAAACTGATATCTTTACTTTCAAAATTTATTTAGTTTTTAGAATATACGAGGAAGTATCAATAGATATCATGCATGACTCTTTGATTTCCAGTACAAAATATTTTAGCAAAAGTGTGAAAGCTCGAAGTAAAAGGTGCAACTATTTGCACCCAATATTACAGATATCGCAGTGATTTTAGGTACCGATAGCGTACGATAAGGCCTTTTATCCCCTTAACCTGTACATGTTAAAAAATCATCAGATTCTCTTTGTGATTCATTTTGTTTCGATGAAGAATGCACGTATTTCTGAAGTGATAGCGAAATATTTTCCACCAAAGCCTTATTACACTTCATTCTGAATTAAAATTAATTGGTTGAAAATATTTTGCTACCATTCGAAAAATCCGAGCATTCTTCACCAGGAAAGAAGTCTTAAACTACATCTTTTGCTCTTTCAATGGGTGCAGGTTGACATCTGATAAAAACTTTAGTCACGGTTAAAATAGAGTAAATTAAATCTAGTTAGTAAAATTAGCAAATAAAGATACAAAAGTCTAATTATATTAATAAAGCTAAATATCTTTCTAAATTGAGGTTTATTGAAAAATATGTCAATTTAAGTAGATATACACAAAATATTAAGAGTGTAACTGCTGTAGAAAACCTAACACGAAGCATGAATATTTTTATGTTCTTGTTTTTAAATCCAAATTTTGACTTTATCATTTAATTTATTATAGTTGTTATATATATATATATATATATATATATATATATATATATATATATATATATATATATATATATATATATATATATATATATATATATATATATATATATATATATATATATATATATATATATATATACATATATATACATATATACATATATATATATATACATATATATATACATATATATATAATATACATACACATATACATACACGTATGCATACATATACATACATATATATATATATATATATATATATATATATATATATATATATGTATGTATGTATATATGTATATATGTATATATATATATAATATATATATATATATATATATATATATACATATATATATACATATATATATGCATATATATACATATATATATGCATATATATATATATATATATGTGTGTGTGTGAGCTATATATAGTATATGTATGTATATATATTTGAATACTATTTTAAAACAAGAATACGTTAAAATAAATAAAAAAATTGTAACGTCTTAATCATATTTTTTTTAGATTACAGTGTTTTTTGCTTTGCTCTAAATAACGTGATTTTTACGCTGTTTAACCTAATCCACTGCTCCCTCTCTCTTCAACGTGAAATGCTAAACTTGGTTTGAATAGAAAGAATTTTACTTCTAATAATCAGGAAATTTGAATTTTGGTTTTCTTTTAAACCAATGAATTATTAAAATCTTCAACGAGTAATCAATAATTGGATCAGGTAATTATTTACCTTTTTTCATCCTTTTGAATTTGATATGCAGGATCTGTAGACACCGAAATGATGAATCGAAACTGCAGTCTATTGTCGAATAAACCTGTCTTTGATGATGAAAGACATCACCATGAATTGTAAGTACACAAAATGAATTTAGAATTGTGTATTAAGTTTTAATCACATGTTTACCACTGAATACGAATGAAATACAGGAAAAAATGAATGGAATTACACACACACAGAATAACAAACTAACAGCCATTTTTCCTTAGCCCAGTATACTAAAACCAAACAAACTTTACATGATGATGCCATCTGTGGAAATAAAAAAAAACCGTTAGAACAGAAACTATACAAATAAAAGTAAAACAACTATTATGAATTAGAAAATAATTAAGATTAAATAGTATGTCTTTTATGAAGACCAAGAATACTAGTCTATTTTTTATTGTTTACAGTTTATTATCTACAGTCTATTTCCAGCATTTATGGCTATTTCATACTCATGAGTGACCTATATAGCGCAGTATACTAAAACCAAACAAATGTTACACGATGATGCCATCTGGTGAAAAAAAAATTCGTTAGAACAGAAACTACGCAAATAAAAATAAAAACAATTTTTATGAATTAGTAAATAATTAAAATTAAATAGTAAGTATTTTATGAAGACTGAGCAATGCTAGTCTATTTTTTATTGTTTATAGTTTATTTTTTATAGTCTATTTCCACCATTAATGGTTATTTCATACTCATGAGTGACTTATTTAGCCTAGTATACTAAATCCAAACAAACGTTACATGATGATGCCATCTATTGAAATAAAAAACAGAACAGAAACTATACAAATAAAAATAAAACAACTATTATGAATGAGTAAATAATTAAAATTAAATAGTAAATCTTTTATGAAGACTGAGAATACTAGTCTATTTTTTATAGTCTATTTCAAACATTAATTGCTATTTCATACTCATGAGCGACTTATTTAGCCTAGTATACTAAAACCAAACAAACATTACATGATGATGCCATCTATTGAAATAAAAAACTGTTAGAACAAAAACGATATAAATAAAAATGGAACAACTATTATGAATTAGAAAACAATTAAGATTAAATAGTAAGTATTTTATGAAGACTAAGAATACTAGTCTATTTTTTATTGTTTACAGTTTATTTTTTACAGTCTATTTCCAACATTAATGTCTATTTCATACTCATGAGTGACTTATTTAGCTTAGTATACTAAAACCAAACAAACGTTACATGATGATGATATCTGTTGAAATACAAAAACCGTTAGAACAGAAACTGTGAAAATAAAAACAAAACAACTATTATGAATTAGTAAATAATAAAAATTAAATAGTAAGTCTTTTATGAAGACTGAGAATACTAGTCTATTTTTTATTGTTTATAGTTTATTTTTTATAGTCTATTTCCAACTTAAGATTTCATACTTTGACTTTCTATAGAATTTGTCGCAAGTCTCAAATATGACAACTGTCTTTAGTTCAAACGGTTTGGTTTTGTTTATTACAGTTACTATTTACACGAGAGCTAATAAAATATTAAAAAATTTATTGTCTATTTGTAAACATAAAATGTATACTTATAGTATTCGTGACGTTGCGACAAATTGCCTTATACTAAAACCAAACAAACATTACATGATGATGATATCTGTTGAAATAAAAAAAACCGTTAAAACAGAAATTGTACAAATAAAAATAAAACAACTATTATGAATTAGTAAATAATAAAAATTAAATAGTAAGTCTTTTATGAAGACTGAGAATACTAGTTTATTTTTATTGTTTAAAGTTTATTTTTTATAGTCTATTTCCAACATTAATGGCTATTTCATATTCATGAGTGAGTTATTTATCTTGGAAAAATGAGTTTTGTGTATATGGAATACAATGCTTAATTATGAATCTATAATCATATATTCATGAGTTCATAGATTTGATTAAATTATTTTGTTCATTTAATTAAACAATAAATGAGTGAAACGGTGAGAGGACAAACTTCAAAAGTTTTAAAAAATTCCATAAAATCTTTAATTGCTTAATAAAATATTTTTTATAAAACCTTTATTAAAGAATTTTCAAAACCTTTTACATACGTTATTCGAAACTATTTTTGTTCCTTTCGTAAAATTAGTGGCTCTTTTCTAAAATTGTCACAACCTGTGGTCCAGCAATATCCGGTTTCGAGGGATTGGTTACCAAGGCAACATAGACCGTGCAGTATGAAGTAGGGTAATACCGCTTTATCTCATATAGTTCTACTTTCGGAGAAAACATAGTATAATATTTTTGTTGCAGCCAAAAGTTTACGATTTAAGCATCCTGATATTGAACTCCCTTTAAAATATCCTTTTCAATTTCTTACTTTGTTGTAAGTACAGATTATTAAACTTAGAAAACAATTTTATTGTAATCCTTTAGAATAATCTGGAATTCTTAAGCATTATATTTATTCATGATATAAACGACCTTTTAACTTTGTATTAAACTTATGTCTAAACGTGTTTTAAACTATATATACAGGGTGTTACAGAAGCAAATAAAATGTAGATATGTGTATATTGGAAAATCTTTTTTGTCTGTATTTTTCTATGTAATCTTAACTTTTTTAACAGATTTACGGACCGAGCCAATTTGACTCATTAAAAATTTGATCACTATATATATATAAAACTTTAATATCCCTTTTCAAAAACATACGTTGGTTTTTAGTTAAGTAATAAAATACATGTAAACTTTCATTCCTCTTCCCCGCAAACCCCTTTATTTCGCATTATCAAATGTGGTATACCTATTTTCACGGTTGTGAGCCAATTTGACTCTTAGAATGTATATGTAAATAAATAAATATAGTAATAAATATAGTAAAAAGTATATAAAGTATAGTATAAAGTAAATATAGAGAAGAAGTCGAGAACACATCCATTCCAATGATAGAAATTCATGCTACTGGCGCACGGAAAAATTGTCAAGTCCAACAATCATGCAAAAGAAACAGATGTAGAAACCATTGTGCTAAATGTAATAGAAATGTTTGCGGAAAATGTGTTTCAAAAACAGATTTTATATGTAAAAAATGTTTTCCATGAATTTTTTTATAATAAACATTTCATTTAAATTAATTTGGAACTATTTTCTTTGCAAAAAAACTTCAATTTTCTTGTATGAGTCATATTGGCTCACTTCAGTAAAAATAGGTATATGATCAACATCCGTAAATCTAGTGTTAAAATGTTACATCAGGGTTAATATAAAGCCCAAATGTGAACCAAAAAGAGATTATTATTATTTTTTTAATTTAAAAATCAGAGACATTTTTTAGAAACTTTCAAAAACACTTAACTGAAACCAAATTTTCTGAGTTAGAACATGACACGTAAATCAGGGTTCGATACCTAAGGAAAAAAATTGTTAAAAGCACCTAAAAATCGTGTATAGATTGAACAAATTTCTTTCAAAGAGAAAACTCCTCTTGGTGTTACGTAGTATCACTATTTAAAACTTCATATCTGTGTGTTGCACCATTTCTGCTCACTTGTGTCTATATATATCCACAGTAAGCGTTTTTATACATAAAATTGGTATTTGGAACTATTTTCTTTGCAAAAAACTTGAATTTTCTTGTATGAGTCAAATTGTCTGATTTCAGTAAAAATAGGTATATGATCAACATCTGTAAATCTAGTGTTAATTATTAATACGTATATTTGCATTAATATAATTAACATGTTCTAGTTTCTGTCAAATTCAAATTTAAAACTTAGAAATTAAACAGCTGACGCTCCTTTGACAATATTTTTATAATATATTTTTGTCCAGTAGATCCATTATGCTACATACTAGGAAGTGAATTTATGTAATAATATATGCAAAGCCAACGTAAGTCAAAAATTTAAAAAAATGAACATGAAAAACTATTTTGCAGTCACGAGCAAACTGCAGTATCACTGTAAGTGAGCTCAGTGGCTGAAAAATATAACAGAGCAAGGAATAAAAAAACACAACGCCTTATGTAGGTCACGTCCCGAAGAAATTTCATAGAAAGATAAACATTAAAATCGCAACCGAACAAGTAGCAGCCTCAAACGACATTAATATGCAAAACAGAATGATAATATATGAGATAGTAAAAAAATTTAACAATTTTTAAATACTAAAAAAATTAGTTTGAGTACTAATAATATCATTAATTGGCTTATATAATTAGTCTTTTATCGGGGTTTTTTATTCAGTCTGCTTTTTTCATACATTAAATAAGCTCGCATCATAGCTGCAAAACAGTTATCTGCCCTCAATATTTTCAAATTTTTATCTTACTTATGTTGGCTTTTCGTTTGATGTCATATTATAAGACAGGTATTATGTATAAGTAAAAAAAAAATTGTAACTTAACATCTCAGCTGGGACATGTCATAGATTTAAAACTGTTAAGTTGTCCGCATCAAAGTCAAGGACTACTTAAACGTTGTTACGCCCCTCTCCCATATAATCTAAAAACTGTAGTATAAAGTTTTTTTTATTTTAATGGTTACAAAAAGACGGAGGTTCTGCTTCGTTTAAATTTTTTTAGCATAGATGTTCCATGGATATTTGAATAGTTTATGTAAATACAAAATTTTTATATATAAAGCTTTCTGTCCTTGTGTTTGTAACAGAACTCCTCTTAAACGGCTAGGCTGATTTTGATAAAACTTTGTGTATGAAATTAAGTTGATTCAAGAATGGTTTAGATCAGTGGTACGCAAACTTTTTTCGACTGCAACCCCTTTTCTAGAGAGAGAATTTTTGGCGACCCCTAGAGATAAATGTTCACAAATATGATGTACATTTCACGCATTTCTTTCGTTTCATCGAATAAAAACGTCATCATATTTGACTCATATTAATTTTATTTATAATTTTAAGAAAATACTTTTTGTATAACACAAAAATCAGTAAATTGCCTTTTAATGAGATGTATGTGGCTGCAAGTTTCTAATTATCTCATCGATGTTTGGATGTATTTGCTAATTGCAATTCGCATATCATCTTTAGGGTTTAAACGCGAGCGGTATTTAGTTTTTATTGAAACTAGTTTGCTAAATCCAGTTTCGCATAAATACGTTGATGCAAATTGTATTAACACTCTGATGGCATTCTTGCATAAAACAGGATATTGTTTTTCCACGGATAACCAAAAATTTTGGCAAGGCTGAGTCTTAAATTGATTTCGAAGAGTATAATCACTAATTAGATCTATCAATTCCTTTTTCTCACTAATTTGAAGAGTTGAACTGCATATGTCAAAGGAAAATAGATCACGAATGAAACCAAGATCGTTTTCAGGAAAATCCGCGAATTTTCTCGAAAAATTTTTCTTTAACTTTTCAATGTGATTGGTAATGATGTGTTTAAATGTAAATATATCTATATTATTTTCAGCAGCATGCAGGGATAATGCATTTCATAAAAATTTGGCGATCCCCACAGGGGTCACGACCCTTAGTGTGCGCACCACTGGTTTAGATTCACAATTTGAAACGATAAAAAATATTTTTTATTAAAAATCCAGAATTTCGCACTTATTGCGATTATTATAATACCATAAAAACCCTTCACTGCTAACGTCTCTGCGACACAGTAGTCAGCGCTGCTGGCTTCAGTACGAGAAGTGTAAGAATCTAATCCCCGCACAGGCGATTTAGGGGTTTTAATTGTATCTAATTACGTTTTTGATGACTGTACGTTTGATGGCGTCCAGTATTTTTAAAATAATTTTTTCGTTATTTTTCCATCAAAACGGTCCAATTTGTAATTTATTTATAAACATTTTAGAATATTTGGATTTAAAGCGATAAAACAGGACAACGCCTGTTGAGTCGTCTAGTATAATAATAAGAATTTGTGTAGAATTTACGAGTGGGATGATATATAAAAATTTATGAAATTATAAGAATTTATGTGTCTAAAAACTTTTGAATATGCAAAAATTAAGCGTTTCCTATATAACACGGCAATATCTAGAAATTCAGAAGAATACTGAAATTTTTTGAAATTGAAAAGGGAATATATATTTAGAAAATTTAAAAATTTATTTTCGAACACTAAATACTTTTTCCGACTCAGTCGCCTTCCTTATAAATACACTTTTAGAACCGAGTGTTTGGTTCTTTATTATTAATTTTTATTATTATTATTATTATTTTCCTATTCGTTTATAGTCAACTTCTTGATTCTAATTCATCTTGGATGTACGCTTAAAGATACCACACAGAACAACGTGATGTACTCTGGGACAGGGCGAGACAGGGTTTAGTTTTCAGGGCTCTCAAACTGGACAGGTTTGGTTAAATTTGGTTTGGAGAGCTAAGGTTTGTTGTTTTGCTACAAGAAGGAGAAGTTTGCTACAAGAACAACGAAAATGGATAAAAAAATTCAATGTGACAAAGGTCGTACAGAAAGACAATGTCATCTAGGGATTGAAGAGGCTCTCGGGAAATCTGCATTGTCTTACAGAATTGAATAAAGATTGGTAAAAGCCTTCTAGGCAGGACGCTCAAATGTGGCAGATATGCATAAGCCAGGTCGTCCTAGTGTCAGCGGTGCAGGAGTGCCGCACTAATAGACAGTGATCTATGCCAAATGATTCGTGATCTGGACCGAAAGACAGGATTTATGCATACAACTGTGCCCCATATCTAAGCCCTTGTGACTTTGTCTTAATTCCTATGATGAAGAAACTACTTTGTGGCATTCGCTTCGGAATTGTTCCAGAGATTTTTGATGTAATAGACCTGTCCATTCGAACTATCAACAGAACAGGCGCTGCTACAGGCGTTCTGCCACTTCCACATTGTTGGAAACGGGTTATACACAATGCTATATTGAAGGACTATATTATCACTATATTGAAGGACTGTAAAACATGGTGACATGAATTCCTTTTGTTTTCCATGTAAATAAATAGTTGACACTATTAAATTCCAACCCTCGTATTTTCCGTCATAAAAATTAATTTAAAATTTAAAATAGACACTTTTCATTTGGGAACCCTAAATACCAAGACCGTAGCCCGGGAGATGTAACAGACTTTATTATGTAACTGGCCGCCAGTTACATAATAAAACAACAATACCTAAAGTAAAAAAAAAGTTAAACTGAAGATATTAAACTGCACAATGATTTACGACTATTTTCTAACAATATGAGTAAAACTGTGATAAAGCTTTTACGTTTTTATCAATTTTTATAAAACGCTTGAAGGCTAAATGCAAAAAAAAGGCTGTTTAAATTTTAATTAAAATTCTGGCAACAGAAATATGATTTATCGCAATAAGATAGCTAAACATATTCAAGGTCAATGTTTCCAAGCTCGTGAGAGTTGAATTTTAATAAGCAGTAGTACAATGCAAACTTTTCTTTTAAAATTTTTATCTGACCTCAAACATGTAATCATTTTTATTCATTCCTTTAAATATTAATATTTTTAACATTGATATAGCTACAAACTCTCAAGGCTAAATGAAAATTCCTGATTAAAACTTTTAAATTTCTGGTACCTTAATGAAAATTTATCTATCTGCTCTAAATTCAAATAACAGTTTTTTCATTTTACATAGCTTCAGTACTGCATATTAGGTAATGGATAAATTTTTAAGTAAATTGGTAATCGCTCTCAGCCTTCGGTTTGGTTATGCATATAATTAATTAGTGATATCACGTGATCTTTTGTAAACCCTTTTGCAAGCTATTTTAAATTCAAATGAACTACAACGACAAAAACGCTATATTTATTAACCAGTTTTAATGAAATATACTTGTACTCAGCTAATGAAAGATTAAACGTTTTTATATATCAGGGGCGGCCAAGCTCCTTAATAGTCCAAGCCATTTTTTTAAATTTGAAATTTTTGGTGAGCCGCAATTAAATACGTATTTAAAAAATATGTAAAAAATGTATTAAAAAAGTTTTTACAGAAATTATATTTATTGAATGTCATTTGGAAGTTCTCCGTTCTTTAATTTTTCAAGGAAATTTTAGAATTGTCTATGATTTTTTTCATTGGTGTGAATGTAATTTACAATGTGTTACACTATTTTCATAACATCAGGATATTTTAAATATTTTGTAATGATATGTTCTCGGTTGATTATACAGTGGATCAGTATGAATTGTGGAATTTAAGAATCATCTCTTAAAAGCCCAGTAAGACTAATTTTTTTACCCAGTATTGCCGGAGCTTCATCAGTTGTAATAATTTTTTTAAAAATATAATAACACAAAAATGAAAAGGGAACACGGGTACATTTACCGAGAGCCACAAATAATCATTCAAAGAGCCGCATGTGG
>CM063510.1:108563846-108581346 GCA_032207245.1 Pardosa pseudoannulata | reverse complement strand
GATTAACAGCCAATTCATGTCAAGAAATATGCAAAAAGGTCAGTCTTATAAGATGTCAGCTTTATGAAGGATTACAGAAGTTGATTGTAAGTGCTCATAGAAGGTGTTTAAAATTTTCGTACAATTTGTTTTCAAAACATACGCTTTTCTATGAGTTTCAGAAGATGAATGGAAGATTCTGAGAGCCGGCGTGCTGTGGGGTCATTGAAGAAGGACAGTCAATCACAGATGTTGCTCTTTTCTTCTACGTTCATCATTCTGTAATTTCACGTTTATGGAAACAATTCCAAACCACACAGAAAGTTGTCCGAAGGCCTGTAGCCGGTAGCCCAAGGGTTATAACATCCACGGAAGATCGATATATTGATGTTTTAGCCAAGCGGGATCGTAGAACGACCTCCACACGTGTGACATCTATGGTTATAGCGTCCATTGGTAAGGCGATATCTGCAGCTACTGTACTCCGAAGATTATATATGAGTGGACTGTACTCCGGGGTACCTCGAGTTTTTCTATCCGCCCAATCCAGAAGGGCACGATAAAGTGGTGCCGGGAACTTGTCAATTGGACTGTATCTGAGTGGGGCAATGTCATGTTTACTAATGAGTCAAGATTTGCTCTGGAGCCAGATGACAAGCGTATAAGAATATGGCGGGAACAAGGAACACGCAATCAGCCCCAAAACATCACCGAACATCAAGCATTTCGAGGCGAAAGCATTATGGTGTGGGCAAGGATTTCATTAGGATACCGCATCGACCTGCACATCTTTAAACGGGGTTCTGTATCGAGATGAACTTACGCTGTAGTAGTTGGCCCTAATTGTGTTTTAATGGACGATAACGCACATCCCTATAGAGCTAACATCGTCGATGACTACCTGGAGAGTGAAGGGATTGCGCGTATGGAGTGGCCAGCATATTTGCCCGACCTTAATCCCATTGGAAATCTTTGGGATGCTCTCGGCCGTGCTGTATCTTCACGTTTCCCACCTCCAGCCACTCTTATTGAGCTGGAAAAAGCTCTACAAGAAGAATGTCGATTGCTTAATTCTACGGTGGTTGACCACCTAATTCAAAGCATGGTCACAAGATGTAAACCTTGTATACAGATGAAGGGGAAATCACATACCCTATTAATATAATATTTTTCATTTTATGCTGTATATTTTCACTTTATACATAATTCTGTTTAAGTCTTCAGTATGTCATTATTTGACAACTTACAAAAATTCAATATTGTTTTCATTTCTGCATATAATTATTAATTTTGTTTTATGCATAAATATATATGCTACTTTCCTGCCGAATTTTTTTTCAATCAAAACAGTATTTGTTGATATTATTATTATTATTATTATATATATATATATATATATATATATATATATATATATATATATATATATATATATATATTTTTTTTTTTTTTTTTTTTTTTTTTTTCATTTTACATCTTTGTACTTAACTTTTGGAAGTGATTGTAAATTTTGTCTCGAAAAGTGCTACAGGTATTTTGTAATAAAACATAAGAAATAAAAGAAAATAAGCATCAAATGTTGTTTTTTTAACCTACACAAAGCGGGGATAGCGCGGTCATTATTGAAATATGGGTAAAATTTCTTCTCCCGCGATTTTCTCGTGACCCTTTGTCTGGGATGAAACTGATACCCCACTCAAAATCGCGGAAGCCGTACGCTGAGGGTTAATCGGTTTAAAAAAATTTCGCATTCACATTAGAAATACGCGTGTTCTATGAGAAAAAATATATTGACATGTGATAACACTTTGAAAGGGATAAAGTTGACACAGTGTTTAACTTAAGAAATAAAATTACTAAGAAATTTTTTTGCGCAAAGAACTGCGAAATTTACAAAATATTTAAAGAACGAAGTGCATTTTCAGATTGATATAGATAAAAAAGGGCAAAGTACATACTTACTAAAAATCTTAAAATTTAAAAGACTTAAAAATATGGTATTACTAATTTATTACTTTATTGGGTATCACACATCTCCTGGCATTTTTATTGTGTATTTTGTGTTTTTTCACTTTTAAAACTTAAATTTTTAAATTGAAAAAAAGAAGCAAAATGTAAGATTTTTACTTTTATTAACTGTACTTAATCAGTGTTCATTACATTAACTATCTATAATATTTTAAATAATTTTATAAATGTAGATAAATATATAAAAAAAGTGAAAATATTTTTCAGATTTTATCTCATTTATTAAGTATGCAAATGTACGTAATACATACTATTGTAAAATGGATATATGTATGTGCAAGCGTTTATACACATAAGATATACTTAGTTTTGCTAACTTTAGTTGGTCATTTCTGATAAAATGTAAAAATGAATAATAGTAAAATTTATAGAGGGTATAGGAAGCAATATTTTCAAAAGGTATGATAGTATTCAATAAATATTTGTTATAATATGTATATACGGTAATAAAATACAAAATAATTGGCATAAATAGAAGAACAACAATCCTATAAAATTCGTCTAAAAAAAGATTAAATAAAATTAAATCTCTCAAAAAGAAATCGATAAGGATAGCATATGCACTAGAATTGCAACATTAGCTTCCTTATCTTTATATATAAAATTCTTCTGTGCGTGTTTTTGTAATAGAACTCCTCCTAAACGGCTGGACTGATTGTGATGAAAGTTTGTGTATGTAATTAAGTTGATTCGAATGGGGTTTTTTTTATTAAAAATTCAAATTTCTCACTTATTGAATTTATTATAATGCAGCTTGAAACCCTTTACTTCCAACGTATTTGTGGCGCCGTGGTCAGCGCAACGGGCTTCGGTACGAGAAATCCCAGGATTGAATCCCCGCACAGGCGATGAAAGAATTTTAATCTAATTATGTCTGTGATTAGATTAACATCTGACAGACTGTACGTGTGGTGCCGTCAAGTATTTTCTAAATATTTTTTCCTTACTTTTTCCATCTACGGTCCAATTTATTTATTTAAAAATAAATTTACGGATTTACAGCTTTAAAACAGGATAACATCTGTCGAGTCGTCCAGTTAAAACCTAAATCTTTGTTTATAATACTTTTACCGTATTCATTATCCAGAAGATATTCTAAATTCCTCTAGAACTCTTAATATCACTCTCATTAATGCTTCGTTAGTGTTTATAGTAAAAAAGGAACTAATATTCTTTATACTATACTCTAATCCTAGCCAATTATCCCGATTTTGTTCAGTTGTTGTCGCCATTGAATAAAAGCGCTTAATATCTGATCTTGAAGTTATTGTTATTCCCTCGACAATATAAATATTTCGTATCAAATCTTCAATAATGCGTATAATGTTTCATCAGTATTTTTCTTGCGTGGTAAATAATACCTAGTGGCGTATACTTTATTCTTTTCAATATGTTTTCCAAGTCGGTAACGATCTGTTTATGCATTTTTCCAGAAAGTAGTTTTTGTTCCCAATTTGCTTTAAAGCAGTTAATGATCATCGCAGTTATGAGTATTGAACCTTATTGTGTCTCTACAATAACATACAATACTCTTTGTTCTAGAGGAACTTTGTATTTCTTAGTTGGGAAGTAGCATATCCTTAGAGGGAACTACAAAAGGCTTCTATTTACATTGTTTTGGAGATTATATCCCTTTCTTGTTTTGTATAGATTTTATTACAAATGTATAATTAGAGGAACTATTGTTTTTATAACACGTCGTAAGTATTTCGGAATAATTTCACATAGATATGTTTAGTCTGTATAAAATTTGTGAATAATTTTAACTAATAATCTATTATCCCAATTTTGTGCGGTTAAAAAACGTTAGATTAGAGATATTGAAGCCACATTTAAGTTTTCGTAGAATAAAATAAATCATTTGTATTTTTTAACAGTTTTTTCCTATTTATAAAAAACACGTATTTACTTTTCTTCTACAAGGTTAATTAATTTTAATGTGGGAAACTATTACAATCAAACTGTTAAAGATTGAACATTATGTTTCTTTTAGATGCTCGTTGATTAATTTTGTTAGAAAAAACACTTGTTTACCTTTCGCTAATACAGGTTAATGATTTGTATAATGTGGAAATAATTTACAATCAAACTTATAATTAGAGACCATGCATAATTTCTTTTAGATGCTCGTTGGAGATTACTTTGATTAGATTTTGTTTACTTTTCGATAATAGAAGGTTAATGATTTGTAATGTAGAACATTTTTCACAATCAAACTGATAATTAGAAATTGAACATTATAATTCCTTTTAGATGTCGTTGATTAACTTTTGCACAAAAAATCTTTAGTATTTCATTGTTGGTACAATGCTTTAACATCATATTATGATCTCAAAAATCCATAAAAGTTGCTGCATTTTTAAAATTTTTGTGTACTTAGTATGTATCATATTCAAAATTCATTAGAATTTACCGAGGAAGTTTTGAACAAGATATTGAAATGTTATACGAAATAAACTGATATTTTTTTCTTCGTATTAGTGGTTTCATTGACATGTAGTAACTTTTTTGGTTTACGTTTTCATTCAATTCTAATTGTGTTTTAAATGCCCGATTTAAAAATACAGTAATGATTGGGATTTTATTGGCAATACATTATCTGAAAATGTATTAGATTTTTAAAAAGATTATAATTGTAAGAAGCATTCTGACCTTACGTAACGGTATTACGGTTTTTCTTACAGTATCTCGTTTCATTTACCTGTAACGTAACTTTTTTTAATGAATTTCATTTTACAGTTCAAATTCTATTGTGTATTAAATGCCCGATTTAAACACAGTAATGACTGGGATTTCTGTGTATACAATTTGATTAACAGTATGAGATTAAAAAAATTTAATTTTAGGAAGCATTCGACTGGTTACGAACTGATATTTTATCTTACGGCTTAGCTCCGGTTTTCATTCTGACCGGTAATGTAACGGTTTTTTCCGGTTTACGTTTTCGGTTCAACTCTAGTTATGTTTTAAATACAGTAATAACCCGGATTTTTATTGGCTAATACAATGTCTGAATAAATGTATAAGATTTTTTAAAAAAATACAATTTTAGGAAGCATTCTGACCGGTTACGTAACTGTTTTACAGTTTTTTCTTACGGCTCAGCTCCGGTTTTCATTCTGACATGTAATATAACGTTTTTTTCCAGTTTACTTTTTCGCTTTAATTCTAGTTGGGCTTTAAATACCCGATTTAAATACAGTAATAACCAGGATTTTTATTGGCCAATACAATATCTGAATAAATGTATTAGATTTAAAAAAATTATAATTTCAGGAAGCATTCTGACTGGTTACGTAACAGTATTTTACGGTTTACGTTTTCGGTTCAATTCCAGTTAAAAGGCCTGACTTAAATACAGTAATGTCTGGGATACTCATTCCGGTAACGTAACAATATTTTCCCGATTTAAGTTTTTGGTTCATTTTCGATTAGAAGGCCTGATTTAATTACAGTAATAACTGGGATACTTTATCGTTCAAAATGAAGTCTAAATAAATGTATTAGGATTAGAAAAACTATATTTTTAGGAAGGTTGAGCCAGATCGAACAGAAGAATAACGAACGACTATACGAATCATTTCCTATAACTATAGTATTTATACAACTCAAACTTTTTGTATAGAATTTATACAATTCAAGAAATTTAAAACATAAACACTTTTCATTTAATAGTTAAGCTCCAATAAATTTCTTTAAAAGATGCATGTGGTTCGTGAAGTACTATTTGGCCACCGTTGGTCTAGAGGAAATGATGTCTAGAAAATGGTAACTTTAACCCCTTAGTTCTCGCTCCAGCTAAAATTACGGGGGGAGGTTTCGAAGTCCATTTGTCGTGTTCGTGATACATTTCTGGGTATTCCAAACCTTTTCTTAAAAGTCATGTCCGGGCATTCCAAAAATGATGCACTAAAAAGTTTAAAAACTATCCATTTCTTATAACTGCAAATATTTTAATTTATATTTTATAAATCACATGATAGTATTTGGCTATTTATAGAGAAATTGTAGATAATCGGTTTATTTTTAAACTTTGTGACTGTCTTCAATCATCTTCGGCCCTCGTGGTTCTTCGCTCCAGTTGAAGCGGCATTTTACTCTTAGCAAGGGAACAGTCGCATATTCCAACAGGGTCTATTGGACCTGATGTAGACTTTCATACACTAGAGGAATGAGTAACAACAACAGCAGAATAAAAGTAAAAATTTACCTATTTAGGCACATTTGTTACCAGTGGCGTACGCAGAATTTTTTCGAGGGGGAGGTTCATAATTCTAAAAAATAATAGCCCGCATAATTTCTATTAAAACTTTTATTTTTGCCATTTTGTCTGATCTCAAGAGGGATGTTTAAACCCCTAAACTACCTCCTTGCGTACGCCCCTGTTTGTTACTATTTTTTAAAATTAATGCGGTCGTTACGGGGTTAAAGTACGATTTATTAAATATTCTGAAATAAACATTGAAAGTGACGATGGGGATGGGTTATAATGGATTCATTTCTGCGTGAATTTATGATAGAAAAATGTGATTTTTCTCTGGAGGGCGCATTTCATAAATCGTAGAGTTATCGTTTCAATTGTCATCATAGCACGGATAAAATTTCCTGAAAATTTCCGGAAAGTTATTTAATAAAGAACGTTTGATTATTTTTCGCTTATTTCTGATGAACAAATTGCTTTCACGAAAAGAGCATTTTACAACACTATTGCCAGGGGCGTATGCAAGGGGGGAGGTTAGGGGTTTAAACACCCCCCTTAAGCTCTGACTAAATGACAAAAAATAAAAATTTTAGTAGAAATTATGCGGGCTATTATTTTTTAGAATAAGCAACCCAACCTTGAAAATTATGAACCCCCCCTTGAAAAAATTCTGCGTACGCTACTAACTAATGCTATTTTAAGGAAAGTACGAAATTAAGATATATTTGGAGGCAATATTCCATACGTAACGTTTTTCCATTTTCCATCAGAAATGCATTGGTGAGAAACATCGGTTGAACCTTTGAGACTGACCTTTAATTCCAATATAGTTATTAATAAAAACATTAAGAAAGGATCTACTATATATTTTAATTCTTAGAAAGGATATAGGATTTCAAAAAACTATGGGTGATTCCCCTATTAGTGAAAACGCCAAATTCTGGCATTAATAAGCAAATTGAGATACTCTTCACGTAAACCTATTCATATAATTACTTTACTTTAAAGACTTTGATTACTTGTTCAGTGATTATTTTAACTTTTATTTTTAACTATAATGTCCTGAAAAATTGGTATAAGATTACAAGATTAACAAATGGAAGTTTCTAGTAAAATGGATTACTTGTCATGTCGATTAGTCTTCAGAATGGAAAAGTTATCAAATCTGCCAATCCGAAACGGGTTTTCTGTTAGTGGAAAATAAGTCGGGATGGCCTGTCTTCGAGTATGTCACTTTTCTACTAAAACTTTAATACCCACAGCTGAAACTTCTACCTTAACTAGTTTTTGAGTAAACGACTAAATTAAAAAATATGAATTAAGGGTCTAGTAAATAAATTACGGTGAAGTCTGGCACTCAAAATGGATTTAACATAATGCTCTGCTGTTAAACAGTGGATTGATGATTAGGGTATTACATTCTGGTACCGAAGACAGTGTTTACGAATTGACCTACTGGTATAGATGACTGTAGCTGTTCAGAACCGTCTGTAAGCAGTTGCCCACTTGCGTGACGAAAAGTTACCCAAGAACTCACGACCAAAAATTCATGGATTGAGTGAGCTGCCTGTTGACAGTAATGGTGAAAGAAACTCTTGATGAATGATATCCTGAATTCAACAATTGCATTTTAACATCATTATTGCTTAAGAAGTGTCAAAATGTTTATGTGTATTGATTGTACTGTATAGCACGAACTTTTCCATAAAATGTTAAAATCAATTGTTATATATGCTAACCCCTCAGATGTTAGGGGTTGCGTGTGTATGTGGAAATACATAAGCAGTAGAAGTATAAAACAAAATCTAACCTTTACAAAATCTAATCAATCCATGGATAGGATATTTATTTTTATTCCATTTTTTCCTAAAGTTGAGAAAATTTACTTGTATTTTTATATTAGTTTTCAAATATAATGTGCTCACGTATAATTTCAACTTGTAATTACCTACAACATTTATTTTCCAGGTACTGAATGTCACGGAGAAAGAATTCCTGGAAGGTATGGGCGTCTACTTCGTAGCCTTTGTCGGCAAAAATGGCTACGACAGGCTCCTGTCGGTTCTAGGCCGACACATGAGAGACTTTCTTAATGGCCTAGATAATCTTCACGAATACCTCAAATTCACTTATCCAAGAATGAAGGCACCATCTTTCTTCTGCGAGAGGGAAACGTCCAAGGGACTTACTCTCCACTACCGGAGCACAAGGAGAGGTTTCTTATGGTACACTATTGGACAGATTAAGGTAATTTGGTATTAAAAAAAGATTGGTTACCGTTATTTATTATGTATATAAACTTTAGTTTCATACATGTATACTTTGCTTTATCAAAAACATTTCATAAACATCACTATGAATTTGCTGATGTCTGTCCATTATCCTCAGCTAATGATAACTAGTGATTTTGCTTTTTAACTACTAGACGTAGTCTTATGTAACCTCCACACTATGGCCAATTGTTCCTCACTTCCTCATGGTGACCTTGACGGATGGTTCACGGGTTGCATCTACACGCTGGACCACTAAATGAGCCGAGCTCGTGGATTCGTCCTTATTGTCAACTGCGCAATTTAGTTGCACATCTGGCTGACTTCGATCTTTGGAGAAAAAATGCCTCCGAAGTCATCGTCCGCTAAGGCTATTTTATGGACTTCCACCATCGACCACGATAAACCATACCCCCTACAGACGGTGGTGATGGCTTGCAGTGGAGCATAGTGTGGAGGAGACTATAAGAATATCTCCAATATTATTTTGAATTTCCATTGCTCTAGTACAATCGGTAGCGTTAGGACCAGATTTTTTTTTAAAGTTTCACCAGGTTGTAAACTTGTGTATTTTGAACACTTTACTGCTCTAATGGATTTCAGGAAAATCCTAGGCAATGTTAAAAAAAGCGCAGATAGGTAAAAAACACGGATAACAGATTAGATTTGGATGCGAATTAAATTGTACCGTCACGAGTTTCCGTTGTACAGTTTGTTATTCTGTGCTACCAGGCTGTTGGGCTCTAACGTTTCTAGAATAGTCTTCACTTTTCGCATAGATGTATATTTGCTACCAATTGAAGCTTAACTTTGGACGAATGGTCAGGGCGCTGATCTTCGGTACCGGAGTTTGTGGGTTCGAATCCCACTGTGGCATGGTTATTCGTAGCCATTCGGAATCGGCTTTAAGATATAGGTAAAAGAGTGGACCGTATCGCTCTAAACCAAATCAAGCTATCTATTAAAGATTATTCATGGTGCGCGTAATAAGTTAATGTGATCTTTAAAGTGTATAATAAATCCATTTAAAAAAATTCGCATAAAATTATTACATACCTTTTGTAAGTGATCTAAGAAAATATAACAATTAAGATGTGACAATTTTACATTTAGCTTGTGAACACAATTTATCCATCACATTTTTCATTCTAAATATGATATCTTTCATTAATGTATCGACATATTTAAGTCGGAATCTAAATTAATTTAACCATCCATATCATTTAACCCCTTGAGGACCACACGTAAATGCTATACTACCGTTGGGAAAACCGTTGCCGTTTAACGCCATCCAGTAATTAAATTTAGTATTTAATAATTAAAATAAAACGTTCAGATCTCCTATTACGCATATGAGACGCTGGTATCTTAATAATAACCAGAGATCCTCGAGTGGAGGTGACGCTGGACTGATAAGAGTAAAATCACTGCGTCGCGTATACGAGACGTTGGTGGCGAAGGAGTTAAATAACCAAGATTATAAAGCGAGCGTTGCCGAGTTACTTTTTATTCAGAACTATATTATTTTCCATCAATCATACAGTTATTTGGATTTTAGATTCTTCAGATCGGTCTGGTCCCAGTTTATTTGGATTGAGTTCTGCTGTATACATCTATGCTTTAGTATATAATTTTAGCATATTTAGTATATACCTGTTTGCAGGAGGTCGGGCGTCACTTCTACAACACCGCCGTGGACGTACACGTTCTTAGCCATGAGAGTTCCGTGGGGGTGATTCACGTGATCATGCAGCTTTCTTTCGACAACCGGGCCTTCCAGCTGGAGGAGAAACGGAACACGCAGCGGATCGACCGCATCATGCTGCCCATCAAGGCATTCCTCTTCCTCGAGATCTTCCCTTTCTGCCTAGTCTTCGACTCCGGCCTCAACATCAAGACTATAGGGAAAAGCCTCAGGGCCATCATGCCGGACATAGCAGGAAGGAAGCTGCCGGAGGTATTTGACCTCACCAGGCCGCTCATTGAGTGTACGTGGGAAGCGGTAAGTTCTTAGTCTCTTTGTGGTATTTCCTGTCGAGACTAACTGCTAGCTACAAAAAGCTAACTCTAAGTTTGCTACTCTATTTTGGTCGAGTAGGCTTTTACTTCAAGTTTCTATATCATATAAATCCAATATCAGAGTTCCGGTCATGGATTAAACGGTGTACCTGATAATGGCTTAGGAACCTTTGACGACTGTGGAAAGTCGACAGACAGGCCAATTTTATACTTTAGAGTTCCTAGATATGCCTTTTAGGAGCCTTAATCTAGTAACAGGACTCTTGACAAAGTCCTTTTAAACTTACCTCGACCACAAAGAGTAGCAGTCTTAAGGGATTTGATACCTTTAACCTACAAAATTAACCTATTTTTAACTTTCTAAACCTTGAAAAGTAGTTTACAAAAAAAAAATTTACTCCCCGTTCACCTAACCTTTTTCTTCCCTTATGAAATATCAATCTGGTTCAACTGGATTCTTTGGGCCGAGCGCTCTAATCTAGAGATTTTAAACAGTAAGCATAAAAATGACAACGAGCAGAAAACAAACATCTAAAAGAGGAAAGGAATAGATAGTAAGGATTATGTAATATCAAAAATATTGTAGATGAGATTATTTTTAACGGAAATGTTTGATGATTGTTATTCATACCGCTCAATACAGTATTACACATTTATTCTTCTGTATGTACACAATTTACTGATTATTTAATTAAATCTATATGTGACTTTACAATTATAAACTATTCTGCTTCAAATGCTATTTTATAGGTAAAATTTTTAATTATTGATAAATTTATGAGTTAAATTTCATTTTAAAAACAATGTGCGAATTGCCTATAATAATCCTTCCGTACTTCTGTAGATATATTATTGATTTTATTTTAAAAATGTGCATATGCATATAAACAAAGATGCAATGCTAAACGCAGTTAGATAATTATAAAAAAAGCAATTTTCCAAAGTTTCATTTAAAAAAAAATTCTACATCTAATGCAGGGAGGTAATTAAACAGGGAATAAACGCTTTATTTTATAAATGAAATTTTTTTACAAAATAACTAGCCTAAAAAATTTAAAATAAGGTAAGTTTTGCTAACTTTTACAGAAATGAAAATGGTACTAGACACTTTAATATACATTTTTTTCCCGTGGTAAAGAATGAAACACCACACATAATGCTCATTCCAAAGGATAGTTTTAATAAATTTAAAAAATCCTGACATATATCGATAAAAGGCTGCAATTTTCAACCAAAAAAAATCGTAAATGGGTGGTTTCAGATATAGACAACCCCAAACAGAAAGAAAATCCACAGGGCTTTCCATAAATAAGAAGATAGAAACAAGGCCGTTGTAGATAAGTTAGTATCCAATGGGCATAAAACCACACCTCCACATGAATTTACATCAGATAGGTAAATGTAATAAAAAAAAAGAAAGATATTCATTAAAAGGCAGTTTCTCGAGAGCTTTAAGATATTAATACGTTACGAGAGGTGCAGTTCTTAGCACTTGTAACATATATTGTGGTAAATTCTCTACCTAGAGGCATCGATAGATATACTGGACAAATGTCCAAATGAGACTCTTCGCTACGTTAAGTGTGGCTTTAATTTCGCTACGTTAAGTGTGGCTTCGCTACTTTAACTGTGGTTTCAGTTGAAAATTTCTGAAAAGTTTACTAGTTGAAAGAGACGTTGAGGAATTAGATTTAAAAAAGATTAAGTATTGCAAATGCAAACCGAAATCCTATTCTGGTTTTGTATTTTGGAATTTCCAGGATCAAAATACCTGCACTTGAAGAAAATTGTTTGTCCTCTATTTTCAATGTTTTGCACATCGTGTTGCTATGAATCTTTATACTCCAAAATGTAGTTTTAAAGTTGAAATAATATTTTCACCTGGTAAATCATCCTATTCCATTTTTTCTGTGAACACTTTAACAAATTTTATCCCAAATTCCAACTATTCGTTAAATATGTTTGGTAAGTGTTCATTTTTTATAATTTACTTTTATTATTAAATGATAATAAAAATAAATCATTTTCTATTTTTTTTCTCTTAATTATATTTCTTACATATGTTTGACATTGTATTTAAGACCTATGTAGAATATGCAACCAAATTAATCAAAGCAATTATGTATTTAATATAATGTAACTGAAGTGCTTACATGAAAAACTGAAATGATACTCTCATTAAAGCTATGTATTCCTATCTATGCTATATAGTTGTTTTCGAATGTACTATGGGTGAGAATTAATCTGTTTTTTTATTTCTCGGTGTACCCCCTAGAAGATGGGTTGTAGTTGAATATTGACCAATTCACTTTGATTTTAATTTTCTTAAATAATTTTTAATTAATTTAATTTACTTTTATTATTATCTTAAATTTGTTTTAACTTTAATTTTAGATTATGTTTAAGGTTTTGGGGGCCCAAAGTAGATCCAAGTTTCAAAGCACTTTATATCATTCCGCCTAAGAAAGCTCCTTGTTCTCTGCAGGCTCTCAGCTGCATAACTTACTGCAGTGCTTTGCAAATTATATCTCCTACGGCACATTAAACTTTTTTCGACTATTCCCTTCCAGAGAGACTTTTTGCCTTGAACCCGTACATACATCTCTGTTGTATATTTCCTAATGTAGCTGTTTAACTTCATATACTGATCTCTTTCAGAGCATATATGTAGTATACGCTATGGTAGTATGATGAAATTGAGAATCACCCAGCCTTCGTCGAGTCCAAATTTTAGGCTCCTCTGTATTTAGTAATTTTTCCAATTTTTTTCTTGTGAAAATATGGTAATATTTTTCTATACCCTCCCTCCTTTTCCCATTAAGCGAACTTGTGTGCATGTAATCAATCAAAATTATTTAACTTTAATATTTCTTTAAAAACCTCCTCTCTCCCATTCTAATTTCTTAAAGTCTTTTTCCCAGCCTCTAAATGCCTTAATCAAGGGAGTGTCCTCGACTTAAAATTCTTTCGATACATTTCCTAAAGCTTTCTGTCCTATAGGTGTAAATTTTCTGTCTATTCATCATGTTTTCCAGCTGTCGCCAGCAAATGACACCGCATTTTTTTGGATCTTAACAGTTTAATTCGTTGACTATGTTTCTTGTCCCTTGGAAAAATTCTTTCTGTATTCGTTCTTGGGTGCACCTCTGTTCGAGCAGAGGGATTTTGGGGTCTTTCTCTTGTCTGTCGTTGACTAGTAAAGATGTCCGTTTTAGCAGCTTTAAAACAAAGTTTTAATTAGACTTGTGCAGTTCTCTTCAATGTGGGTAGACTGCATCGTTGTTATTGTTAGCTGATTAGATTTCTCCTTGCCCAGTAGCCCGGGCAAGTAAAAACAATAGGGGCTACATAATTATTGTGAATAGAGGAGATAATTATTACATACATATTACGCTTTTCAGTTGTTTCCAGAAATAGATAGATACATGCTTACTGTTCAATTCAGTTTCCAAATTCCTTTAGCCGTTGGAGATTAAGCAGATTTCTGAAGTGAGACAAATACTTTTCAGCCAATTAAAGGCCTTATAAAATATTTGCTGCAGTTCAAGAGAATAATTTTTGGAGATCCTTATTCAATTTTGAAATTTATAAAAAGTATAAGCAACCTCATGTTGTTAAAGTCATTAAAATCAATAGACTGCGATGGCTTGGACACCTATTCCGACTCGATGACATTAATCCAGTAAAACAGCTCACTTTCACTAATCCCATGGGAAACGAGGAAGACCACCAATTAGGTGGCTTGAGGAGGGATACACCAATTAGGTGGCTAGAGAGACTTAGCTACTATCAAAAAGGGAAACTGGAGAAGTCTTGCAGCAGATAGGAAAGGCTGGAAAAAAACTGCTTGGGACAGCCTTGGCCTATAACAGGCTGTAGTGCTTTAAAAGAAGAAGAAAGGCCTTATCAAAAATTAACGTGAAATAAAATAAAGTAGTTGAAATTGTTTTGTTGTAATACAAGAAATCTGCACTTTCAAAAAATCAGCACAAGAATGCGAGATTTTTTTGTCCATATTAAATGCCTTATTATAAGTCAACATGTAAGCGTTAGTTTATGATTCCTTGTGCTGTTAAAAAAATGTGCTGATTTCTTGTGTTACAGTGAAAATTTTTAGACCAATTTATTTCATTTCATGTTGACTTGCGATAAGTCTATAAATCAATTGAAAATATTTCATCATCATACGAGAAATTCACATATTCTTCATCGATTAAAGGAATCCTAAACTGAATCTACTGATTTTTCAACACGTACATGCTGACACGTGATAAGATCTTACGAAAGAGAATCAAGACGTGAATAGTCATTTTAGGCTCGTATTTGCAATTTTTATTCCTTTAGTTTGTCGACTAATAGAGTTTATCAGACACGCGCTTGAATGTCTCTTTGGGCGTATCCTCCGTCTTTTCGCTTCTATTTTTACAACTGATTTGGGGTGTGGGAACTTAATATTTGGAAGGAATTAAATATGGAAATCTTGTTCTTCAGAATCCGTTAAAAGAGTACCAAGATTGCCAATACGGTTTTAAAAAATTGCTAAATTATGCATACAAAATTTATACAATTAAGAAACATTGTGTGTAGATAAAAACTAATATAAGAAAATCTAATTTTGAATGATTAGGTATAAAATATATAATTTAATTTTTAAAAATTTCGCAATGAATGTCCAGATTTTTTTTAAATGTCAAATCCGGATGTCTGGACTAGAGGTTTTCTTCTATATTTAGTTTCTATGGCGGATGTGATGTTGTTGGCATTTTCAGAATGTTTAGCTTAAAATAGCCCGTTTAACTGCCAACTTAATTTTCTTAAAATCATTTATTTTCAGTTGGTTTATATTTGATTTTCCGCCGATCCCAGGAAAAGTTCAGAAAGACGAATAGACAGCCAATCGGAGAATTTTAGCGCTGTGGCATATTTGCCTCCGGAGTGAGCTTTATGCAAATTAGTAGGTATATATAGCTCAAGAGGACTGGTGTTGGCGTATGTGTGTGTTATGTTTTTCCATATAGGAGTTCAGTTGGGAGATGTGTTTAACAAGTTGTTTCCCCTATAGTAAGAGTTCATTTTTTAGTTGATTCAGCTTAAAGATGTTTAGAAGATATGTTTAGAGTTGTAATTTATTTTTATCGGTTTTTTGTTTGTTATGACAATAAATTGTTATTGTTAACTGAGTTCTCTTGTTTTATTGCACGCTAATACAAAAGAATAGGCAGTAAGCTTAAAATTGGTGGTAATTGGATAAATATTTTCTAGACGGCTGTAATTGTACGTACAAATCACGTAGAATGAAAAATGTCAATAATTTTACTTATAACTATGGCGTTTTATGCACATGATATTAAGATAAATGGGTCTGAGGAATGATGAACATCGATCTTAGATTGAATATTTGAGATAAGAGTTAAACGAAATAAAAGTGTGTTTTGATAATTTTTTTTTACAATAAAGTTTTAATTAGACTTGTGTCGTTATTTCATGTTCGACGGCATTATTATTATGCTAGCTGGATAGGCTTCTAGTAGCGGGCAAGTAAAAACAATAGGGATACATATTATTGTGACTAGAGGAATTTTAAATTAGATTAGATTTAGCGAGCGAGCTTCCGCCGTCCTGTGATGTCATGACAGAATTAATTCCAGCTCTAAGGCTGGTTGCACAAACATCGGATTTTTTACGGAGTGTAGAATTTACCGTCTTCGATCAATGAAATCAACGTTTACAAACAAGGCGGAAAATTTTCCGTCGTCGTAGTCTTACGCAGTGTAAAACACCTACATTTGTCCGAGGCGTCAAAATTCCGGCATTTTGTCTGCGAGTGTGAGAAAAATATTGATATATCAAATACTCAACTAATCGAAATTTATTCATATTGATTTTTCTTTCGCTAAAGATTTACAATTCGTATTTATACTGTTTATGTTTAAATTCTAAAAATATTTGCAATCCTTAATTCTACAGAAAACAGTTATGAAAAGCCGTATGTATAACCTCCGAGTGGTACACATCGAAAAAAATAAGTCTCCAAAAATACGCTAAAGGTTTACTGTGTCAGTGGCCAAAACGTTCTATTTTTTACTTCACTTTTGTCGACTAGAATGGAATACGGAAACCCACCCTCGTCCCTTTACCTCCGGTTAGAAATAGATATATAAATGGATATTATAGATTTTAATTTTCAATACAGATAATGCTCGTCAAGCCTCCAATATCATCTCATAAGAAATAATGGATTCTAAAAGTACAAATAAAAATATTCTTTGAGAGACTTATTTAAATTTTTTACGAAAGTCATCCAAGATATTTAAGAGGTGCAATTAGAAATACATCTGGTACCTCAAACGAAATACTTCGAAATAGAGATTTATAAAGCCATGAAAAGCTAATAGCATCTTTGTATCTCAGGGGGTAGGGGTGCATCCCTCAATAAATGTCAGTCAAAGAGGGATGCAGTTCTTAAACAGTCGACTGACCCTCTTACCGCAAAACTCCATGGAAAACAATGGCAGAAATGTACACTACATCCATTTTCGGAGGTTTTGAGGTCAAAAATTGTACATGAATTGTACGCTTTGAAGATATTATCGGTTTTGGCGGAATTTTACGTGCGAACCACTTAGAGGGTTAATTAATAAGCAGAAATACGAAACTTTTTATAGTCGTGCACTATTAGGCAGACTATTTTTACGTGACCCAACTTCCGTTGCAGATTGTTAAAAAGTATTCTGCCACTGGGTGCATAGGTATGTGAGAAAATATGGTTACCAATTTCATTTCTCTCTTTTTCTTCCAACTGATCGAAATCGCTTCGAAATCCAATACAAACTTCATGGCAAGCTTTACGAGTAGCGTTTTTGTCCTTAAAAATTTCCAGAGTTTTATCCCATAAAACAGGTCTCTCTTGTATTAATGAAACGCTCGTGATCACAGAACTATTCATATTCACAACGAAAGTACAATGCAAATGGTAGAAAAAAAACCGCTGTGTGTAATACGT
>CM063510.1:108458846-108553846 GCA_032207245.1 Pardosa pseudoannulata | reverse complement strand
AAAAGAAAATTATTTACGTAATATCTAAGTTCAGTGATAGAACGTATGAAAAAAATGTATATGATATTTAAATAATTTAAAATAAGAAATGATTAAAGGAGATGGTTAAAGGAATGACGTCATAATGTTAAAAAAATGTTATTTTTAGCTATTTATTGTGTGATAAATTGATAAATTTAATCGCCTGCTCTTAACCGGGGAAAATAGGGCTTCATATAATGGCATTAAACTCTAGAAAGGGGGGCAAGGAGTGAATGTTGAACATTGCTAACCCTAACTCATGAAGAAACCAATATGGATGTCTTTATCCATTCTAGGTCCAACCGCTTCATAAATTGAAGGACAGGCGGACAGATAACTTAGGCTATTATTATATAGGGGATAGGATGATTAAAAAGAGAAAGGAAAATCTTTCACAGTAATTGTTCACACCAATACAAGTAATTTTCATCGAAGAATGCATGATTTAAAATGAAATGCTAACGCGTTACAGGGCGTAATATAGTAAAACCAAGGAAAAAGCAAAAGAGAAAATCTGCGAGTGATAACAATTTTAATGGATGATTTACAATAATTGCTTAAAAGAGTAACTGATGATAGCAGAGTTCCGAATAGTAATTTTTTTCTTCGTGGTTTAACTTTTAGTTAAACCGGGACGAAACAAAATTACGATTATACGATATAAATTACGATTAATTTTTTTAAATGATCCGTTCAGTTCCGGTTTTCGTTCTGCCAAACATAATGGTTCTCGGTTTTCGGTTCAGTTTCGAAAGAATAATTTTATTTTATGCATTTTCTTATTTGTACTTAAAATATTATTGTATAGTAAACAAAAAATGAAATTCTATCAAAATTTAGATGATAACATTTTTAGCTGGTACACTGATAACTGATACAATTAACTGCCAGGTACGATACTAGAGGTGTACAAAGAACCGCAAACATTGGCATTGTTATCCATTATCGCATCCACAATCGCATTTCACAACTGAAGATTCAACTGAATTAAATCTGTCTTCCACAAGTAGTTTCATGCGAAATTGAAACAGAATTAGTGAACTGGTGAAGTACTAGTGAACATCAAAACAGGAATCGAGAAACAATGTGCATGTAATGACAATGATTATGTGGTTGAAGTTAAATTAGAAGATACTGATAAGTTTTCTATAGTAATAAAAATAATGAAAATATATCAAACGGAATTAAACCGATTTTTTTTTCGGTTCAGTTCTGGTTTTCGTTATGACCAACATAACGTTTTTTTCCAGTTTTCGGTTTAGTTCTGGTTTGAAGCTAATAGTGACACAAGAAAAACAGTAACGCCTGTCACTATCCTGTAATGTATGTTAGAATTGTTTGAATGGTTGCCTGCTGGAATAATTACATAGGGTTTGAATTGTCACCTTCCATTCACTGGGATATCCAAACTTGCATCTTGAGCCAATAAACTCCAACTAACCAACCAACCAACCAACTATCCATTCACTGTAATGCAGACTTGATGACGATTTCTTCAGCTTCTTCTTCCCCTAGTTACATATGCATGCATGGTGGCTTTTATTCTCAATAAATCACTACAAGAAAATCTTTTTAACGTTTGAGATGGGGTATTTCGAAATGTGCTTGCATCTTGCGCCAATAAACTCCAACCAACCAACCAACTATCCATTCACTGTGATGCAGATTTGATGACGATTTCATCTGCTTCTGCTTCCCCTAGTTACATATGCAAGAATGGTGTCTTTTACTCTTAATAAATCCCAAGAAAATCCTTTTAACGTTTGAGATGAGGTATTTCAAAATGTGCTAGCACGTTTACATTTTATTTTAGACCTAGCATTACGTGATGAATATTACGTGTACTGGTGTAAACTATTTCTTGTTAAATTCTTTCCAATCTCTTTTAATAACCTTGTAATTATCCATGCATAATTCAAACACTTTCATTTTTAACTTTCGGGAGTTCTTCCACGGACAGTAAGTAACTTCTTCACCCGACCCAGCATTCGCCATACGGGGATTAATAACTTATCGTGAGGACAGCAACCCTGCACAGAACTTAAGGAACACAAAAATATAACAAAAATTTAAATATAACCTAATTAGAGAGTTTAAGCACTGTACATAAATCGCGAAAGTGTTCGAAAAGACTTTGGTCCTTTTTTTATTCTTTTTTATTATTATTATTATTATTATTATTGAGACGAGTTGAGAAAACATCAAATGTCCATATATGACAGACACAAGTGCATGTTGACAATAAGTACAATAATTCCAGAAAAGGAATATAGAAAGTAAATACAAATAGACAGATTGTACAATTAAAACAAGATAATGACATATAAACATTTTGGAAAAAGACAAAAAGTAATTTTTATACATAAATACAATTTAACAAGCTATTGATAAGTTAACAAAAAAGTCCATTATTGAGCAAAGTCCAATTCTAGATTTAGGGGAGTTACATAAGTTATATAAATTTACAGACAAAAGATTTGTTGGAAAATATTTTAATCTAATATCTTGAACTAAGTTACAATGGTAAATTAAATGTTCAATAGAACCTTCATCATTATGACACCAACAGAGTGTAGGTTTTTTAAAAAATCTATTTTGATGGACAATTCAAAATAGACAATCCACGAACAGTAAAACTTTACAGGATGGGCCGTGGTTCGAGTACATTTTTTCTAAACATCTTACTCTTTCTCAAACAAACACCTTCACGTAATCTCCCACAGAAATCTGATTTTCAGAAAAGCGAATAGCGAACGATAAAATCATCCTAATCCACAAAACTATCGCTTTAGCATGAATAGATACTTTGAATTCTTCCTTTGCTTACTTAAGCGACCATTTTTTATAATACTATCCCCTATCTCATCAAGACGCCGTTAATTGTTTCCTATGAAACTGCTGCCGGAAACATTTCTTCAAAGGTATTCGTAGAACCAAGCAATATAACCGAGGGTCAAGGGGGAAAAAAACCGAACAGCTTAAGACTTTGGTTTAAATTTGGCTCTACGAGGAGTTGGGGGTGAAGAACCACTGTTCTAATCTCAGTCGCCCAGTTATAGATATTTTTTTATTATTTTTTAGCCCTTTGTAAGCTTGATGACAGCATAATCGCCCTCAGTGATCATTTTCCAAGGTCGCCTCTGTAATCGGATTCCTGTGTTTAGTCGGTGATGAGGCTTCCGGCGGTGGGAATAAAAGAGAGATATCAATCGCTATAGAGATCTCATTCTTCAAATGCAGCGCCGTGGAAGACAGTTTTGCCCCAGTAGGCAACAACCGCAATATGCATGCGTAACTCCATGTTACAGATGAGGTTTCTATTAAATGTAGGCGAACTTGGGATTCAATGAGGTAATTTTTTTGCTTTGTTTTTTTTTTCTTCTTCTGATATGTTGTTGCATGTACAAACAGTTGCTTATTTGTATTGGTTTGGGAAAAAAGAATAAACAAAATACACTTATAAAAAAAAATCATGTATCCAGGGTAAGAAAAAAAATCATGTATCCAGGGTAGGAAGTAAAATCATTTCCCTGATTCTATAAATAAAAGCACCTGCCATGAATTAGGGTGTCATATGACGTAGGAAAGGCAATAAGAATATTACCAGGAAGTAATTTTTTTTAACTTTCATCTTGAAGTGTCAACCTTCTGGTGGGAAAGTATACAATAGTTTATGTTTTTAATTCTACGAGCTGCCTATGAAAGTGAAAACAAAAAAATTATAAATGTGACTCTTACATTGCCTCTTGCGGAGAAACAGAATACATAACCCGAAACTTCCTTTTTTATAGCTAAATAACTAACGTTAGCTGTAACCGGAAACAAAAGGAAAAAAACGCGGAAGATTTTCTCATTGATGATAGTTCACCAGACGCCCGCTAGGTGACGTCCAATGTTTAATTGAAAATACTCTTTTATGAATGACTTTTTTAAACAGTTGGATGAAGTTAAATATTTATTATGGTTTTAATAAACAAGGCAAGAGATTGTACGATTATGATTATTTTTCTATTTATTTAAAATTCCTAATGTAAATTTTTATTCTTAGCATTTAGTAAGACAGTAATGAACAGATATTTTCCGGGGTGGTTCAGATAAAAACGAAAAAATATTTTAATCAAGGCCATTCCTGGTAGTTATTCAATGAATGGACGACTTGTCAGGCTGTGAAATTTGTGCAAATAACCAATATTTTGACAAATGATATTTCATATCCAAAGAACAAAATCTTTATTTAATGATAGTTTTTCTAGTCTAGCAAGCACAATAGTCTACCATATTATTACATGTTATTATCACTTTTATAATAAAAATTTTCTAGTGAAATTCCTTTTAATTAAAATTATTACATCCTATTCGAGGGAATATTACATTTTATTGCTGGAAAACCATCGCAAACCGTAGGACACAGCTCTTCTTTAAGTCAGCCACTCAAAGCAATAAAGGAACTATAAATTCGTCAGCCTATTTTGGCAACATTTTTAATTCTGTGTTGGTTTTTGGTTCATTAATCTTCTCTTGGGAAGATTATTATATCCTATTCGTGAGAATATTACATTTCATTGTTGGAAAACCATCGCAAACCGTAGGTCACCACTCTTCTTTAAGTCAGCCTCTCAAAGCAAAAAGAAGCTATAAATTCGTCAGCCTATTTTGGCAACATTTTTAATTCTGTGTTGATTTTTGTTTCATTAATCTTCACATTGGCCTTGGGATGATTATTACATTCTATTCGTGGGAATATTACATTTTATTGTTGGAAAACCATCGCAAACCGTAGGACACAGCTCTTCTTTAAGTCAGCCACTCAAAGCAATAAAGGAACTATAAATTCGTCAGCCTATTTTGGCAACATTTTTAATTCTGTGTTGATTTTTGTTTCATTAATCTTCTCTTTGGCCTTGGGATGATTGATTCACACCTACGCGAACTTACAAAATACACCTGCGGGAATCGCAAAACCCACTACAGACTAGCTAAAGTCCAGTGTTGTATTAGTTTTCAGTTAATAGACGAGTATTCCTCAAGAAAAAAACCCATCCAACTAGCTTCCAAGCAAAGAAATCCGGATGAATATATTTGCTTCCGGATGAAGTGCTTTTAGCAGTAGGGGAAACCATACGCTAAAGTTGGTTTTCAATTGTAGACGATTTAGTAAATACAGCACTGAAGTTTAAGTAAGGAGAACCAATTACATGTGCACAGAATGTGGTGTAAGCATTACAATATGCTTTTCATCTTTAAATGGCACAGAATGGTCTCTAAATTATATTTTCTGCTTGTACTTTCTGTATGAAATGGTTCCAAGGGAAGTATACTTTCCACCACTAAAGTTTAATTGTAAAATAAAAAAAACCAAAATAATTATTAAATTAAAAAAAAATTATTATTGTATCAACATAAAAATTCTCTATCCTTTTTAAACTTCCTACTCTTTTTTAATTTCTTTATTACTTTATCCACTTTACTATTTTATATTGCTATCTAGGGCCAAATAGTTTTTTCACCCTATGTAATTTTTTAATTAAATTAGCTGTGTAACTTTAATGAACTGGCAAATCCTGAAGCACACCCTAATCTATTCACTCTTTCGACGGGGGATACAGCTTTGAGCTAAAAAGCCCCGATCAAACTACAACTTCCTTAAATGCTATTTTAGTTGATAAAAATTTTTAATTGATTGATTAACACAAGAAAACTAGAAAAAATTGAAAGAGAAATAATTAGCCCCTAAAAGGGTTACGGGAGCACAAAATAAAACCTAGCATTCAAGTGTTAAAACCCCAAGAAATACACTGAGCTTAACGTTATAAGATAATCTTTAATCTATGCTAATAAATAATAAATACACCTTTCGAATGTTTGTTATAAATGTTTTGCATAAAAAGAAACAGCAACAGACACCAAGTTTTGCACATAGATTTTCGCCAGATAAAATCGAGTACAAAACCTTCTTTTCTTCCTCGTGCAAAAAACAAAGGGAGTATAATAATTAAGCCCACTTTTAGTGTTCAGATTTAAACGGAAATTACTCATGGCTATTCCTTAATTAATGTTACGTCAATTTTCAATATTTGTTCTTTTAGTGGATAGGGGTGAGAGGGTGATGAAATCGGAGAATGTAGAACTCTCTCTCTCTCTGTATGTATATATATATATATATATATATATATATATATATATATATATATATATATATATATATATATATATATATATATATATATAGAGAGAGAGAGAGTTCTACATTCTCCGATATATATATATATATATATATATATATATATATATATATATATATATATATACAAATATATATATATTCACACTCACGCATATGTACATACATATGTATGTATGTATATATATATATTTTTATACATACAGACATATATATGTATATATATATATATATATATATATATATATATATATATATATATATGTACATACATATGTCTGTATGTATAAAAATAACCTGTAATGCATTCTTCACCGATCACATTTAAGAAATAGCTCATATTTCAAACTTGCTTAGCAATGTAACCCAGATGCAGTTATTGTGGCAAAAAAGGCTCTTATTAAAAACTCAAGACCAGGACAAATGCTTAGAAAAAATTCTTTATTTTCATCTTAAAGATGGAGAACTAACGGACGTGTCTTACCCAAACAAGAAACGAGCATGAATCTGTTTGGTGTGTATAAATGCCGTCTTTAGGAGGCCATAAATCACGTGGATGATATCTCATGAGAAAGAGTTTTAGATCAGCGTTTCTTTTGTAGCTTATTAAAACGTTAGTGGCAGAAATGCAAACAACGGTATAAAAGTTGTTAAGATATTCAGTTTTTCGCGAGATAATTTCTAGTTGCATTGGAATAGGGAAAGAAAGGGCCACATATAGAAACTAATAATTCGATTATTAGTTTTGGGAAGTGTGGAAGGGGTGCCAATCTCAACTTTTCATATCCTTTGCTTTTTTAGGGGGGCTGGGATAATTAAAATTAAAATGAGTAGAACATGAATTGGCAATATTTTGAAGGAATAAAGTGGCAATAATTTTTCATATATTACTCACACACACACACACACACACACATATATATATATATATATATATATATATATATACATACATACATACATATATATATGTATATATATATATACATATATACATATATACATACATATATATATATATATGTGTGTGTGTGTGTATATATATATAAAGTTTTCCTTGTTTGAAAAAATAATTCCTAACAACATCGTGAGGTTTCGATTTTATTAATACTCTATGGGGGACATTATTTATGAAGTTCCTATTTTATCATAATTTTATCTTTTAATGTTTCAAACAATATATGTTATAGCCATTCATGAAATTTTAGTATATTAAAAAAACTAATCTCTTTGGCTCAACAGCCCTTAGGGGTCAAGGTCTACGTTGCCAATCTCCGTTTAAGTATATATTTTATGTAATTTCTTTTACGAGGTCCCCATTACCCGAGTATAATCCGGTACCAGAGTATTATAATTCACCAGATCAATAAAATTTTAAAAAAATTTAGTTATTTAAAGAATGAAAAAGAGGAAATAAATATTATGCTGAAATATTCAGTTAACAAAAATCCTTGATTGCTAAGCCATGGTGTAGAGAGACCCTGAAGGGAAAGAGTAGATGTTCTTAGCAGTATTTCAAAGGGGTGGTAGCTCAGTCGGTAAAGGTAGCGTTCTCGTAACTGAAAATTTACGGGTTCGAGGCGGGAGCCTGCCTAAGATCTGCCATGATCGCTAAAGGTGACTGGGGCACGTAAAATAGGTTCGTGGTCACAAAGTCCTCCAAGTTTTGAAACGATACCTCTGGGGGTGGTAGGCCAAGCCGTTTGGACTTCTGCCTGGTCCCCGCTTATAAATTACGAGGATCGAACGGGGGTAACATTACTCGCGACCGTAGCATACCTTAAGCTGCACGTACTTCCCGAATGGTGCTAAATGAGTAACAGGGTCGCAGCCTTGTTAAGGAGTTAGAATAACGTCTGTATCGCTTGCTGCGTTGGAAAAAGAAAGCATTTCAAAGGGGTGATCCAGTCCTAAAGCAACTATCGTCTCGATAAGCATCCCCTACACAACACGACAAAAATTTTAAAAGACATAATTCATTCAATCAAATTCAATGCAATTTTGGAAGCAATTCCCATAAAAGTAACTTTTAAAAATATTTTGAAATTTTTCCTACCATGAACCGTTTTACATTTTACTAGTTTACTCTAATCAGTGTAAGACAATTTAAAATTTCTCTTTGAAAAAAAGTGAATCGTAAGTAAAGACTTTTTTTTTACGAAGTTTTCTACTCGTGAAAAGGCTGTTATTAACTTATGTTACGTAAATATAAAAGATTGCAATCAGAGTATAATTTTTTCCATGAGTCAAACTGAAGCCACCTGAATCTACGATGGACACCTGATAAATTGCATATAGTCGCTATATATATATCAGTAAGACATTTAAACTAATCTTAACCAGTCTGAAATACACAGAATGAAAACCTTGATTTCTTCAAATGGCTGATAACAGCAATGATATGTAACATTGCAAAATTTAATCGATTCCTGTAGTAATTATTATAGTTAGATACTTAGATACTTGTGTGTGCCCGGTAGTCCTTTTGCATTTCTATTTTGCATTCATGTCATGGTAACGGAGGTTAAGCATAACGTATTTTCATGTAATTATGCTTAGTCAAATAATTGATCTCACCTTGGAAGAGGCAATAAAATTTTATGGGTATAGAAAATTAGCCACCTGTATATAATGTAGCATACGTATATGGCGGTTGGTCTTTAATTATCCCATTATTGAACATGTAAGTTTAAGAAGCGGATAATAACTCTGAGTTTCTTTATAGGAAAAAATTAATTGTTTACAACGTTATTATGCCCTGCATGTCTGAAAGAAATCCTGAAAATGATTCAGATTGTAGTGGATGCTTTGAATCTCAATTGGATTTTCATATTCGAGATACTTTGTATTTATAGATCCTTTTATCCTTTTTATCCGTCTTTGTAGACAAAGTAGGCAATCTCCAAGGCCGGATCATCAGAAAATTTTCTAAAGTTTGGTTTGGAACACAACAGTACGCTGTTTTCCAACACGAGGACTAATGAGACCTGCTTAACGCTGATTACGGACGGCTACGAACATCTATGCCAGAAATAGAACCCTCTAACATCAGTTACCAAGTGTAGCCGCCTTACCTATTCGTCTATAGTTCAGAGAAATTGTTAAAACCCGGTATTTTAAATGGCCCGGTCAAAGCGCCTGATACTGATTTATATTCAAAAGATTTGAAAATTAAAGATTTCTTAGTGAATGATTTGAAAATATTTGTAGTTAAAAGAAAACTGATATAATAATAGCCTAAGTTATCTGTCCGTCTGTACTCGAATTTATGAAGCGGTTGGATCTGGAATGGACATATGCATTCATATAGAGGAATTTGTCGCAACGTCACGAACTACTATAATACCCTTCCCATTCATTTTCAGGTTTACAACAGCCAATAGATAAACAATAATCTACCCTTCCGTTTAAAACTAAAGACAGAATTGCCATAAGTTGAGATGTACCCTGCTGCGTCAAATCGCCTTATTGGATTCTTGATGAGTTAGCGTTAGCAAAATTCAAAGGGAATAAAGTTTATCTTTTCCTAAATTGTCGATCCGATTCGAAAATAAATTGGTATAAATATGCTTCATATTGTAGCGAAAAATATCGTCTCTTTAAAACTTTCGAAATCTACCCCTTGCGCTCCTTTTTGAGCGTTTAATGCCATTATTTTAGTCCTAATTTCCCCGGTTAAGAGCAGGCGATTAAATTTATCAATTTATCACAATAAATGGGTATAAGTAACATTTTTTTCTCGCATTATGAAATCATTCCTTTAACCATCTCATTTAATCATTTCTTATTTTAAATTATTTAAATATCGTCTGCATTATTTTCATATGTTTTATCACTGAACTTAGATATTACGCAAATAATTTTCTTTTATATTTGGCTTAAATAATAGATTAGATACATATGTGATAATTTTAAATTTAATCAGTGATTATTTTTTGTTGCAATGAAATTTTATCACCGGTATTAACAACAAATTATTTTCATAAATGTCTATGAGTCTATTTCACAGACTAATAAATATCTAGCGTTTATGTTATATATCTTTGAAAATTAAGAAGTTTGTACTTTTGTGTGTTTGTTTTTTATACATAACCACATGGTTTGGAACTATCAGGGGTATTCAAACAACCCCATCTCGGATCGCTGTATCACTCCTCTAGCTCGCTCGCTGCCAACAAAAAAAGTTTATAAAAAATAAACTTTTTAAAAATATCTGATTTTCAAAAAAATAAAAACAATTTATAAGATTAATTTATTTATACTTAGATATATATTAGTACAAAATTTCATAGCTCTATGTTAATATTTTATAAAAACTTTTTGTATCGTCTACTATCCCTTAAAAAATATGACAAATAACTGTTTCTGAACTTGTTGATTTGACGAGATAAAAAAGAAGGTGATAACAGTATACAAAACTAATAAAAACCTCGCAACGCAAATTGGCCAAATGAAACCGACAGCAAACGGGCACAGAAAAATATTCATTAATTCTTTTTTCAGTTTATCGGTTGAAGTCTAATTCAATCAGATATGTTACAAAATAAATGTATCAGATATGGGTATTTTTTTATATGAGTTACATTCATGTATCTATGTAAATAGGGGCCCCGTTAAATATTTAAAATTCTATCCACATCCTTTGGTGGCATTCATTAAGGTTCTCTAATGAAATCCAATTACGCAAATTTAAATAACGTGGCTTTCAGTCTAATCTACAAGCATCATTTGTCTGCCCATCTTGTAGTTTTGTTTTCTAAGAAATAACGAAGGGTGACAAGTATCACAAACACGGCGTCAATTATATAAGCGACCGCTAAGTAGGCAAGAAAACAACATTGTTTCAGGGGGTTTGACACGAGAAATGACTGCGAAAACAGCTTCCATTATTTTTTTTCACTTGACCTTGATAAAATATCTTTTCTGTATAATATAGTAATCAATCATAATTGGAGATGTGAATTTCGCAAAGGAGGAAAACGTCAAGCTTAATATATATATACACTTAAGCCAAAGGTCGTTCCCATGCCAGTTTGACGTTATAACGAGTTCTGCAATATGTAGAATATATGTCTTACATCTGTTGTTAAAACTGAAGACATAAAGTTACCTCTTTTTATCATCAGCAGTACCCCCAAAGATCTTTAAACAAAAGGATTGTTTCTGAGATGGGATCTGCACAATAAAGACATCTTGGTACTGTACAATTCTAAATAAAGATGCATTAGACAAGATAACAGTTAGAGAATCTAACCGCTAATACTGTCAGTGAATAAGAAATATAAAATGAGGGAGCTTTAATACGACGAATCGTTATTTTTTACCTCTTTTCTCTCAAATCTATGTTGTTGTTCTGCCCAGTCCCATTTGGAAGACCCAAGTACGTGGGCCAGAGGCCAAACGAATTAAGGCTAATGGGTGCGCTTTTTGTTTAACGAGTACCTCTGGGGGGAAAGAACGTCTTAACTCAAGTGGGTCCTCGAAATATAGAAAGAGGGATCAAGTAGAAGACCCTAGGGCTTGGCCTGCACACCAAGAGGTATCGTTTGAGAATTTGGAGGGCATTGTGACCACGAACATATTTTACGTGCCCCAGTCACTATTAACAAACACGGCGAATTCTAGGTCGGCTCGAGTCTTAAATCTGCATCCCTCGAGTTGAGAGATTGTTGGTTTACCGACTAAGCTACCTCGGCTCTAAAACCTAGAACTACAAAAAAGGGCTGAATATGGTTGTGTATCATCAGCAGTACCCCCAAAGATCTTTAAACAAAAGAATTGTTTTTGAGATGGGATCTATACAATAAAGACATCTTGGTACTGTACAATCCTTATAAGAAAAATATAACTATAATGTCACAACGCTAAATAAAGATTCACTAGACAAGATAAAAGTTTGAGAACCTAACCTCTAATATTGTCAATGGATAAGAAATATAAAACGAGGTAGCTTAAATACGACGAACAACTTCAATAGGTTAAATATAATTTATATTAATTAATTAAATTATTTAAATTTAATAATACATTAACTATCAGAAAATTAACCCTCTAAGTGTTCGCACGTACAATTGCCAAACCGATGATGACTTCAAAACGTAACAATTTTGACCTCCAAAAACGATCCGAAAATGGATTAATGTACAAATTTGCCATTTGTTTCCCCATGGAATTTTGAGGTAAGAGGGTCAGTCTATTGTTTAGTAACTGCACCCCTCTTTCACTGACATTTAGAGGGATCCAATACCTGAGGCACAAAGATGCTGATAGCTTTTCATGGCTTTGTAAATCTCTATTTCGAAGTATTTCGTTTACAGTAACAGATGTATCTCTAATTGCACCCCTTAAATATCTTAGATGACTTTCGTAAAAAAATATAAATAAGTCTTCCAAAGAATATTTTTTTTGTACTTTTAGAATAAATTATTTCTTATGGATAAAATCGAGACTTGATGAGTTTTATGTGTATTAAAAATTAACAATCTATAATATATAATAATATATATAAATATATTATAAAAATATATATATATAAAAATATAAATTATATATATAGAATATATATCTATATATAACCGGAATTAAAGAGAAAATAATGGGGGTGGGTTTTCCTTATTCCATTCTAGTCGACAAAGGGAGAAGGAAAAAATCATAGAACTCTTTGGCCACTCACACAGTAAACCTTTAGCTTATTTATTTTATTTTATTTTTTTTTTTTTGAGAATTTTTTCCTAGATGTGTTCCACTCAGAGGGTTAATAGTTAAATCTTAAGCTAACAATTTAATGCTTAGTGAGACTAAGAGTAAAATTACTTTTCTGTAGCACCACACTTTGAATTTTTATCATGTTTATCCTGATTAACTTTCTAACACAATCTATTTATTCTAATAAATTGATTAATAATATTGTTTTTAAAGGTAGGCTTGTGATATAAGGAACTGAAATCCTGAATTTCATAAATGTTGTGTTTCTTAAATTTATTCAAAAACTGTAAAACATAACAACTTTATTAAAACTTCATTAAGCCTAGAAAACAACAGGCTTCTAAATTATCATTACATCTAAAATTGCCAATCTCTCTTTTACAATCTCATACATTGTATGTTGCCAATACATAGTAAATATAAATACATGTTATACAAGTTAATATATTTTAAATACACAACATCTCCCCCTTTTTCATGACATGACAAAATCTCTGAATCGTGAAGGTGGTTTTACAATGCGACCCTTACTTGTTATGTATTCATTTTGTGGTACATTGCCTGTATCCTGAATAACAGACCTTTGCCCACTATTCCAGTCAGTATCTGCCATAATAAAGAAATTATAGAGAAATATTTTTTGGTCCAAGGAAAAAAAATTCGCAAAAATAGAGATTCGTTAAATAGAGGTTCGACTCTATAGATGTGTGTGTGTGCGTGCGTGTGTCTGTGTATGTACAACATGTATTACCAGTGTGTGAATTCATAACATGTTTTTGGGACTGAAAAATCAGTAGGCGCTTGCTAAAGATATATTTTCAAAAAAAGTCAATTTTGGTCGAGAATTCAATGAGCCGGAGTGACTCGACCTTAGATAGCCGTCGTCCTCGATTACGTGATTTTGAGAGCTGTCTAATCAGAAAGCAACTGAAGTAGAAAATGAATGATTTCCTCCCGCCCTTTCAAAAGGAAATGCAAGGTGCAATGGAATACAGTTTCAATAAGGAAGTGCCGAAACAATGAATTTCAAGTGTTTGCGCGGATATCGGCGTCTCGTGCATGCAGAAACGCGATAAATCGCCCAGAGTCATCCTTGGCTCACTATTTAACACGAGATCCGGGAAACAAAATTTTCAAAAAAAAAAGTCTCTCTTTTAAGGCGACAGTGGACCTTTAGAGCAAACTTTTTTTCTTTTAAATGAATTTCCTTGAAGATCTACTATGTTATTAGTATTATTGATATATAAATATTTAAAAAATGTGAAGGCAAAATATTAATCAGTTTTGTAGTTATTAATTATTAATTGTTTCATAATTAGCTTAATTGAAAATGTTCCAGGCGCATCAATTTTGCGTAAAATATGATAACAAAAAATTTAAGCATACCTTATAGACTTTACGAAAAAATCTAGTTGCTTCCATAAACATTCATAGAAAATATAAAGAGAAAAAAAATAATTATGATGATGATACCCATATTTTGCAGAATAAACAGCTATAGCGGTTAATTAAAATGCATAACTAACATATTATATGCTTCAAAACATACCCGTTTCAACTAGACTTTATTTTATAAACTCTAACGTAAATAATACTGGAATTTCAGAGACAATGATCTATTTTCAATGCGCCTGGAGTACTTTAAACATTTGTAATACATGAAAATTTTACTTCTGAGTAAACAGCATTTGAAGTTATTATTGCTATACCCATAAGTAATGATAAAATGATGGGAATGAAAAAATTCTTTTTGCTCCGTATTCCTAATGATATATTCTTTCATTATTCACTAAAATCGAAAATTCGAAATTTCGGTCAATTTTAGCCAATTTGAAAGTCCACCATCACCTTAATTCTTTTCTTTTAGGTAAAGGGATAGGGTAAAATTAAAACATTGCATGCGGGAGGAGTACTAGTACGTTTTCTGACGATTGATACTTGAGCACGGGTCACTTACTAGTACGGGTTAGTGTAACAACATGGTTTGTGTGTGGGTACAAAAATAACGGTATATACAGGAAAACGAAGCCGAATGTTCTTGTCTACTACATAGATTCTATAAAAATTTAGACAAATAAAAACTAGTTTTTACATCAGTCAATGCGGAACCACAGAACGGGAAAAAATTAAAACTATATACTACTATTTCTATTTGATTTTTCATATTTACGATACTATTATAAATTTATTCACTAAAAAATATATTTTTGGTCACAAAAATCTTAGGATTGATATTTATATATTTCTATTTATATATTTGTTTATATATTTCAATATAAAATACGAAAAGTTGGTTAAAAATTAAATAATTTTCTATCTATTGAGATTTAACTGAATAACTAAATTTACGCGCAAAACGCCAGCTCCCGGTACAATTCCGCTACGAAATGTACCCGCACACAATGTGTAAATAGAGTTAAAGAAGTGGGAACATTAATTCTTAAATTTAAAAATCATGTCTGGCCACACTTGACGTTGTACGAAAGAAAGATGTCAAGTTAGACTCGAGATTAGTGTGCTAAGGGTTAAATGTGCTTAATTTATAAAGATTCAGAAGATTTAGGTTTCCGTTGAGAATCAGTTACATTGTTCCAATTTTAGATTTCATCAATGTTTTGAAAATCATTAATTAATAATATTAAATAATATTAACTATAGAAGTCAGCCTTAACACATGGTATGCGGGACACATACTAGTACGTTTTCTGACGATTGATACTTGAGCGCGGGTCACGTACTAGTACGGGTTAGTGTAACAACATGGTTTGTTTGTGGGTACAAAAATAACGGTATATACAGGAAAACGAAGCCGGATGTTCTTGTCTACTACATAGATTCTGGAAAAATTTAGACAAATAAAAACTAGTTTTTACATCAGTCGATGCGGAACCACAGAACGGGAAGGTTGATTAAAAAATCAATTTAGATTTAAAATTAACATTTTATTTATCCTTGCGAAAATGATATTATATATATGTATATTTATATATTATATATATATATATATATATATATATATATATATATATATATATATATATATATATATTATATATATATATATATATATATATATATATATATATATATATATATATATATATATATATATGTTCATTTGTCTAGTTATATATTTGTTTATATATTTCAATATAAAATACGAAATGTTGGTTAAAAATTAAATAACTTTCAATCTATTGAGATTTAACTGAATAACTAAATTTACTCTCAAAACGCCAGCTCCCGGTACAATTGCACTGCGAAATGTACCCGAACACAATGTGTTAAAAAACGATTTTATAAATTTTTCCTTATAGTGTTATGAATTATTAACGAAGAGTTACATATATAACTTGAAGCACTTTTTGCTTACATATATAACGTGAAATAAATAAATTAATCGAAAAGTAATTATCTTTATTCATCGAAATGTCATTAAAATTAGATAATATTTTTAAAAAATTAATTTTTTGTAAGTTTTCAAAATATTCCTAACAATTTAATTTTTCACAGGTTCTCACAAAATATATATAATTCATTGTTAACATACATTAAAAGTCTGTTTGTTCCTTTTAAACTTAAACTTCATTTAGATAATTAAAAATCCTTTAAATCAACTTACACACATAAAAATGTTTCTCATATATTATTTATTTAATATGTCAACGAAGTAATACCCCAAAATCTTTGAAAGACATTTTTAAGTTGTGATCAGGGCGAAAAAAAAGGAAGAAACAGTTTAAAAATTAACGAAATATTTCAAAAAATTTAATATTTTTAATACTTTGATTTAATATTTTTAATGTCATTGATTTATTTGACCTTAATGTGTACATGTAGAAAATTTATTAACTCTAAATAATAATTCCTAGAAACACTCAGTAACGTTCACCGTTCTCTTAACATGGGCTCCAGAACACGCGAAATTCCATCTACTCAAAGGTAGAACACATTTATCAACTGAGATACAACCAAATTATTTTGTGAAAAAAAAGATGTATTATTATAAATAGCCTATATTTTTAATTACTAGGTCTTCCTTGGTAATGTAATTCAGATACAGGTGGATCAGATACAGGTCAGATCGTGATGAGAAAGGCTCTCATTCAGATATCAAGACCAAGCAAAATACTTAATAAATCAGATAGTGGTCAAATCGTGGTGAGAAAGGATCTCACTCAGAACTCAAGACCAAGGAAATACTTAATAAATCAGATAGTGGTCAAATCGTGATGAGAAAGGCTCTCATTCCGAACTCAAGACCAAGCGAAATACTTAATAACTCAGATACAGGTCAGATCTTGATGAGAAAGGCTTCTTACTCAGAACTCAAGACCAAGCAAAATTCTTCATAAAATTCAGATACTGGTCAGATCATGGTGATAAAGGATCTCACTCAGAACTCAAGACCAAGCGAACTACTTAATAAATCAGATACAGGTCAGATCGTGGTGAGAAAGAATCTCACTCAGATATTTAAAACCAAGAAAAATAAAAATCAGATACAGGTCAGATCGTGTGAGAAAGGATCTCACTCAGAACTCAAGACCAAGCTAAATACTTAATAAAAATCGTTTATGTTAATGATGGAGAAAACGTGTAATAAACAGACAAGAGACACGCGTCTGTTTGATTTATGAAAAGATTATCTCGAGGATAGGAAGATCAAGTGAATGATTTCTCATGAGAAAGAGTTTTAGAACACCATTTATTTGTTGGCTTATTAAAATATGAGGGGAGATATTGCATACAATGGCATAAAGATTGTAAAGATCTTCAGCTTTTCCTGGGAGAATAAGCAGTTGGAATTGAAAAAGGGAATAAAGGGCTTTACGTAGCAATTATTAGTTTAATTTTTAGTTTCGGGAAGTGTAAAAGGAATCTCAATAATTATATGTAATAATTATATGCCAAAGTCAATAATTTATATGCGTGATTTATTTTGGGTGGCTGGGAAACTTAAAATTAAGAAAAGTAGAACATGTATAAGGAGAACTTTTAAAATTTTTAGGGATAATAATTATATATATATATATATATATATATATATATATATATATATATATATATATATATATATATATATATATATATATATATATATATATATATAGAGAGATGAGAGAGATAGATAGATATAGATTATAATATATATATATATTATATATATATATATATATATATATATATATATATATATATATATATATATATCATATGTGTGTGCGTCCATATGTATATATATGTATGTATATATATATATATATATATATATATATATATATATATATATGAATATTACACATATGTATTTATACATGTATAAATGTATATATTATATATATATATATATATATATATATATATATATACATATACTTACACATTACATATGTGTGTGTACTTTAAATAAGATTACTTCTAATCCCAAATTATAAATATACAGTGTAGTGAAACCATCAATTTTTGATTTGCCGAATTTCAATAATTTGTTAAGGAAATTTTAATATGTATCTTACTAAAAGAAAAATATAAAATATACCATAATGTCACTTGTTTTAGTCATTTCTATGTAAATCGTATGGACTGCATATATCTCTTTTTAGCCAAATAACTTGGCTGCGTCTCTCCTATGCCAAGTGTGTTCTAAGCATAAGAGTTTGGAATTTTATATCCGGCATACAAAATTCGTGAAAACGTCTATTTTTTCTCTTTTTTTATCTGAAGGTGACGGTGAACATGAAGAAGCAATTTTATAAGTTATTGACTTATAGATAAGAAACTTTTTACACGTGTACAAGAAATAAGTAAATAAATCCCATTAGACATTTTTCTTAACGTGCAATAGTGTCTTTGAAGAATTCATATTTTATGAAATTTTTGTTAAATTTTTTTATTATTCTTTGCGACATAATAGCCTATATAATAATAGCCTATATAATAATCTCCTATATAATAATAGTCTAAGTCCGTCTGTCCTCCAATTTATGAAGCGGTTGGACCTGGAATGGATAGAGGCATCCTTGAATTCTTGATGAGTTAGGGTTAGCAACGTTCGAAATCCACCTCTTCCTCCCTTTTCTAGCATTCAATGCCCTTATTTGAAGCCTCATTCTACAATAAATTAGTATAAATATACTTCATACCACGACGAAAAATACTGTCGTCTTTAAAACGTTCGAAACCCAACTTTTAAATACTTTTGGAACATTTAATGCCATTATTTCAAGCCCTATTTTTCCCCAGTTAAGACCAGGCGATTAAATTAAAATCAATTTCTCATTTAATAAATAGATAAAAATAACATTTATTCTAGCATTAAGACATCATTCATTTACCCCTCTCACTTAATAATTTCTTGTTTAAAATTATTTAAATATCGTCTGCATTATTTTCATACTTTTTATCACTGAACTTAGATATTACGTAAATAATTTTCTTTTATATTTGGCTTAAATAATAGATTAGGTACATATGTGATAATTTTAAATTTAATCATTGATTTTTTTGTTGCAATGAAAATTTTATCACCGTTATTAACAAATTCTATCTACCTCCAGGGTGTAGTGGAAATAATAGTTTCATTCCTTTACTTCCATTAATTACTGTGGCAAAAAAAAATTGGGAAGAATTTAACGATAATTTCGACGTAGCTAAGAAAACTTTGAATTATCTTTCTAAATGAATTCAACGTGATTCTAAACTGCATTCACAGTATCGGGAGACTTTAGAGGAGTATGAAGATAAACAAATTATTGAGCATGTACCAGATAATTCTCAGCCAAAAAACAAACCATCTTTTTACCTGACTCATAGGGTATTTTACAATTCTGGAAAATTAAAAATTTTACTGATCCCGTCATATGACGGGCTATATGCTAGTTTTCATTAGAAGTCTATAAAATTTTTACCAAGCATTTCTAATATACTTTAAAATAAACCTGTGCATTCGTTTTGAATTTTGACTACATAACTTTTTTAAAAACTTGAATTTAATTCTTAATTTGTATTCATTAATTCTAATTCAATTCTTAAAGACTCAATTTAATCTACAAAATTTCGAATTTTTTCCAGATAATTCTCTTTGCAGGTAATAGAGATTTTGCTAGTAGCCTTTTCACATATTTCAATGGAAAAATAATTTAAAAGCTTTTTTGATCAAATCAGAAAAATGAAATATTTGAAACAAGCTATTGGTTTGGAAACTAGGATAAAATTTTAAAATGCTTAAAATATTTTTCAATTTTCAAAATATTCAACAATTTTATAAATTATTCTTATGCTTTGAATATCCGGAATCTTTAAGTAATTTTTATATAAGCATGCACATTAGGAAATCTCCGTAGTAAAATAGGAATAAATTTAAAATATTAGAATTTTGTGACTTCGTCTTTAAAATTTGTATAGCAATCTTTATGTAAATAATATGTGTATGTATGTGTGCGTACAGCAATACTTATGAGGGGTGCAATGACCACTTCTCCCCCCCCCTCCTTCTTTACGATTTTCTGACGATTGATACTTGAGCACGGGTCACGTAATAGTACGGGTTAGTGTAACAACATGGTTTGTTTGTGGGTACAAAAATAACGGTATATACAGGAAAACGAAGCCGAATGTTCTTGTCTTTCATTTTTTATAATGTAAAAATGTTTATATATAACATTATTCGAAAAAATTAAAACTATATACTACTATTTCTATTTGATTTTTCATATTTACGATACTATTATAAATTTATCCACTAAAAAATATATTTTTTGTTTACAAAAATCTTATGGTTGTTATTTATATATTTCTATTTATATATTTGTATATATATTTCAATATAAAATACGAAAAGTTGGTTAAAAAATTAAATAATTTTCGATCTATTGAGATTTAACTGAATAACTAAATTTACGCTTAAAACGTCTTCTCCCGGTACAATTCCACTGCGAAATGTACCCGCACACAATGTGTCAACTAAGCAAAATTGTATTCACACGACATTTGAATAGCTACTTTTCATAAACTACTATTTTATTTACTGATATGAATTCATAAACACACAAATTTACAAGAAGCAATTAGAAATTATGTGTTGTTGCTGTTACTCACATAATAATTCGTTAAATTATTTGTTTTAATTTTCATATAATAAGTGGGCGATAGGGTTAAAGCAATCTGTCCTTCAATGGTGTTACACCTTCTATAAACCCTCTAATTATCCCTATACGTCAAAACGATCTAGTTTCACCATACAAACCTTTGATATTTTTACTTGACCTTCAATATTACTAGACAAGACAGTGCTTTAAGACTAAACAGAAACCTACCATGGACCCACCCTTTGATTACAGTTGAAGCTTTTTAACTAACAGACTTGTCTTTTCAAGGCGATATAGAACTGAATAATTTTTGAGGTTTTATTTTTGAGGGTTCTTCATGTCTGACATAAGTATCAACCCTCTTTCCTTGGAGATCTCTAAGAAAGCAGTCCTTCTCTCTTACTCCGAACGTCTTTGATTATCCCAGCTTCAATCGATACCGCCTACAAGTAAAATAAAATTCTTTAAACATAAGGTTTGGTTTGAGTGCAAGTTTAGTTTCGAGAACTAATATCTCTTTTACCATATTACTTCCAAATGACGATTAAAGCAGTTTCAAGTGCAAGGACAAATCTAATTTTTCTAGTACTAAAGCTGCAGCTCACAATTTTTACTATAACAGATGAGACAGTCAGACTTCATCGTTGTACATTATACCAACTTTATCCATGCTGACTCTATGACTAAGATATTCTGAGAACTTCAAGATCATTGATCCAGAAGTCTAGTATTCCGTAAAGCACTTGTATTACAACAACATGTCATACATAATAAAAAAAAATATGTAATTTTATTCTCTTTTTTTCGTAAAATCAGGAAAATATTAAATAATAAAACTGTTTAAATGTCTTTAATATAAACCAACTTTTAACAACTTACTCTATGACTAAGATATCCTGAGAACTTCAAGACCATTGATCCAGAAGTCCAGTATTCCGTAAAGCTCTTGTATAACAACTGATAACATGTCATAGACAATAAAAAAATTATGTAATTTTATTCTGTTCTTTTTTTTCGCAAAATCAGGAAAATATAAAATAATAAAGCTGTTTACATGTCTTTAAAATTAACAAACTTTTAACAACTTACTCTATGACTAAGATATCCTGAGAACTTCAAGATCATTGATCCAGAAGTCCAGTATTCCGTAAAGCTCTTGTATAACAACTCATAACATGTCATAAACAATAAAAATAAATTATGTAATTTTATTCTGTTCTTTTTTTTTCGCAAAATCAGGAAAATATATAATAATAAAACTGTTTACATGTCTTTAAAATTAACCAACTTTTAACAACTTACTCTATGACTAAGATATCCTGAGAACTTCAAGATCATTGATCCAGAAGTCCAGTATTTCGTAAAGCTCTTGTATTACAACTGATAACATGTCATAGATAATAAAAAATTATGTAATTTTATTCTGTTCTTTTTTTTTCAAAATCAGGAAAAATAAAATAATAAAACTGTTTACATGTCTTTAAAATTAACAAACTTTTAACAACTTACTCTATGAGTAAGATATCCTGAGAACTTCAAGATCATTGATCGAGAAATCCAGTATTCCATAAAACTCTTATATTACAACTGATAACATGTCATAGATAATAAAAATAAATTATTTAATTTTATTCTGTTCTTTTTTTTTCGCAAAATCAGGAAAATATAAAATAATAAAACTGTTTACATGTCTTTAAAATTAACAAACTTTTAACAACTTACTCTATGAGTAAGATATCCTGAGAACTTCAAGATCATTGATCCAGAAGTCCAGTATTCCATAAAACTCTTATATTACAACTGATAACATGTCATAGATAATAAAAATAAATTATTTAATTTTATTCTGTTCTTTTTTTTTCGCAAAATCAGGAAAATATAAAATAATAAAACTGTTTACATGTCTTTAAAATTAACAAACTTTTAAAAACTTACTCTATGAGAAAGATATCCTGAGAACTGATTCAAGAAAGTATTCCGTAAATGTATTAATCCTTTTTCAATTGTTCGATATATAAGTTGTAATAAGTTAACATGTCATAGATAATAAAAAAAAATTTTGTAATTTTATTCTGTTCTTTTTTTTTCGCAAAATCAGGAAAATATAAAATAATAAAACTGTTTACATGTCTTTAAAATTAACAAACTTTTAAAAACTTGTTAAAGTGTTTTAATTATACGGATGAATAACAGTTCTGCTTTATACGCTTTTTGATCTAAGTTTTATTAATGCTACTAAGTTCCTCAATAAATTCTGTGACCCGAATGTCAAAATCAAGATATAACACAAATTTGTTAAAGATTTAACAGATTAATCTATATAATTATCGTTGTTCTCTGCCTATAAATACAGGCAGACAAAGAGACTGTTTTAATAACCACATTTTTAATTTAGTCATATGATTAGAATAATGAAAAGTCTAAATATTTTAACACATTGTATGCGGGATACGTACTAGTACGTTTTCTGCTGATTTATACTTGAGCTCTGGTCACATACTAGTACGGGTTAGTGCAGTGGTCAGCAAAGTGCGGCTCCAGAACCGCATGTGGCGTTTTGGTTTAAGTGCGGCTCTGGTACAAATATCCACGGAAGGCGCAATATTATTTTCATTAAAAAAACTTGGTAAGAAAAAAATTACATCTTATTTTGATAAATTAAAATTCTTCTATAAATCGAGAACATGTATAATTTTTTGTTTAAGTTAAAAGATAGATAGGTAATTAAAATTTTATATTATTGTAAAAATACGTAACGAACATCGAGTTTAATTTTATTAGTTTTCTTAAATGTAAACACAAACCATGTAGGTACAAGCATGCGCTCGCATATACTTTTTTTCTAAGAGGGGGCGGGCAAAAGATGGTTTCAAGGGAGTAGGTGGTGGATGTGGTGGCGAGGGGAGGGGTAGGTAGGGGGTGTGAGGTAGCGGGGGACGTGCGAGTGGGGCGGGTGTGCTGGGGATCGGTGGTTGCGAAGGACTGGGGTGGTGGAGGAGTTGTGGGGTGGAGTGGGGGTTACAAATGGCATCACAGACCAGCAGTTGCAGTGTGAACAGGTTTGCCTTATGTACCATTAATAAATATATTAATAAATATTTATTAAGTATGAAATTTAGTTTTATTTAGTGTACTACTTATTTAGTGTAATAAAAGTTTACTAAACAAGCAGATTTGGCTCATAATTTTCTTAAATTGTTATTCATAATTGGCTTTTTGGCTAATAAGTTTGTCAACCACTGGGTTAGTGTAACAACATGGTTTGTTTGTGGATACAAAAATAACGGTATATACAGAAAAAAGAAGCCGAATGTTCTTGTCTACTACATAGATTCTGGAAAAATTTAGACAAATAAAAACTAGTTTTTACATTATTAGTTTTATGATTGCTCTTTTCATTTTCTTATTATGTAAAAATGTTTATACATAACATAATTCGACAAAATTAAAACTATATACTACTATTTCTATTTGATTTTTTCCTATTTCCGATACTATTATAAATTTATCCACTAAAAAATATATTTTTTGTTTACAAAAATCTTATGGTTGTTATTTATATATTTCTATTTATATATTTGTTTATATATTTCAATATAAAATACGAAAAGTTGGTTAAAAAATTAAATAATTTTCGATCTATTGAGATTTAACTGAATAACTAAATTTACGCTCAAAACGGCCACTTCCGGTACAATTCCGCTGCGAAATGTGCCAGCGCACAATGTGTTATCTAAGCAAAATTGTATTCCCATGACATTTGAATAGCTAATTTTCATAAACTACTATTTGATTTGATTTGGCCTACTAGTTTTTCGGTCATAGCCACAAAATTAAGTATACATACACATGTTTGTTCTAGGAGGATGCTTTAACCCTTTAAATACAGTGGAATTATATTTAAGCTTTAAGCAGCAGATCCATTTCATACAACGGGCGTAAATATTTACGTCTTCCTTAAATACGCTCTTCAGTAATTTGCCTCTTGTCTTATACGCTCACTGTTTTGGTTGGTTCCTTGCTTGCTTTGAAACACTTTGGTTTACTTTTTTAATAAACGAGGGCTAGTGTCTGTAATAAAATAGAATTAGCTAGTGTCTGTAATAAAATAAAATTCTTTAAACATAAAATTTGGTTTGGGTGCAAGTTTAGTTTCGAGAACTAGTATCTCTTCTACCATATTACTTTCAAATGAGGATTGAAGCAGTTTCAAGCCGAAGAACAAATCTAATTTTTCTAGTACTAAAGCTGCAGTTCACAAATTTTTCTATGACATATGAAACAGTCAGACTTTATCATCGTACATTATACCATCGTCATCCATGCTTACTCAATGACTAAGATACCCTGAGAATTTCAAGATTATTGATCCAGAAGTCCAGTATTCCGTAAACCTCTTGTATTACAAATGGTATTGGACCTTTTGCTTAAAGCCGATTCTACTCGGCTACGAAGAACTATGATAGTAATAGGATTCGAACCCACAAATTTTGGTACTGATGAGAAGTACCTTACCCATTCGGCGTTAGCTGCTTTGGAATGCAATAACGGGACCTTCAATAATTTCTTTTTTGTAGCTCTTTCCTTGTAACAATAAACAATGTTTAGACTATGATGTATGTCTTTGTTTCCTACTAAATACATTGGACTCCGCTTAATGTGATCGTGGTTAATGTTATCAATCGCTTATTGTTATCGAAATCACTTGGTCCCGATTTTCTCTATTCATTTGTATGTTAAAATTATCGCTTTATGTGATCGTTACATCGGTTAATGTTATCAGTTTTCGAATCTCATTTTAACTGGCAAAGGAATATTCACAATGTATTCAGAAGGAACCCATTCTTTTCTTTTCCTTCGTTCTTGTTTTAATTTCCAAGAATTCTCCCTCTTCCACCAAGGGAAAAAGATAAAAAAACAAAGTAGTAGGAATTACACATTTATGGAATTTTTCAGAAATACGCACACCCTGCTGGTGGTCAATAGTTGTCAGATAAGCAGAAGGCAACAAATTCTATTCGGAACTGAGAAGGAGCGTATTCACATTTTATGCCTTGCTCGCTTACATGCAGTTTGTCGATATGGAAGCCAGAAAGCGAAATGATTTAACATTAAAACTAAATATCGAAATTTTAAATCGTTATGACAGGTTACCAAATATGAGTCAGCGCAATGCAGAAGAGTTAAACATTTCCCAGCTTCTGAATTGCATCGCAAAGTGCTGAAACGTTGAGTACAACACCGCTCCGAGACTTTAAAAACGTTATGATTACGAACGATTTATCAATGAGCTTCTAAAGAAGTAGACAGTTAAAACAATATCAATTAATTTATTATGTAAACAAATTCTTATGTCTTAAAGGTTAACATACAGTCAAAAATATAAGGTTTTCCGCTGAGGAATTTTAATTTGATCTGCTACTTGTCGGAGGTTAAAGTGAGACCAAATTCTTTAGGTACTCCGTTAAACCCAATTACGTTGACCTTGACCCAAATATAATGAGTTTTTTCATTTTATTATTGAAATTTAGTACGGGTGAATTAAAGGGAGTGGGTGGGTAAATTTATCTATTTTTGTACATCGTTTATTGTTATCAAAAACGGTGTACAAACTGATCACATTAAATAAGACCACTGTATTTTTGCGTTACTATGCAACTCTTCCAAAAAATAAATAACGGTGACACTAGAGAGACCTTCCATTGAAGAGAGTTCCTGTCTTCTACCTTGGGTGAAATTCTGAATACTCAGCTTGCCCCGATTACGCTGAATATATTTACTACATAACAAATATTAAAATTTCTAGACATGAAGGGATTCGTTGTTTTTGTATTATAAAGGCTTAAAAATTTTTATTTATTTCGGTTATTGTTATCAAAATTACGGTATCCCAAACTGATCACATTAAACGGAGACCACTGTACTTCGCGTTACTACGCACCTCTTCCAAAAAATAAATAACGGTGACACTAGAGAGCAAATTCCATTGAAGAGAGTTCATGTCTTCTATCTTGGGTGAATCTTCTGAATCCAACTCAGCTTGCCCCGATTACGCTGAATATATTTACTACATAACAAATATTAAAATTCTCTCTAGACATGAAGGGATTCATTGTTTTTAGGTATTATAAAGGCTTAGAATTTTTATTTATTTCGGTTATTGTTATCAAAATTACGGTATCCCAAACTGATCACATTAAATGGAGACAACTGTACTTTCCCTTACTATGCACCTCTTCCAAAAAATAAATAACGGTGACACTAGAGAGACCTTCCATTGAAGAGAGTTAAGTCTTCTATCTTGGGTAAATCTTCTGAATCCAACTCAGCTTGCCCCGATTACGCTGAATATATTTACAACATAACAAATATTAAAATTCTCTCTAGACATGAAGGGATTCATTGTTTTTAGGTATTATAAAGGCTTAGAATTTTTATTTATTTCGGTTATTGTTATCAAAATTACGGTATCCCAAACTGATCACATTAAATGGAGACCACTGTACTTTGCCTTACTATGCACCTCTTCCAAAAAATAAATAACGGTGACACTAGAGAGCAAATTCCATTGAAGAGAGTTCATGTCTTCTATCTTGGGTGAATCTTCTGAATCCAACTCAGCTTGCCCCGATTACGCTGAATATATTTACAACATAACAAATATTAAAATTCTCTCTAGACATGAAGGGATTCATTGTTTTTAGGTATTATAAAGGCTTAGAATTTTTATTTATTTCGGTTATTGTTATCAAAATTACGGTATCCCAAACTGATCACATTAAATAGAGACCACTGTACTTTGCGTTACTATGCACCTCTTCAAAAAAATAAATAACGGTGGCACTAGAGAGCAAATTCCATTGAAGATAGTTAATGTCTTCTATCTTGGGTGAATCTTCTGAATCCAACTCAGCTTGCCCCGATTACGCTGAATATATTTACAACATAACGAATATTAAAATTATTTCTAGACATGAAGGGATTCATTGTTTTTAGGTATTATAAAGTCTTAGAATTTTTATTTATTTCGGTTATTGTTATCAAAATTACGGTATCCCAAACTGATCACATTAAATGGAGACAACTGTACTTTCCCTTACTATGCACCTCTTCCAAAAAATAAATAACGGTGACACTAGAGAGACCTTCCATTGAAGAGAGTTAAGTCTTCTATCTTGGGTAAATCTTCTGAATCCAACTCAGCTTGCCCCGATTACGCTGAATATATTTACAACATAACAAACATTAAATTTCTCTGTAGGCATAAAGGGATTCATTGTTTTTAGGTATTATAAAGGCTTAGAATTTTTATTTATTTCGGTTATTGTTATCAAAATTACGGTATCCCAAACTGATCACATTAAATGGAGACCACTGTACTTTGCGTACTATGCACTCTTCCAAAAAATAAATAACGGTGACACGAGCAAATTCCATTGAAGAGTTCATGTCTTCTATCTTGGTTGAATCTTCTGAATCCAACTCAGCTCAACGATACGATTTAATTATTTATTCATGGGTTCGAATATATTTAATAATTTTAATTATTTCATTATCTGTTGCAAAAGATCTATAGCACTCAAACCAATCAGCTTGATTACACTTTTTTACAACATAACAAACATTAAATTTCTCACTAGACTTGAAGGGATTCATTATTTTTATGTATTATAAAGGTTTAGAATTTTTATTTATACAAAATTGGATAATCATTAGTCCTAATCTGATTTAATTCCAAGACTGAAAAAAATTCCTTTAGAACAGTAAAATTTGAAAATTGAATTTACTCAAATGTCGTCAAAACTAGGCATGTTCTGTCATTCGAATTATTTTGTGGTTCGAATAATTTGGGTATGATAACTTTAATTTTATATCCATGTTTGATTTCTTCTGTAAAATTATCTATATCTCTCAAAGAATTTAAGCTTCATTTTCATTTCTTTGCAGACATAGAAGACAAACTGCTGCATTTAAAAGGCCAAATGTTGTACATGGAAGAATGGAAAAGTATGGCTTATTTAGGAACACCAGTGTAAGAGTATAATTATTTCACTTGTATTGCTGTCAAAATAAATTAAATCAAAAATTACCATAAAACGTTTCACCATAACCGGTATTAGATAGAAGTGTTTGTTCTGGAATTTCTGGTTTTAAAACTTCAACATTTGAAGGTCTATTTGTTTTATTCTTTATTTAAAGCAAAATAGTTAATGTGAGAACTACAACTTAATATAGCTTTCTCACATTATTGAAAGACAACAGCTGAGCTTCTTAGTAAATTTTTTTAATACCCCTTTAGAAGATTAAGATTATTCCATCAGTATAATATTTCTTCAAAACAGCTTGAGATAATTTTGGCAAAGCTTTAAATCTCCTTTCTTTGTATTCATATATGAAAATGCAAACATCTTATCTGTATTGTAGAAAAATATGAATTCTTTACTTTATTTTCTCCTTTTTAGCATGCGGGATTTGGACGCTATGCTTCATACGGGTCTCTACATTAACGACTTGAGCATGCACGATTTCAGCAGAGACATGGTGTTAGCTGGGCAACAGCAATCAGCGGAACTTAAACTGGCTCTAGACCAGGTAAGTTTTCTTACCTTAACCCTTTGCCTTAAAACAACGTATGGGAGACGTGATCGTACTGCTGTGCCTAAAATGAGAACCTCGTATCACACACGTGATGATTCTGTCTGGCCAAAAGTGAAAAGCTCGTGTCAGACACGTGATGATTCTTTCTGGCCAAAAGTGAAAAGCTCGTATCAGACATGTTATTGTTTTTAGGCGATAAAGTTTTTGTTTTTGCGTTATTGTTTGTTACAGTTGCAATATAAGAGTTGGTCGTTTATTCTTAGGCGTAATTGCAATAGAGTATTATATTATATGCAATAAATAATTAACTGTTGGTGCTTAAAAAATTCTTTAAAAAATCTAAAAATTTAACCTAATGGCAAAAAGGAAAATTGATACTAATAACGGTGCTGGAAAGTGTCCTGATTACACCTTAGAAACTGAAACAGATACCGATTTGGATACATCTGAAGATAGCATTGTAGTTTGTCCTGTAAAAAAACGTGTCGAAATTTAGTTAGTGATGAAACTGGTTCTGGTCAAGACGCATGAGTAAAGCTTTCATCGAAAGTGGCACACACAATCGTCACTCGATTCATAAAGCAAGAAGTTAAATACTGAAGCTAGAGCGAAAATGGCGATTTAGTTTGTAGAAGATGATTTCACGTTTCTTCCCCTTTGGAAAGAAGTATTCCACTGAAGTTCTATATGGGTAAAGATCCATACATGAATATGTTACCTGTTTGTGTCTCGCATACACCAACTAAACCCCATGTAGACGGCTAGTTAACTTGTTTAGACAGCTTAAATATACTTTTTGCTATCAGAGGGTTGTACTAAAAAAGGCAGTACTTATCCCCAAAAAATGAGTTTGTCTGTATCAAAAAAAATGAACTTGCCTAATCAACAACAAACGAAAACACATGATTAAATAAACAACATCCAACAAATGGAATGCTGCAAATAAAATTAAAATTGGATTCCTCATTGGCAACAATATGATGTAGACGTATAAGATGGCCACGGGTGACAGAATTAACACGGGTATTTATATAGATTGAGGGTCAATCTATATAATGGACTCTCTGTAAAATTCTGCGGAAAACATTTAAAACTAAAATCATTAAGTAAAGGACAAACATCAATATAATGGGAAAATATCAACTTTAGAAAAGCAGTAAAATCCAGAATGCACTTAGAAGTAGTACTTAGCACGAGGAAAATAGTCAGATTCGGTAGGGAAATAATTAAAGAGTTTCACATTCGAAGTAGAACCTGAATTTCCGGATCGCACACGAAGCAAGAATATCTGTGGTTTTACGGTATTAGACTTAAAATATTAAGTCTTTATTTAATATTGTAAGAATATGCGCCTACCGTAAGAGTCTTTCTCTAATATCGTGCGTAAGAATAAACTGAAATCCAACTCACTTTTGGTACTATTTAGCACTAGTCATTATCCATATGAAATGGAATAATTATTAAAATAGTCCTTATCCGTGTGAAATGGAATAAGAATTAAACTTTTAAAGTGGAGACTGCATCTTCGGATCACACACGAAGCAGGAATGTCTGTGGTTTTACGGAATCAGATTTAAAACATTAAGTCTTTGTCAGATATCGTAAAATTAAGGGTTATTGTACGAATCCTGCTCTTATACGTTCAAGAATAAAATAAAATCTAGCTTACTTTTGGCACTATTTAGAACTAGAAAAGTAGTCATTATCCATGAGAAGGAGGTAAGAATTAAACTTTATAAGTGGAGGCTGTATCTTTGGATCAAACATGAAGTAGGAATGTCTGTGGTTTTACGGAAGTAAACTTAAAACATAAGTCCTTGTCTAGTAATGTAGCTTTTCTCAGGGAAATAAGGAGTAAGTTCTAATTGCTCCAAGCCAGTTAAAACAAAGAGAGAGAGAGAAACAGATTAGCTCTCTCAAATGCTAAGAAAAAATTACTTCGTAAATATAAGCAGTTTTATTATTATAAGATATAAACTATTACAAAAGTGTGAGTATTTTGATAAAAAATAGCAAAATATTATGCCATGTAGTGGGAAAGGTTAATAAAAGTATAAAAACACAATCACACAACACAGCACATATTTAGCAATGAACCAGGTCTGTTGAGAAGAAAATGTTGACACTCAGGTAAATTAGGCATAGGAAGATATAACTGCGAGAAGACTTACTGCTGACTGCAATTTATTTTACAAAACTTATTGTTTGTACTTGTTTACAAAACTTGTTTTGTTAACAAGTTTTGTAAACAAGTTTGCTTGCGTTATGTTTTTTATTGCATTATATCTGCAAGGCTGTTGTCATGAGGTCAAGGAAGATGGCGTTCAGGAATCGTGTAAAACAAAATGGTGCAATCAACCTCTGGTTACGCTGATTCTTTCGTCTGTCCTTTTTTTCTGTGATTTCCTGCTAATTGCACCGAGGGGGAAAACTCTCCAACGGTCTCATTCCTTTACTAAGGAAGGTGGGAGTGGCAAACTCGATTTGTCCAGCAAGAGTTGGAACTAGATCGGACAGTGAAAACTTTTTTGCCTTTCCGGTGGTAGCCCACTGATAGCAACAAGAGCTTTCACTGATAGAACTTTTTGTTACAGAAAAGCAAATAAATAAATAAATGATATACCTGGGGGAATTTGCATTGTTAGTTGTATCACGTATTGTTTAAACTCATGTATAATCCATAATATTGGAATAGTATTTAAAAAATGTCGTTTTTTGTCCAAAAGATTCTTTTTTATTGGAGAATTAATATTCAAAAAGAAATAAGTAACCTTTAATCTACTTAATACAAAAGCTAATAATTTAGGTAGTAAATTACAGAAAAAATCAAAAACTTTCTTTTGAACGGCATGTGTAGAAAGCAAACATTTAATTTCGGTTACCAGTTGAAAACAATATTACTGACTCGATTGTACATCATAGTGTCAAGCAGATGTGCTATTTTTGTCAGTTTAATTAGAATATTGGCAGTGGTACGACTTTAGCAAACTTCCTCTGCTATATATAAAAATTAATTATGAAAGAACCTCTCGGGCTTTCTTTTAAGGAAAATATTCAATACCATCTTAAAAATATATTGACTGCAATATTTTGAATTATTTGTTTAGTATGACTGTGCTATTCGATTTATTTCGATGCATAGTTGAGTTTTTGTAATGTTTTAAGTTTTGAGGGTACCAAACCCTTTGTACACCTACTACCAGAAATCGTACAAACAATTTTCAGCCTATTTCCAAAGTTGGAATTAAACTCTCTGTTTTATTATCTTCAAACAGTTGAGGAATTTTATAGGTAGCAGTGAAATTTTGTTAAAATTGACAGCCTAATTCGATTTTACATGTAAAATTTTACCAGTCCACTAATAGAGCAAACTTTTATGCAAAGATTGTAAGCAAATATGTGATGTGATAGAACTTTGTGATAAGGAAGCTTTGGAAAGTTATTGTTCCGTTGTTCAAATCCCAAACGCGTACGAGGGTAATAGCAGACATTTCTGGGTCCACGATTAAAAGATTTTACTGAGACTTAGAGTGAAGATACTAATGTATAGGAAGCTTTGTAAAGTAATTATTCCGTTGTTCAATTCCGAAACGCGTACCAGGGAAATAGCTGAAATTTCTGGGTTTGCGATTAAAAGATTTTACTGAGACTCAGAGTGAAGATACTAATTTATAGGAAACTTTATAAAGTTATTATTCCGCTGTTCAAACCCCAAACGCGTACCAGGGAAATAGCTGAAGTGTCTGGGTCCACGATTAAAAGATTTTACTGAGACTCAGAGTGAAGATACTAATTTATAGGAAGCTTTTGAAAGTTATTGTTCCGTTGTTCAAACCCCAAACGCGTACCAGGGAAATAGCTGAAGTGCCTGGGTCCATGATTAAAAGATTTTACTGAGACTCAGAGTGAAGAGACTAATTTATAGGAAGTTTTGAAAAGTTATTGTTCCACTTTTCAAATCCCAAAAGGGTGCCAGGGAAATAGCTGAAGTGTATGTCTATAAAGGCTTTTATATATTGAAATGGCAGAATTGGAATATGCTCTTCCGTGTAAATTAAACTACACATCAATTCCATTAGTGTTCTGTTAATACTTGATTCAGATGAACCCGTGTATTATGTTCTATCAAGGCAGTAGAAACTACAAGATGCAATAAATTTCTTACCATTGTAAATTTATTTAATGATAAATAACTATTTCTCCAAAAATCACAGTTCCTTGTTTCTCTACAGGAGCTACAAAAGAGTCGGCAGTTGGAAGAATCTATGAAGAAGTTGGACATTGAAATGAAAAGAACTGACGAGCTTTTATACCAAATGATTCCTAAACAGGTTGCTGATAGGCTACGGAGAGGAGAGGCTGCCGTTGACACGTGTCAGGTAATTTTCGTCCTAATATAAATTTTGTCTTCTTAAATAAATTCTCTGTAAAAGAAAAGAATGTAATTCAGCTTGATTTGAGGAATATAGAACTCTAAATATGGTCATAATATCATTTTGACTATTGATTTGTATTTTTAATTTGCTCAAATTGTAGCTATAACCTTTTTACGCATGCACTCAGCGTTTGAAATATGTATCTCTACTATTTCAAAAGCGGCCGAACGATGGCCGATTGGTTAGGGTGCTGACCTTCGGTACCGGAGTTTGTGGGTTCGAATCCCACAGTGGCATGGATATTCGTAGCCGTTCGGAATCGGTTTTAAGCAGTAGGTCCCGGTCTCATCAGCTCTCGTGTTGCAAAAAGTAGACCGTAGCGCACCAAAACAAACTATTTCAAAAGTTATTCAACCCATTTAAGACTGATGGAATGCAACATAATTTCTACATTTTTAACATATTGAAATTTTGACGTTTTAACCCTCTAACCCTTTAAAGGTCACCTATATAAACGCTTTGGAATTTAATGAAATTAGTTTATAAATATTACCTATGAACCTTATAAATGCAAAATATATTAAAAATTTTCTTTACAATCCTTAGGTTTGCATTAGAGAATACCGTAGGAGGGATTCAGGGGGGTTCACTGACAAACCCACCCCTTCTACAGCGTGAACATAATACTTTTTAAAATTTTAATTATATTGGAAGAACAATAAATAAGTGTTCTTAAAAAGTATAATAAATAAACAGTTTAACAATTTATAAGTGTTGTTTGGATAGATATTTTGTTTGGGGTCAAACGTGAAAAAAATCGAATTACTGACTTTCCAGGTACATCAAGTTTAAATACATATATTTAAAAAAAATAAAGTGTAGTACTATCATTTATTGTAATTTTTAAATGTCAAAAACATAAAAAAACCGGAAAAACCATTCATATTTCTCAAAAAATAGAGAAACAATGTTTAACAGGAGGTTTTCCTGCGAAACCACTGTCCGCAAAGGGTTAAAGGAAAGTAATATAAATTTCTTAGGATTTAATGAATTTAGTTTATAAATCTTATCTATGAACCTTATAAATGTAAAATACATGAAAAAAATGTGCATTCATCTGTAGGAAGAAAGGTTAAAGGGCTGATTTAAATGCAAAACCATCCCTTTGTACAGTGTGAAAATAATACTTTATTTTAAAATTTTTATTAAGGTGGGAGTACAATGATAAATTATCATTAAAAGCGTATAATAAAAAATAGCTAAACAGTTTTTAAGTGTCATTTCGATAAATATAGGTATTTGGGGTCACAAGGAAGAGAAATCAAATTTCTGAATTTTCTGGGTAAAGCACGTTTAAAAATACATATTTCAAATGGAAAAATGAATTAAGTGTACTGTTTTTAGCTTTTGTAAGTTTGAAATGTCATAAACATAGAAAATTTAAAAAAAATCATTCATATGTCTTTCAAAACTAGTAAAAAGAAACTTTTAACAGGTGGATTTGCTGTAAATCCACCGTTCGTTAAAAGGTTAACATTTTATAACATATTCTTGGTGTTTTATGCTTTAACCCCTTCCCGGTTTTCCCGGCAGGAGAAATGTACCATCCTGGCTCATCCCGAGTGTAGCTCGTGCACTGTGAAATTTTACACTGTGCAATCAGTCTTTCCCGAATTATTTCGCACATTCTTTTTATGGTTTCGAATGCTTTTGTTTACTTTTCTGGCTACTAGATTATTTGCTGCTCAAAGAGAGATAGTAAAGGGAAGAAGGTAAGGAGAGAAACACGGTTCCAGATTGCGATGTTGGACTCTGTGCAGTACCGTGTTTTCTATTGTATCATACACGACCAAATTTTGATTAATAATTCCATAATCATTTATGTAAATGCATAGGATATAAATAAAGTTTAATTCAAGATAAAAGTTAGGTATTCTAAGCTTTATATTTATAGTTAGTGTGAATTGACTCCAAAGTCTAATGATTTGTGCCGTACAGAAAGCCAACTATACATGTAAATTACTTGTTTGTTTAAATTGATTTTTTTACAATGCTTTTTAGGAAATTTTGTATTCGAATGATGCTATTATGTTTAAAAAGCTATGTATGTATAAAAATAATCATATGGGTAAATAAATTGACATTTTTGACCCATAATTCCGAAATAAAATGAACTTGGAAGGGGTTAACTGTACCGTGATAGCTCAGTAAGCAAAGGCATTGATGTCAAAACCGTAGGGTTGGTAGGTGAAGGCTTGAGCCGGCTAAAGATCTGCCGTTGTTATTAATGGAGAATAGGATACGTAAAATAGGTTCGTGGTTGCAATATCCTCTAGGTACCCAAAGGATACCACTGGGGTTGGCAGGCCTAAGCCTAGGGGTTTTCTGCATGGCCCCTGCTTCTAAATTACATAGACCCACTTTGTTTGTTCTGTCTTAGGGAGTAATGTTGGCCACCTACATGGTGTTCTCCTAATAAAATGACCAACAAATATCAGTGGCTTGGTAGTAGTGAATGCTATATTAGCCCTTTGAGGACGGGTGTATCTTATATGCAACGTCTTTCAAATTGACTCGTAATGAGTAAAACATTTAATTACTCTGTCTTATTACCACTAGAGGTAACCCTATGTCTGTTATAGGTGAACTTGTCCACTAGAGATATCTGAATACTAGAAAATCCTGTGGTTCGATTTATAAGATATTGCATATATGATAGGCCCGCCCATAAAAAGTTAATATATTTTAAACAATAATAATAATGCCTAAACTTATGTTTTTATTTGATTTTTTATAATGCAATTATTAATTATAAAATAATCATATTCGATATTAGGGATATGTTCACAGCCATCCAAAAAGAATTTCTTTTCATGATTTGAAGAACTAAGAGCAGTATTAATGTTTACAGTATAACATATAAACGTCTTTTTCAATTATTTACATTTAAAAATTTTTTTTTTAATTTTAAATGTTTAAAAATGTTTCATTTTTTTAAATTTCAATTACTATATAAAAATACTATTTTTCTATGTATGATTTAAATTGGATTCTCAAATACAGAGAACAATATCAATGTTTAACGTAATTGTTACCTTTCCTACCGGTAACTCAGAGTACATTTATATAAATGACAGCAATGGAATTGATGTATTCAGGCTTGCAATTCCGTCACTTTTCACACCTTTAGTCACTTTTTTTACAATTGATCACTTTTAGTCACTTTTTTAAGTAAACAGTCACTTTTTTCTTGGTGTATCACAGCAAAAGTCTAGTGTTGAAAAAAAATCATAATTAATACCAAAATATTTAAATAAAAGACCAAAATGAGATGCTCTAATCTTATTTTTTTTTATTAAAATGTAATTGTCATGGTTTCCAGAATTTAGTGATTTTAAAAAGTCGCAAAGAATTTCCTGAAATCTACATTTATACTGAAATGTGAATTTAATATATTAAAGTAACTTACGTCAAAGCATACCTTTCTCTTTTTCTTTTTCTTCACAATTTTTGTTTAGGTACTCTAATCTCGATATGTACATATTTCAAAACATCATTAATATATGCAGAAAATTGTGATTATAAAATTAATGTATTGCATGTATTCAAATCTAATTTATAGATTTTCTTGAATAAGAAACAATGTTGAGTTATGTTAAACAAAATTTTTAACCTATTTTGTATTTGACGCTAAAATCATGTCGTTTGCTTTAGAGTTAAAATAAATAGAAAAATCTTAATAATAGCATCTGTAATCAAGAGGAGAAAAAAATCGCGTTTTTTTTTCAATGTTTAGTCACTTTTTAGTCACTTATCCTGTATTATTTGTCCCTTTTCTCACCTTTTTCAAAGTACCTGAGCAGTTGCAAGCCTGTGTATGTGACTAGGTGCAGTATAAAAATATGATAATTCCAAAAGGCTTCGTTAAAAACATCTATTTATTATTTAAACAAGGCATAACTATGTTACACACAAATTAAAGTAAAGTAAAGTAAAGCACTGCTATAAGCAACACTTGCTACAGCTTACCAAAACAATCACCGTGCTTACATTCAATCAGCCCCTCTTCAACACACTACACGGGCTTTTTATACGGCAGTGAAGTTCCGCAGCGAACTAAAAATTTGCATTGAAATAAATTTGCATGAACAGTATTTCATTTTGCTGCGTTTCAAATAAAATAAAGCTGAATGCACATTTGAATGGAAAGAATAAAAAATAAAAATAGGGCCAGGCACTTCCTATTGTTAACAGTAATACTTGAAATTTTTAAATATTTTAATCGTATGATGTCCATTTAACCCCTTCCAGGTTCATTTTATTTCATGATTATGGGTCAAAAAATGTCAATTTTTTATGCTTATTTTCATACATACATAGCTTTTTTAAACATAATAGCATCATTCGCATACAAAATTTCCTAAATATTAATGTAAAAAAATCAGTTTAAATAAATGAATAATTTACCCGTATAGTTGGCTTTCTGTGCGTCAGAAATCTTTAGACTTTGGAGTCAATTCACACTAACTATAAATACTAAGCTTAGAATACCTAACTTTTATCTTGAATTAAATTTTATTTGTATCCTTTCCATTTACATAAATATTTATGAAATTATTTAAAAATTTGATCGTGTATGATGAAATCAGGAACACGGCACTGCACAGAGTCCAACATCGCAATCTAGACAGTAGAACCTTGTTTCTCTCCCTACCTTGCCGAACGATGGCCGATTGGTTAGTGTGCTGGCCTTCGGTACCGTAGTTCATGGGTTCCAATCCCACTGTGGCATGGATGTTTGTAGTCGTTCGGAATCGGCTTTAAACTGTAGGTCCCGGTCTCATTAGCCCTCGTGTAGCAAAAAGTAGACCGTAGCACCCCAAACCAAAACCAAACCAAATCTCTCCCTACCTTCTTCCCTGTGCTGTCTCTCTTTGAGCAGCAAATAATCTAGTAGCCAGAAAAGTAAAGAAAGCATTCGAAACCATAAAAAGAACATATGAGATAATTCACTAGAGACTGATTGAACAGTGTAAAATTTCACAGTGCCCAAGCTACGCTCGGGTTGAGCCAGGATGAAACATTTCGCCTGCCCGAGTTCAGCTGCGGAAAAACAGGGAAGGGGTTAAATGAAAATATTTATGCTGTTAAACCTGTCTATCACGAAAAACGAGTATGAAAAGAAAACGAGATAGACAGGTTTTCGAGATACGGTAGTTTTCAATTTCTTAAGTCATACGTTCGTGCGTATTTAATAAATAAAATAATGTATCACAATAATTTTAAGGTAGAATACAAATAACATATCCCCTGAAGAAAAACACCATTAATTTATTTTGATGCCCAATATTTTTTATGTATAGTTCTTTTAGATTTAGCAATGATTGAGAAACAAGTCTAACGTTCTCCTGTCATTCCAGACAGTTAGACTATCAATTGCTTTCTCCGTATCTTTTGAAAAGTCTACCGTCCCCTCATCCATCACTATCATTAAGAGGATTAATCTTCACTTTTTGATTTATTTCTCTGTCTATTAAAACTCCAGATATAGCAAGAGATTTGTTCATATATCTTAACACCTTTTTCAAATTAATCGCCAACTGCAATCACTTCTTTTACTGCAATTCATCTTCATCCTACAGTTCGATATTAGCACATTGTATGCGGAACACGTACTAGTACGTTTTCTGACGATTAATAATTGAGCGCGGGTCACGTACTAGTACGGGTTAGTTTAACAACATGGTTTGTTTGTGGGTACAAAAATAATGGTATACACAGGAAAACGGAACCGAATTTTCTCGTCTAATACATAAATTCTGGAAAAATTTAGACGAATAAAAACTAGTTTCTTGAGATTTAACTGAATAACTAAATTTACGCTCAAGGTGCCCGCTCCCGGTACAATTCCGCTGCAAAATGTACCCTCACACAATGTTTTAATAGAGTTAAAGAAGTGGGAACAGTAATTCTTAAATTTAAAAATCCTGTCGAGCCACACTTGACGTTGTACGAAAGAAAGATGTCAAGTCAGACTCGAGATTATAGTACTAAGAGTTAAATGTGCTTAATTTATAAAGATTCAGAAGACTTAGGTGTCCGGTGAGAATCAGTTACATTGTTCCAATTTTAGATTTCATCAATGTTTTGAAAATCATTAATCAATAATTTTAAATAATTTTAACTATGGAAGTCAGCCTTAACACATTATATGCGGGACACGAACTAGTACGTTTTCTGACGATTGATACTTGAGCGCGGGTCACGTACTAGTACGGGTTAGTGTAACAACACGGTTTGTTTTTGGGTACAAAAATAATGGTATATACAGAAAAACGAAGCAGAATTTTCTTGTCTACTGCATAGATTCTGGAAAAATTTAGACAAATAAAAACTAGTTTTTACATCAGTCGATGCGACTGATGTAAAAACTAATGATTTCGCAGCGGTATAATTCCACTGAAAAATGTACTCGAACACAATGTGTTAATGTTTTCAATTCCTTGTTCCACTTCCTGAGATACGGTAGTTTTAAATTTCTTAAGTCATACATACGTATTTAATAAATAAAATAATGTATCAAAATAATTTTAAGGTAGAATACAAATAACATATCCCCTTGAAAAAAAAGACCATTAATTTATTTTAATGCCCAGTATTTTTTTTATGTATAATTCTTCTAGATTTAGCAATGATTGGGAATCGATTCTGATTAAAGTTCTCTTTCATTCCAGACAGTTAGACTATCAATTGCTTTCTCCGTTCGTATTGAAAAGTTTATCGTCCTCTCATCCATCACTATCATTAACAGGATTAATCTGCTCTTTTTGGTTTATTTCTTCGTCTATTAAAACTCCAGTATAGCAAGAGATTTGTTCATATACCTTAACACCTTTTTTCGAATTAATCGCCAACTGCAATCACTTTTTTTACTGCCATTCATCTTCATCCTACAGTTCAATATTAACACAATGTATGCGGGACACGTACTAGTACATTTTCTAACGATTGATACTTGAGCGTGGGACACGTACTAGTACGGGTTAGTATAACAACATGGTTTGTGTGGGTACAAAAATAATGGTATATACAGGAAAACGAAGCCGAATTTTCTTGTCTACTACATTAGATTCTGGAAAAATTTAGACGAATAAAAACTAGTTTCTTGAGATTTAACTGAATAACTAAATTTAAGCTCAAGGCTCCCGCTCCCGGTACAATTCCGCTGCGAAATGTACCTTCACACAATGTGTTAATAGAGTTAAAGAAGTGGGAACAGTAATTCTTATATTTAAAAATCCTGTCGAGCCACACTTGACGTTGTACGAAAGAAAGATGTCAAGTTAGACTCGAGATTAGAGTGCTAAGAGTTAAATGTGCTTAATTTATAAACATTCAGAAGATTTAGGTTTCCGTTCAGAATCAGTTACATTGTTCCAATTTTAGATTTCATCAATGTTTTGAAAATCATTAATCAATAATTCTAAATAATTTTAACTATGGAAGTCAGCCTTAACACATTGTATGCGGGACACGTACTAGTATGTTTTCTGACGATTGATACTTGAGCACGGGTCACGTACTAGTACGGGTTAGTTTAACAACACGGTTTGTTTGTTGGTACAAAAATAATGGTATATACAGAAAAACGAAGCCGAATTTTCTTGTCTACTGCATAGATTCTGGAAAAATTTAGACAAATAAAAACTAGTTTTTACATCAGTCGTATCGACTGATGTAAAATTAAATAATTTTTGATCTATTGAGAATTAACTGAATAACTAAATTTACGAGCAAAACGCCCGCTCTCAGTACATTTTCGCTGCGAAATGTACCCGCCCATAATGTGTTAATGTTTTTGTTTTCAATTCCTTGTTCCACTTCCTGAGATACGGTAGTTTTAAATTGCTCATATTTAAAGTCATACATATCCATTTAATAAATAAAATAATGCATAACAATAATTTTAAGGTAGAATACAAATAACATATCCCCTGAAAAAAACACCATTAATTTATTTTGATGCCCAATATTTTTTATGTATAGTTCTTCTAGATTTAGCAGTAATTGAGAAGCAAGTCTAACGTTCTCTTGTCATTCCAGACAGTTAAGCTATCAATTGCTTTCTACGTATCTTTTGAAAAGTCTACCGTCCCCTCATCCATCACTATCATTAAGACGATTAATCATCCCTTTTTGGTTTATTTCCTTGTCTATTAAAACTCCAGATATATCAAGAGATTTGTTCATATATCTAAACACCTTTTTCGAATTAATCGCTAAATGCAATCACTTTTTTTACTGCAATTCATCTTCATCCTACAGTTCAATATTAACACATTGTATGCGGGACACGTACTAGTACGTTTTCTGGCGATTGATACTAGTACGGGTTAGTGTAACAACATAGTTTGTTTGTGGGTACAAAAATAATGGTATATACAGGAAAACGAAGCCTAATTGTCTTGTCTACTACATTAAATTCTTGAAAAATTTAGACAAATAAAAACTAGTTTTTACATCAGTCGATGTGACTGATGTAAAATTAAAAAATTTTCAATCTATTGAGATTTAACTGAATAGCTAAATTTATGCACAAAACGCCCGCTCCCGGTACAATTCCGCTGCTTAATATACCCGCACACAATGTGTTAATGTTTTCAATTCCTTCTTCTACTTACTTCCTGAGATACGGTAGTTTTAAATTTCTTAAGTCCTACATATGTATTTAATAAATAAAATAATGTATAACAATAATTTTAAGGTAGAATATATATAACATACCCCCGTGAAAAAAAAGACCATTAATTTATTTTGATGCCCAGTATTTTTTTATGTATAATTCTTTTAGATTTAGCAATGATTGAGAAGCCATACTGATAAACGTTCTCCTGTCATTCCAGACTATCAATTGCTTTCTCCGTATCTTTTGAAAAGTCTACCGTCCCCTCATCCATCACTATCATTAAGAGGATTAATCTTCACTTTTTGGTTTATTTCCTCGTCTATTAAAACTCCAGATGTAGCAAGACAGTTTTTCACATTTCTTAACGCCTTTTTCGAATTAATCGCCAACTACAATAATTTTTTTTACTGCCATTCATCTTCATTTTACAGTTCAATATTAATGTCTTCAATTCCTTGCTCCACTTCCTACTCGAGTCTTTTGCCTAATTCCTGCTGCAACGAAGGGCGAAGTTTGAATTTCGAGGTATAAAACTTTTCACGGAAAGTAGTCCAGATAAACAGGGAAACAAAGCAAAGAAATTAATCTGAGGGCAGGAAAAGGAAAAAAGAGATGTGCCGGTTTTTGAAGTAGATTTACGTTTATCTTTACTTTACGTTTTCTAATGCGTCAAGCACAAACTTTCTTACATTTAACCATTCCACATACCAAAGCATGTGTACATTTTTTATGAAGGAACAGTATAGTAGATTTAAGTCTTGAGAGCTATCAATCCAAGTATGTTTATCTTTAGAAGGGAATATATTCTGTTAATTCCATACCCATCTTCTCTGAAACATATTTCAACGAGATAATTTTTGTGCCCACACAAATAACCAGCAATCTGGTTATACAGGCCAGCGAGTATTCGGGACTCTAGCAGGCTGTCAATGAACACCCTGGAATTCAAACATGCTACCTATCATGTCATCTCTAAATATTTAATATTAGTTGATTTGTACATTAGCATTACCAATAAATTAAGATGCCTCCTTTTAACTTTATCTGTGTTCTCGCCAACATTACAGTGACGCCAGCTTTCATACCACAAGTTTTACCAGAAACCTGGTTGTGAAAGGTAGTGTATTCTAGGAAATCTAATAGGCTGCCTTTGATAACCCTGAAACTCAAACATGCTACATCCATCTCACTAATAAATATTGGTTCATATTTGTTTTGTTTTTGCTTTTAAGACATTACCAATGTATTATCAAGTTACCTCTCTTTAACGTTTTATCAATTTATTTATGACTTGTGTCTAAATATACATTCTTTGATGCCATAAATCATGTTTTTTAATATAATTTTTATGAGCATGCACTTTTCTATTTTTTACAGTATTTCGATTGTGTGACAGTTTTATTCAGCGACGTAGTAACGTTTACTGAAATCTGCAGCCGGATTGCTCCAATGGAAGTGGTCTCAATGCTGAACTGCATGTACAGCCTTTTCGATCAACTAACGGAAAAGCACAATGTATATAAGGTAAGTCACGTGTGTTGGCCACTATCTCGTTTTTAATTTTTATTACTGGTATTTATTTGTGATAAGACATTTGTAATGCACAAAGATGTAACCACTGAGTGCGTTTTAGAAACAATAGATACCGAACAGTATGTTGTTAGCAGTTTTAATTCTATCTATTGCCATCTAGTTGGAATACTATATAGAATGTTAGTTAGTCTTACCTCAGATGTGAGTTCGAATACGGAACAGAGATTAATAACTCTTAGTTGGATGCCTTCCATGATATTTTCATGTTATCCCGATGGATAATCCCTTCTATTTTGATAACCCTCAGAAAGAAAGTTTGTTTTGTTTCAATTCTGCAGCTTTCTAGCATCTGTTAATTTTCCAGTGGCTTGACATTCCGTTAATTCATCTTGAACGCCTCTTCCACTAAGAATTTTTTCAGGTACCACTTATATTAGGAGATTTTTTAATTTGGTAACATAGAATTTGATCCCGTAACGCTAACCACTAAGTAAGTAAGTGGTAAGGAATCTATGACCCACAGGACAGACACTGACTTACAAAGACGTTGTAAATGACCCATGTATTTATTTTTATGAACATTTTTTCCCTCTTAGCGCACTACAGCATATTAATGCAAACTATCGAGAATTTACAACTTATTACATACAATATCCACTCCCATGATTTGCTAGGCTTGTGACATCGTATTCTGTACCTTTTTACTCGTCATCGTTTGGCGATGAGGGAAATTTATTTTCTGATTGATCCTCGTACAAAATTGAATTGCTGCTAGTATAATATTTATTCCCGAGCAAAGCCTCTGCACCTTTAAAATTTTTTGAGGTCATTGTAAATACATAACAGATATACTTATGGATTTCAAGAACTCTATTAAAAATCAATCGTTGCAAAACTTGTTAATCTAAAATTTATATCACTGCTTTGGAAAATACGACTGCAGAATGACATGATTACAGAATATTGTTCTTACTCAATAAAAAAAAATACAGAGTGACCACTTCATTTCTAAAAGAGAATTCGAGCACTTTTTACTATAAATAAAATATATCCTTTATAAAAGTTGCCACAGTTGAAATTTTTTATGTTAACATGTAGATCTTTCTAATATTTGATTTTTCTTTTAATAAATTATCGTTCCTTTCTTTCACAGGTGGAAACCATTGGCGATGCGTACATGGTGGTTTCTGGAGCCCCTGATCAAGAAGACTGTCACGCAGACAAAGTGTGTCACATGGCTTTGGACATGGTAGATGTTATCGGTGGTTTAACGGACCCCTCCACCGGAGAAAGTCTTAAGATACGTGTCGGTAAGTTTGATCCCTTTATTGCAATTCACTTCCCCCAAAGTATGCATGGAATAAAAGTAGACAATACTGCAAGTGATATCTGCACTTTAGAACACGTTTTTGAGTTTGGACAAAGTATCTATGGGATTGTATCTGTTTGAGTGTGCTCGTGGGAACATAGTTCAAAGACTAAATGAGATAGAGGAATGCCAAAACGGTATTTCAATATAGAAATTCGGACACAGTTAATCATTCGAGGCACAGTACAGGACCCAGTTCTGTGAACAGTTTGGCAATCTTCTTATCTTTAAAATAACTTTTATGTGAGCCCCATACACTCAAAGAACTAGATAGTGGCAACACCTCCTACAGATAGACTTTCTCAATGAGGCATTGTTAGTGGTTGCCAAACTTCTGAACCTCCTGAGCAACCGCACCTTTTTTATATCCTACTGTGAGTTACCAAAAAAGAAAAGAATATAAATAAGAACTTTATTCAAATATTGCATTTATTTATTTCGTATAAACATATATTTTTAGTAAATAGAAGATCAATAAGTAAGTAAAAATAAGAAATTGTATTTAATTGTATGTAAAAATAAGAAATAGAAATTGAAATCTAAGAAATGAAATTGAAATGTCGATAGTAATGAGTTTGAAACATAAGGAACAGATATTCAATCTGACTTATTAACTTTCATGAGAAGGATGGCACCCTTTTTGATATGGTCATCAGTTTTTTTGCCAAATGTTCATCTGTCAAGATATTTTTTAAAAAAATTTGCATTTTTCGATCTACCTAAAGTTTCTACTAGTAGCTTGTAAATGATGGTTTGGAAATCTCTGAACTGGATAAATGATGATATCTGACATGTGATTCTCATACAAAACTTGTATGTCTGTATAAGTCTCATTAAATGTGTCAGCTAGAAGAAATATTGCAGATTATTTGGTTCATAAAAGATCGAAGTGTTTATCTTCAACAACTAGGTGATATAAGTCATATCTTTATGTGGGAGCATGTGAATAAGCCAAAGAAAAAACAACATGCACTATTCTTTTTCAGTTTTGCTTAAAATTTATGTACTTTTTCTATCTTCCAAAAGAATGATACTGACGGGATAAATTATCTTTCTTCCAAACCTAAATTACTGATTGTTACTAGGTAAAATGAGAGGAAAAGTATAGTGTTAGCAAATATATTTATTTTAAGAAAAATATTCACAATAAGGGTGAAACTTACTTAAAGCTGGTTGAACTGTCATATGTTTGTGTCCTGCAATTAAGCGTATTTTAAAATGCTTATCTGAAGGAAATAAATACTCTGCAATGTACTTTGATTACTCAGCTTAGAATAATTTCTGACCTTATATCAAAATCTAAAAGAAAAAAGGCTACCACTTTTGAATGTCTTCCTTTTTAAAGTAATACAATCTCCTTTTTATAATTGAAGCATAATTTTTGTGACAGTGAGTCAAACCCGGAAATAATGCTTATACTTCATGACAACCACTCGTCTTTCAATATTCGCTTATGTCAAAAGACGAGGGCCTGTCATATTAGAAAAAAATAGATGTGATTGGGGCACTTTATGTTCTCCCTTTCTTGTTATTTCTATATGTTATTCCCTCATTTTGTTTTCTGGTAAGGAACGGTTATGGTCTGATAAAGTATGAAGCATTTTAATTGTAAGGGAAAAATAAGAAGGTTCTACACTTTCTACAGCACTTCATTTAAATATAAATAGTAAAAAATATAAACAAATGCGGCAATTTCTAGTTCCAAGTGTCAGGGTTGCAATTCCGTCACTTTTTTTACAATTGATCACTTTTAGTCACTTTTTTCATGGTGTATCACAGCAAAAGTATGTTGTTGAAAAAAGAAAATCTGAATTAATAACAAAATATTTTAATAAAAGACCAAAAATGTGATGCCCTAATCTTATTTTTCTTATTAAAATGTAATTAGTCATATGGTTTCCAGAATTTAGTGATTTTAAAAAGTCCTAAAGAAGTTCCTGAAATTTACATTTGTACTGAAATGTACATTTAATACATTAAAGTAATTTACGCCAAAGCATACATTTCTCTTTTTGTTTTCTTCACAATTTTTTTAGATACTCTAATCTAGCTATATACATATTTCAAAACATCATTAATATATGCATAAAATTGTGATTATAAAATTAATGTATTGTATGTATTCAAATCTAATTTATAGATTTTCTTGAATAAAAAGCAATGTTGAGTTGTGTTAAACAAAATTCTTAACCATTTTTGTATTTGACTTTAAAATCATGTCTTGCATGAGTCATTTAATTTAGACTTAAAATAAATAGAAAAATCTTAATAATAGCATCTGTAATCAAGAGGAGAAGAAAAATCGCTTTTATTTTTTCAATGTTTAGTCACTTATTCTGTATTATTTGTCACTTTTCTCACCTTTTTGAAAGTACCTCAGCAGTTGCAACCCTGAAGTGTGCTTCCAAAATATCAAATGATATTATTAATTTGGAAGCAGGATTTGAAAGCCTTGATTATTTACCAGTATCCCTTTTGTCGTATTAGAGGTAAATAATGTGATGCAATCGGGATACTTTCTGTTTCCCTTAATGATACCTCATTGTTATTTCTTTAAGCATTTTTATAGATTGTTCAAGTATGAAGCTTCTTTATTGTAAGTAAATGTAAAGAAGCTCTTCATTTTCTACAACACTTCGTTTAAAAAGAAATATTAAAAAATATAAACAAAGACAGTAATTCCTAATCCCGGCTCTGCTTCCGAAAGATCCAATATCAATATTTTTAGAGAGATGGTTAAGTTTAATGCTGCATTCACACAGAAATATAATGCTTGATTATTTGCCAGTGACTTTTAAGCATCAAAAATATCTCTTAGACAGAATTAATTTTTTTTCGGGTACGTTCTTTTAAATGGCACCCACAGGTTTGGTTTGAATATTTTTCCAAACAAAAGCTAAGTTGACCTAGACTTGCTGCTTGAAACCGATTTCGAACACATACGGACATCTTACGAACGTAACATGCTGTCAGTGGGATTGAACCCTTTTGATTTAAACACATATGTTTTCTGCGCAAAGGGTATTGCTTCAGATATAAAAGGATCTCTTTCTGATGCTGTATGTTTTATCATTCTGTGTGTATTTTGTACAACATCTTGTTCAATAGGTGGATCTCTGAGCTGAGTTCAATCCATCACAGGTGATAGCTAGAAATCTTCATCAACAAATTCATCTTTATTGAATGGCCAGAGTTTTTATACTCTGCAGAATCTCTTGGATGTCATGAAAATTCTTCCACTTCTAGTATCTGTATTTCGAAATGAACATCCTGTTATTACTTCTTCTCTAGCCTCCAGAAATGTTTCCTCTGGCTATATATATCTAACAGTATTTCTTTTATATCTAAGCATATCACCTTTAAAAAATAAAATTTTATAAATTAACTGCTGCACCAAAAAGCAGATCCTTACCTCGACTTACTCTGTTTGATCAGATATTCAATCTGACTTATCTTTAATGAGAAGGATGACACTCTTTTTGATCTAGTCATCAGTTTTTCGCCAAATGTTCATCCGTCAAGGTGTTTTTTTTTTAAATTGCATATGTGATCTGCTGAAAGTTTCTGCTAGTAGCTTGATAATAATGGTTTGGAAATCTCTTAACTGGATAAATGATGACATCTGTGATTCTCACACAAAACTTGTATGTCTGTAACTTGTATGTCTGTATGTATGTTTGAGAATGAAGAGAATTTTAAATGACTGTAAAAGAACATCCCTTTCCGCACCTTTTGCATCTTTAATTTTTCTTAATACTCTCGGAGAGCCTTTGTGCCATATTTTGAAAACCACTTGTTTAAAGTTATGTTTTTAAAACCAAAATCAAATTCCTAAGACACCTATTTTTTCTCCCCCAGGAATTCATTCAGGAGCCGTGGTTGCAGGTGTCGTCGGTCTAAAGATGCCTAGGTACTGCCTCTTTGGAGATACTGTTAACACAGCTTCTAGAATGGAAAGCACAAGTGAGGTTCGTATACATTTTTCATGGTCGTTCTGTATTTGTGAAAGCTTTTACTTATTCTGAAGAACTATATTTCTTTTAAGTCTCCAGTTCTAATTAGGCTTTCTATTAGACGAAAATTCATTTGATGACACGTTAACTTTTTAGATCCCTTCCGTTCAAGTTTTTATTTTAGATTTTATTTATTTATTTATTTACTTATTTTGGAAGGAAAAACTACTTCTGTGACTGCCACGAGGATTTTATTTTAAGATTTTTATTTTCATACCATACTTTATGCCTTGTTAATTCTCTGCATGCCTTATTATAAGACTTTTCTTTATTTAAAAATTCAATTCTATCTTTGCCATACTTAACTTTACCCATGTTACAAATGCTTTTTCAAATGTACATAGATGTGTTTTTATGATTTTATTTTATGTAATGATATATTAAATTATTCTACCTTTCTTTCTAAAAGTCAGGACAGACTATAAAATTGGATAATTCTACAACGAATAAAGACAAAAATAATACAGTTTATACCAATAGGATAGAAATGAAGCTTGATTGTGATTAGAACAAAAAATAATGCATAAATAATACTAATGTAGTTTTGTTGGCTACCGAAAGGTGCTTTCTCTTACTTATAAGCCCCAATCTTTATTGTATGGGTGATATTCTATTACAAAATATATCTGTAACATGTGTTTAAAATTAATATTTATTAACTAAATTTGAATTAAAAACAATTAAATTAAACAATAACAAACGCGTACTTTTTTAAAACCTTTCGGGAAAAAAGATTTTTATTGCCCTAAATCAAAAATTGAAACTTTAAAAATATTAAAATTCTTGGATTTTTTTTCAGGCATTGAAGATTCATATCAGTGAAGATACGGCTCAACGGTTGTCTCCAGACCAATGGGATATTTCTGAAAGAGGCACCATCAGCGTAAAAGTTAGTATTTATAAGCATTGCTAATTTATTCTTAGTGTAAGGAATCGTTTGTAACATACTAGTCAAATGAAGATATTGTATCCAGTTTGTAGAAATTACTGTTTGCAAGATTCAATGAATGCAGGTCCAACACTATAGATTTAAATTGTCCCTAAAATAATGTGTAGTGTTTTATATTATCTCTAAACTGCGGAGTTTCTCATAAATACTAATATTGGCTCACTCTTACAATTAGCAGAAAAGCTAAAAACTCCAAATACTTGTGGACGTGTATCATCAGATCTCTCGTTAAGAACAAACATTTAATTCCACTTATTAAGACAAGTAAGATATTTGAAATAGTAAAAGCATTCAGATCAGTATGATGGTCATTGAATTTATATGAATTTTACTTTATGGAAAGTGATCGAGTCCTTTGTGATATAGCTTTATAAACTGCAAGGAAATTAGTTATCTCAAAATTATATTTTGCTTAGAGCAGCAGTTGTCTTTTTTTATTACAGACAAAAGTATATATATATATATATATATATATATATATATATATATATATATATATATATCCTATTTTCAAATAATATAAAAGTTAATTAAGAAAAGCAAAATTTGACTGTTTAAGTTTTAAACAGCAAAGTTCCGCTAAGGTTAAACTGTTCACCCTCCTAAGAGGGAAGGCTCACCTATACTAATTGGTGACGAATGCCACGTACCCAAACCAACTTTTAAGTAAAAATAAATAATTCTGCCATTAAAAAATTGTAAATATTTCAGGAGAGACTTCTCTTATACCCCAAAATGACTTAAAAATTTATCAATAAAATTCTTAATCAATTTCTTAATTTTATTTACAAATGCGTTTATTTTAGTCTCACTATGCTAATTTAATTATTTTAGGGTAAAGGTCTTATGAAGACATATTGGTTAAATGGATACAAAGGCACACCTAGGAAGAAGGCGTCTTTGGAAATTGTTCCTACTATACCAGAACCTCCCCATCATTTCGGAGATTCGCATCAGTATTATTCGCCCGTGACGTTGGGGGCAAACAGGGCAAGGGCTTTCTCTGTAGCTCCTGCTTTGTTGTATGGTTCGTCCAGTAACTCCATGTCACAGGCAGCTAGCTCTTCGCAGAACGTGGGAATTCAGACAAACCAGGAGCCCAGAGCGAGCAGGGTTAGGTTCGCCAGCAGTGCCTCGTGCTTCTCGCCCAGGAATTTCGCATTAACGGTGTCACAACCTTCGACCGCTTGGGAAGACAATGGCCAAGCAGCTGATAACTATCAGTGCACTTGTTGCCAGCACCAGTGCCAAGCGAAAGCGCCAGTCAAGCCGTTGAAGATCGTCAAAACTAGACGTTCTCTGAAGAACGCTGTCAAAAAAATTCTTGTCATTCCAAAGAACAGTGATGAAAGACCGTCTGTCGAGCAGATACCACCACCCAAAAACTACTCGTGCACTATCTTGTAAAGTACGTTGAACTAGAACTTACTGGTAATTCTATTCCTTGCGTCTCTATACTTCGTGCCGAGATGACATTAGTTTCGAAAACAGTGGAAGATTTACTTCAAATCACATGACGTTGCTTCTTTTGGATTCCATCTGCAACTGCTGCTACATCCATCTGTCGTCGCTATATCACAGATGAAGCTACTAGTATTTATGCACACTCAAGACGCACTTATTAGCAGTTGCTAATGCAGCAATGAATATGGAATTCCATATTGTTATTATTTTGAAATCGTCTCACTTTTCGAAAAAAAACTTTGAACGCAGCGTGGTTCGTGACGTAGCCTGTTTCTGTGATATTATTTGTTTTTGCGTTTTGCTTGAAATGCAAAAAGGAAATTATGTTTATTTTGTGTATAAAATCTGAAACTCAAGAACATATCATGTCAGTAATGTGCATTCGAGTTATTTAATAGAAATGTATAACTATTTCAAGTGCAAACTATCAATTCAAAATATTTTCTTTGCCAAATCAGAAAACTATTTAATTAAGTTTAAAGTACCCAAAAAATCTCCGTAAATTAAAATTTCTCAAACGATCTATCGCCCAGAGGCATTTAAATTGGAAATTTATATTTTTCAATCCCCGAAATCGTAAAATTTCCTTATATCATTCTCATTTATTTAATGCTTTACAAGCAATTTTGAGAAAATTAAAAAAAAAGAAAGAAAATGTCTACACCGTACGATAAAAACATAAAAGGAAAACAACTTTATCAACTAAAATGTGTAATTTCTACCTAAATACTTTCTATAGACATTTCATTATCAGTAAATAATATCAGGATTGTTATTTAACAGTTTTATTGATTCTGGGAAAGAAAAGCTTTTTTCTCATTTATTAATTCACGAAAGAAAGCAAATTGCAAGGAATGTTATAATAAATTTAATTTTATATTTTATTTACAAATGCACACTTATTTTAAGTATTTCACAGAATATTTTTGTGCCATAAAATATAGAAAACTATCTAACGGTCAAAGGGTTAGGGGAAAAAATTAAATGAAGGTTGAATTTCATTTTTGTAGTTACCTTCATTATCTATGTACTTTATCATGTTGGTTTTCTCATACATAAATATATATATATATATATATATATATATATATATATATATATATATATATATATATATATATATATATATATATATAGTTTAAAACTGTATTATAAATTATTCCTTTAATATTCAATAATTATATAATTATATAATTATAATTATATAATTATATTCAATAATATATATTCAATAATTATATAATTATATAATTATAATAATTTCTATTATAAATTATTCATTTACAATTATTCCTTTATGGAATAATTGTTTAGACTCTGCTACCAAGTAGAAAGTTTCATTTCTAGGAAAACTGAATTAGTTTCAACATTTGGAGTGACTTTGGCAAATATTTTTTTTTTTTATAATGACTTGGTAGTGAATTATTTTTTTTATGTTAAAAGTGATATTCTACTAAGGATTGAATAATAGATTGGAAGAAGTTTTCGGGTATAAACCACGTATTCTGATTGGATTTTGCTAAAAGTTTAACAAATAATGTTATGGCTCCTCTACCTTCTAGCCCAGCCTAAAATGTCAATATATAAATAATGAAACTTTCATTTAAAAGTATGTTGCTAAATAAAATTAAGGATAACCATCAAATCTAGAAAAATAGCTTCTGTAAAAAAATTAATTTGCTATATATACTAACGCTCGTCTCACAATATTTAATTCAATCCAACAAGTTTAAATAAATAATCTAAAGATGAAAAGTTCTGTACTTTGTTTTAAATCAGCATAAGACAGGACAAAATCTATATCTATGTATGTATGCATAAGGGATATATGCTTTATTCTGTTCTTCATTTAAAGTTAAATATTTTTCTATAACTAATAACTTTAAATCAGCATAAGACAGAACAAAATCTGTCTCTATGCATGTATGCATAAGGCATATATGCTTTATACTGTTCTTTATTTAAAGTTAAATATATTTCAATAACTAATAACTGTAAATCAGCGTAAAACAGGACAAAATCTGTCTCTACGTATGTATGCATAAGGCATACATGCTTTACTCTGTTCTTCATTTAAAGTTAAATATATTTCTATAACTAATAACTTTAAATCAGCATAAGACAGGACAAAATTTGTCTCTATGTATGTATGCATAAGGGATATATGCTTTACTCCGTTCTTCATTTAAAAGGAAATATATTTCTATAACTACATGTAATAATAATTTACGTTTGTGCAATGCCTTATTACAAAAACATTTAGTATTAATCAAAATTATAAACTTGATTTTTAGTCAGAATGAATAGTTATTTTCTTTGCATTTCTAGCTGCTTTGCATTGCTGCTAGATGCATGATTGTCGTCATATTTTACCTCTCCGTTCGTCCAAATCAAATTGACGAGGAATTCCTAATTGATGTTAATTTTAACAGATATATTTTTATTGATCACGTGGTGTGATTATTGAAATAATTGTTGATTATATATTTCACTGCTAATTAAATACTTGTGGAAATAGTAGTTGTGTAATTGTTTATGTAGCCCTAGATTTAGAATAAATGTTTAAAAGATCTGATTCTTTAAATGTATATAAAGTTTTTATGCTCTTAATTGAAAATTCCCAGCTATTTAAGTAAATGTCAATAGTATTTATGTCTAATTGCATAATCAATATTTGAGTTCTTATTTTTTTAACTTACTGCTAGCATGAATTAATTCAATACGATTCTCTTCTAAATGTTTATAGTATTTATCGTATAACTTTTAGAATTCACCATAATAATCAGACGATTATATGCCAACTTGTTTCTTTTAAGTGTAAATATGTTATATATATTTTATTGCCAACGACTAATTTACAAAAACTTGTAATCAGTCTGTCTTTATTTCAACATATTTCCTAAATGTATATATTGCTGTATAGGAACCAGAAAATGACGCATTTATGGAAGAAGTTAAGTTTTGAGTCAACATATTCATTACTGTAAATTTATTCTATTTTGTTTTGTTTTTAATATATCAGTGGTTTCGTGAGCATTTTTCCTTAATCCCTTTTCGTATCATTTCTTTTAATTTATATCTTGTTTCTTGCCTTTTAATCTCAAGCTTTCTGAGTAGTTATTTATTTTTTACATAATATTTCATTTCATAAATTGGCAACATTTTATAAAGAAATGTTACCTATAAATGAGTTCATCTCACATTATTTCACGTGATGTAAAAGAATTCTGATTCTCGTTATATGAGAGCTTTGTCGTTCGTCCAGTTATCGTTTTACTTCTTGAATAGAAATATTGATTTCAGAATTTCGATTCCAAGTATTATTTTACTGTCGGAGATCAAAGAGAATCTATTATCTTTACCATTTCACGAATAGGTAATTATTGGAGAGGTATTGCTTATAGAAGTATCTTTATAGAAGAATATATTTTAAGACTTTACCTTAAAATACTTCATTATTGACAATTATTATTTCTCCTAAATCATATATCTCACATGTATTACTTTTATTGCAATCGTGATTATTTTTATTGTTTCATTCTGAATATAAATACACCTAAATTATATTCTGACCACTCTTGTTAGTTTATGCCCCAAAAAGTCCAAAATTACAAATGATAAAAAATTTGAAAAAATTAAATTGTATAAAATAAAATTCCTGAGTCTCGTCTATATATAATCCTTGAGGCGTTTAAATTTTGATAACTTTAAACACATATCTTTAAGACGGAAAAAATCCAATTATTTTACTTTGTGAATTGATAAAAAATTTATAAGCTTTGTTTTTCAAATCCTTAAGACAGAATTATTTAATAATTTACTATCAATTTTAATTTCAATAATTTCTTGTATTTCCTGTAAACAAAAGTGAAAAACTATTAGGAAATAGCTATTTGTTGAAAATTCATATCAAAACTAAAATGTATTTAAATTTTTAAATTTTGATTTTTTTTAAATTGAAATTTCATAAATCTCAAATGTGTAGTAATTGTTCAAATATATAGTAATTTCAGGCATGTTTAGTGGGTCACTTTTTTCACTTTCAGTCACTCTTTTCAAATTTAAATATTTTTAGTTACCTTTTTTTTTATATAACTCATTTTTTGTCTATTTTTTATGGAAATACATCCTAAAAATTCATTTTCTTAGAGAATCAGACCAAATTTTGTATATTTTCCCTGAAAAATCGGGCCTTTTTATAATTGATCTTAAAAATTCAGTTTTGTTACAGATTTTTTAGACCTCTTATTTTTATTGGATTTCTGATTTTTTTATGTTATAAGAATTGAAAATATTAATTATTTATAATTTGATCTCAACATAGATCGTGAATTCCCAAAATATACGCTATGATGTCTTTATATAAAAACCGTAAAATCTTCCTAATACCATTACACTAGTAATTCCTAAGGAGTATATTGCAACAATCCTGCGAAGACCAACACGTTTAGCATAACTGAACAAAAATTAAAGCTAAAAATTGGTAAAAACGTTGAATTCTTGATATTGTTTGATTTTTATTTGACCATGTATAAAACTAAAGCTGTCAATCCAGAACGTTTGTGAAAACTCTAATAATCTATTGATACCAGAAATCATCATTTTCCTATGAGCTAATATGATAAACCCATTGGCGTGAACAGAATTTTTTCAAGGGGGAGGGTTTAATAATTTTTAAGATTGGTTCATAATTCTAAAAAATAATCGCCCGCATAATTTTTACTAAAATTTTTTATTTTTGCCATTTTGTCTGAGCTCAAGGGGGGGTATTTAAACCCCTAACTCCCCCCCTTGCGTACGACCTCGGATAAACCAGATACTCTAATACTAGTTAGTAAGTAGCCTTATTTTGCTAAAAATCTAAAAATTATCTAACTACCATAATATGCAAAACTTCTTTCTTAGGAACTACAAAATGTGATTAAAATAATGAGCAAGTATCAATGTATCAAAAATAAAGGTGAAAAACGAAATGACTATCAGTTCCCTGTTTCATTCCGCGATATAAGAAAATATACAACTATTTGCAAACTCCTATCCCTTTAAATATTTATTAATTTAGCTTTAATGAAACGAGTAATATATAAATACACAAATTCATTAAATAATCCAGGAACACCAGTTTTGTTTATTTTTATCGCTTTCCTGTTATTCATAATTTTACGTGAATCTGATACCATGGGAAAATTTTAATTATAAAAAAAATAAGGCATGACTATTTCAAGTCCTGTCTTTTCGAAATAATTTGAAAATTACTGACATAGGTCTGTTTTCAGTATTAACTTAATTTTAAATATTTGTTTACTTAAAAAAAGGAATATTTTGTTACTTTTTAGTCCCTTTATTCCATTTTGTTTGTTACTTTTCCCATATCGTTTGCCACTTTTCTTGCTTTTTTAATGTCTGACCACTTGCATGCCTGTAATTTCCTTACAAATATATATTTGAACTGAAAATTCTATAACACGGTGATAGTAGTTTTTAAAAATTAGAATTTTGTGTTTCAATCTAAGCGTAAGTATAATTTTAATGAAAATTTTCGGTTTGTGCAATGCTAAACTAATCAGAAACCTTTCATGGCAACCAAATGTAAATTTATCTGATACTCTACATTTGTGCTATTCATATGAATAGATGTAAGAATTGTGTAACACAAAATTTATAAAACATAACTGTAAATCATTTGTGTATAAATATATAGGACCAATTTTATGCGGAAATATAACTTTAGGAAATAAAATGCACTGCTTAATTTTCGTTTTCATGGAAAGAACGGGTCGCATTCATACGCATTTAAGAAACCACTGATATAGTTATAAATAACCACTGACTTGTCACTGAATTTTCGTTTGTGCTCGTTAAATTGTTTCTGACGCATTTGAAAATAAAAGTGTTGCAGTCTGCCGCAGTGAAGAGAATGTGAGTGAAATGTAACAGACAGCATTTTTATTTTTATGAGGAATGTAAATAGCATTTTGTATATTTTTGAGACATGACATTTTCTGCTGGTTTTTATTTTTGCTGACGAGTGCAATGAATTCTTTGTTTGTAAAGTAAAAACACTCTGTGGACTAATAAAATAATTTATGTTTTCAATGTCTTCTCTGAGTTATCTGTTCACTACAGTGGCGTGCGGTCCATATGTGCAGGATGTGCACTGCACACCCTGGCAAAATTATGAGGGACAATAATTTTCTGCACCTATGTCTACCTATCTTTATATGGTATATAATAAATATTATTTATAATAAATTCAAATATTATGTTGATTTCCTTCCTTCCCGCAGTGCGTTCGGTACTAGGTGCTTCACCACGTAGAGCGTTCAAAAGCAAACGAACATAGGGAGTTCTGATGTGTACGCACTGCGCACTAAATAGAAAATCACGCTTTATGGGCTACTGGAGAAGCACAGCATACTATAGCACTGAGGCAAGTGCAGCTATTTTTCCTGCACTTGGCATTCAGAATCATCCGAAGGTATGGTTTATTAAGCGTTGTATTAGAGCGGGGACTTGCGTGCTAAAGCGCTTTTGGTTTTTTAACTGATTAACTGGCCATACGATTTTGTAGACTGTTAATCTTTAAATTTATGTATTGTAAGATTTTGTTTTCATAGAAACATAAAAGAAGTATTTCATCAATATAAAGGAAATGTTTTAGTGTGGTAAAGTAATTTCGGTGATGTATTATATTTATTGAAATAATTCGCTGAAAAACAATGTTGTTTTGTTAGACAAAATAGAAACGAATTTTAACAGAACAGTCCAAGTTTTACCATTCATTGTGTCTTACAGATAGTATATAAGTTATATCTATAACACCAAATCCCTGGTTTTGTTTTTAAAAATTGTCAAGATGTTTTTCGCAGAATATATGATTTCCAAATATTAAAAACAATTAATAAATATAATTTATTCCACTGACCAAACAAGAAACAGTTCGTTCTATTGTGCCAGCGTGCAGTGAAATCCTCTGCACGTGGAATAGACGTTCGGTTTGTCAGCACCAATGAGCATCAGGCAGCGGTGGGCGCCATGTGGTGCAACGTTTGCTAAACATATAAGTTTCTCGTGGAAGCCCGAAGCGTTGCTTTTTCGACTCCGATATGACACCATGCAAAAAAAGACATGATTTTTGCTTCAGTGCTAGTAGAATTCTCATAAGTTTAGCTGTTTTTATAGTTACAACTCGACTACTCGTAGGTAAATATTTTATTTATTGTAATCTTTAAATTTATATTCATAATAAATAACCTGTTTCAGAAGAGAACTCAGATGTCTCAATTAAAGATTTACTGGAAAATCCATGTTCTCTGCACACCCTGCATGAAAACCTACCGCACGCCACTGGTTCACTAGATGGTTTTCAGTTTATGTCCTTTAGAGTAGTTCTCCGGAACGTTTTATCTTCCAGGGCACGCCAACATTTTCTCACCAGTTCCACAGAACATGTGTAAAAGAGAAAAAATAACTTACTTCTGAACTTTGAATATTAATCTATTTGAATTTAATTTATTTTAATTACAACGTTGCACTTTTTAATCTATCTCTTATATAATAACTAGCATACAGCCCGTCATATGACGGGATCAGCAAAATTTTTAATTTTCCAAAATTGTAAAGTACCTTACGAGGCAAGTAAAAAAATGTTTTGTTGTTTTGGCTGAGAATTATCTTGCAACAAAAAATAATCGATGATTAAATTTAAAACTATCACATATGTACCTAATCTATTATTTAAGCCAAATATAAAAGAAAATTATTTACTTCATATCTAAGTTCTATGATAAAATGTATGAAATTAACGCAGACGATATTTAAATAATTTAAAATAAGAAATGATTAAAGCAGATGGTTAAAGGAATGACGTCATAATGCTAAAAAATGTTATTTTTACCTATTTATTATGTGATAAATTGATAAATTTAATCGCCTGCTCTTAACCGGGGAAAATAGGAGTTGAAATAATGGCATTAAAAGCTCGAAAAGAGGGGAAGGGGTAGATTTCGAACGTTTTAAAGAAGGCAGTATTTTTCGCTGTGATATGAAGCATATTTATATCAATTTATTTTAGAATCGGATCGATAGTTTAGGAGAAGATGAACATTACTCTCTTTGAATTTTGCTAACTATGGATGCCTCTATCCATTCCGGGTCCAACCGCTTCATAAAATCGAGGACAGACGTACAGATAACTAAAAGCTCGAAAAGAGGGGAAGGGGTAGATTTCGAACGTTTTAAAGAAGGCAGTATTTTTCGCTGTGATATGAAGCATATTTATATCAATTTATTTTAGAATCGGATCGATAGTTTAGGAGAAGATAAACATTACTCTCTTTGAATTTTGCTAACTATGGATGCCTCTATCCATTCCGGGTCCAACCGCTTCATAAAATCGAGGACAGACGTACAGATAACTAAAAGCTCGAAAAGAGGGGAAGGGGTAGATTTCGAACGTTTTAAAGAAGGCAGTATTTTTCGCTGTGATATGAAGCATATTTATATCAATTTATTTTAGAATCGGATCGATAGTTTAGGAGAAGATGAACATTACTCTCTTTGAATTTTGCTAACTATGGATGCCTCTATCCATTCCGGGTCCAACCGCTTCATAAAATCGAGGACAGACGTACAGATAACTTAGACTATTATTATATAGGGGATAGCCTAAGTATCTGTCCGTCTGTCCTCGAATTTATGAAGGAGTCGGGCCTGGAATGGATAGAAGCATCCATATTGGAATCTTGATGAGTTAGGGTTAACAAACTTTTAAGCAAATCTTTAAAACTTTCAAAATCCATCCCTTCGCTATTTTAGAGAGTCTAATGTCATTATTTCAAGCCCTATTTTCCCCGGTTAAGAGCATGTGATTAAATTTATCACATAATAAACAGGTAAAAATAACAATTTTTTCTAGCATTATGACGTCATACCTTTAACCATCTCATTTAATAATTTCTTATTTTAAATTATTTAAATATCGTCTGCATTATTTTTATACGCTTTATCACTGAACTTAGATATTATATAAATAATTATCTTTTACATTTGGCTTAAATAATAGATTAGGTACTAATTTGATAATTTTAAATTTGACCATCGATTACTTTTTGTTGCAATGAAAGAGTTATAACCGATAATAAACGACAATTTCTTTTGATAAAAGTCTAAGAGTCTATTTCACCAACTAATAAATATCTAGCGTTTAAGTTATATATCTTTGAAAATTAGAAGTTTGTTCTTTTGTGTGTTTGTTTTATATACATAAACACACGGTTTAATTAAATGAATCCAATGCGATTCTAAACTGCATTCACAGTATCGGGAGACTTTAGAGAAGTAGGAAGATAAACAAATTATTGAGCATGTGCTAGATAATTCTCAGCCAAAACAAATTCATTTTTTTACCTGTTCCTCATAGGGTACTTTACAATTCTGGAAAAAATTTAATAATCCTGTCATATGGCGGGCTATATGCTAGTTCTCAATAATGATAAAACATATTAAATTCTTGATGAGTTAGGGTTAGCAAAATTCAAAGCTAAGAAAGTTTATTTTTTCTTAAACTATCTATCCGATTCTAAAATAAATTGGTATAAATATGCTTCATATCACAGCAAAAAATACTGTCGCCTTTGAAACATTCCAAATTCAGTCCTATTTTCCTTTTCGAGAGTTTAATGCCATTATTTCCAGCCCTATTTTCTCCGGTTAAGAGCAGAGGATTAAATTTATCAATTTATCCCATAACAAATCAGTAAAAATAACATTTTTTATCTAGCATTATGACGTCAATCCCTTAACCATCTCATTTAATCATTTCTTATTTTAAATTATTTAAATATTTTCTACATTATTTTCATATATTTTATCATGGAACTTAGATATTACGCAAAAAAATTTCTTTTATATTTGGCTTAAATAATAGATTAGGTACATATCTGATAATTTGAAATTAAATCATCGATTATTTTTTGTTGCAAGATAATTCTCAGCTAAAAAACGAACCATTTTTTTACCTGCCTTATGGGGTACTTTACAATTCTGAAAAATTAAAAATTACCGATCCCGTCATATGACGGGCTATATGCTAGTAATAATAATAATTTTCTAGGGACTACTTAAGAATTGGGTTTTCCTTGACAAATTTGGCAAAAATATTGGCGATATTTACTAAAACGCAAAGGGAATCCATCCAAACATTGTATTTCTTGCTTTTTATGGTGACTTTAATTAATGCCCAGTGCGCCATCGTAATAGAATTATATACTCTTACTTAATTAAAGAAAACAACTTGAAAACCGGACATTTATATTTATAGGCAATTAATCGCTTAACAGTTTACAAACGCAACAGCTCCAAATTATTAAAAATCAGCCATAGTGAACCATTAATGGTTTGTTATATCTAATTTTTTAAGCATTGCGCACTTTTAATATATAAGGAAAGAGTTACACAAGGAGAGTTGGATGCAAATATCATATAAATTATAATATAGATACAGATTGTTTGGACACGGTGAGAACAGGAGAAAATGTTAGGCGATTATACTTAAACCATTATCGCCAATTTGGCGGGGGAACCCAATTCTTTAGTCAAGCCATTTTCTACTATAATTTTATCATTTTTTTTATTTTATGAGTCAATTAAAAGCATCTTAATGTGTCCTACATGTCTAACATATACTACCGTGGATTTAGAGCTACTGGTCTTTGAGATACTACAACACAGTTTCATGTCTATGTCTACACCTAAATTACATATATGTTTTTTATCAATACATATAATAAAAAATCTCTATGTATATATTTACTTTTATTTAAGTTTTATATACAGACGTGGGAATAGCACACCAAAAGAAGTAAAAAGTATAAGGTGATTTCACACAGTAGGGCAAATTCTCAAATTATGACAATTCTGGTTTTAGTTTCAAACGGAAGGAAAGTTTATTGTTTGTCTATTGGCTGTTGTAAACATGAAAAATGAATGGGAAGGGCATTAAGTAGTTCGTGACGTTGCGACAAATTGCCTTATTCTGTTTTTGATTACAAGTAAATAATATTTCCACAGAAAAATAAAATTTAAAATTAGTTGCTTAGTATTTTTGTGTATATTTAATAATTATTTCATGTAGATATACACTGAGGTCCGAAAATTAAGAATAATTCATAAAATGGGAAAAAAAGGTGAATAAATATTAGTCAAATTACTTGTGAGGAATCGCTATAAGGAGATTTCACGCAGCAGGGCACATCTCAACTTATAACAATTCTAGTTTTAATTTCATATACAAGGGCATTTTATTGTTTGTCTATTAGCTGTTGTAAACATGAAAATGAATGGGAAGGGCATTATAGTAGTTCGTGACGTTGCGACAAATTGCTCTATTGAAAGGGAAACATTGTGCATGCGCAAAACATTGCAACAGAAGTCGACGTGAGTAAAATATCTGCACAAATCAGAATGATTATGAAACTGGCATAGGGAATGGACCAGGCTCCGTGCAATTGCTGCACTAAACGCTAAGTTAAATGGTCAAAAAGGACGAATAATGGCACAAAGACGCTCAGTGGACATGTTTCTGTTTTCACAAATCATCCAGTTTCTGTTTTTCAGAAATAATTATCGGAACGCTGGAATCCAGATGATCTCAAACCGAAGTGTCTCGAATTCTAGATGTGCCTCAGTATATGATCTCAAGACTCTGGCAAAAGGTTTCAAAGTTACCTGACGGCCAGTACAAAGTAGACTAAGAATAGCAACAATTCAGCAAGGCTAATATTTAGCAATAACTGCGCAACATCAAAAGCACTGTAGTACGAGTTTCAAGGCAAACTATTTTTAAGATACATAGTAGTGTTACTCTGTCTTCCAGACGACCAGGAGTTTATATTCCCCTCACGTCTAAGCACAAACTCGTTTGTGTAAACTGCGGTTTGGAACATCAGCACTAGATTTTGGTACAGTGGGATAATGTGAACTTGAGTGACGAAACCAGCTTTAGTTTACACGCGGATTCTCTTCGAATAATGATATGGATAAGATGAAGAACACGTCTTCACCCAGGAAACATCCCAGAACGTAAGTTTCAAGAGTGGCCATGATGTGGGCAGGCATTATGGTTTGAGGGCTGCCCAGACCTCTACATATTTCAGCCGGGGTCTGTTTCTGCTACAAGGTACTGAGACAAAGTACTTGAGCCTTATGTCCGCTTGTTTTGAGGTGTTGTAGGTACTGAATACATATTCAGTAATGATAACCCACCTTGTCACAGTGCGGACCCGGTAGACGACTTCCTTGAAAAGTAAAGCTATCTGGTGCATGCAGTGGCCCGATTAATCTCCTGACTTTAATCCTATTGAGCACGTGGAGATATGCTCGGTAAACAACTTAAAGATCTTCCGCACTCACCAAACTCCGTTCCAGAACTGAAACGATCTCTCCACCATGCTTGCAACTGTTTGAAGTCCCAACTCGTTTACAATCTCACAGAAAATAAAGGAAATCGTTGAGCTGCAAGCATAGATGTCAGAGGCTATCCCATACCTTATTAAACTACCAAATAACCTTTTCTTTATAATTTCTTCAACTAAAGTGTAAACTATCCGGCTGTGCATTTTTTCTTTCAGACTTTTTCTTTAAGGTGAATGATATCTTCTATGCTTTATTTTATCTTTCGTCTTGGTACGGGGTAAAGAAATTATTGGAATAGGGAAAAATTTGGAATGTAGAGAAATATCTATACGAGGAATTGTGTACATGATGGGTATTAACTCAGAAAGTCACCACTTATTCTCTACACTGACAGTAACTTAAAGAAAAGAATTGACTTTGAATTTTTGAGGAATTGGGCAAAAACTGAACAATGAAGAAAATTGTTGTTTTTGCCGTCCGGTTGGCATTGTATTTAGGGCATTAGCCAATCATTATGGGGGGTACGGGTTGAAATCCTACTTAAGACTTGTTAAAAGTGGGCCTTTCACCTGCAATGAAGCAAAGAAAGTAGCGCGGACCAAAGTCGTCTGCATCTAATAATATATTTAAAGGCTTTAAAGGTGATGTGGCAACTGGACCATATGGGCCGAGCCCTTCAATCCAGAGGCTTCTGTCAGTAAGCACAAAAATGACAACGAGCGAAAAATAAACACATAAAAGAGTAAAGAGATAGGAGGGTGGATTCGTGAGTTCATAACACAAAACTAACATCTAATAATATATGCTTTGTGGCTCTCTATTTAACTTACTTTTCTCATTTCAAAGTTCGGAATAGAGTCAGGTGGTTTATCCTGGGAACATAAGTAGCAACAGCATGTTGTTTGTGATTAGTCATTTAGTCCCCTGTGTCACCCTTTTGAAATCTCTGCTGGTTCCTCTTAGAACTGTAACATATCTTGTTTTTCGATCTCTCACCCATGACTCGGGTCTCCCATCGAAAACTACTGCTTCTTTAGGCCGGTATTTTAATGACAGTCGGGACGTCAGTATCTCACCATTTAATTTGGTGGAACATCGTTTTATCTGTGAATCTCGTACCGAGATCATCCATGGATGCGAGTGAAACAAGACCCCGCTTCAATTTCTTTTCTCTCGGTTCTTTTACATAGTTCTTAATCGTGCGATTAAGAATTGAGGCACTAACATAGTGCACAACTCATTATTTAAAAAAAAAAAAAAGATTAAACCAATGAAAATATCAAAAGAATAATTTTGAAATAAACTCTAATTCTTTTGAAGTTACAGTGTACTGTTTATTCACAGCTGTCCCCAACTAGTTTTCTCATATACAGAGCGGAATTCTAATGTCTCTTTCAATTTTTTATCTTGTTTGTTTGTAATTTTATTGTTGTAAATTGACTCGTTGACCGTATCATTTAAAAAGTATCACTTACTAGTTTTTGAGTGTTATCCTCTGAGACTGAAAGAAAGACATTTTACAGATATTACTGTCCCCCACAGACAACCGAGACTTGCTACCCAATATGCAGTTGCTTAATATAATAATAATAATAATAATAATAATTGAAAAATGAAACAGAATAAATAGTAACATGATATTTTACCGTAATTGTAACACTGATTTTTGTCATTAAACCATGATTAAAATTTTACCATACAGAAAAAAGACGGCTGAATTTTTCGCTCCTAGCAAGACAGATGTCAACGCTACAGACTTTGTAAACCATCTGAGAGACATGATGAGCGCATTTTCCCCACCCAAAACCAGCAACCATGGTACTCGGGACAGAACTTTCATTCCACAGGACCTGAACAAATGCACTCACGTTTTCGTACGGCATGACGCCATGCAACCTCCGCTGAAACCACCTTACGACTGGTCGTTCCCGGTCCTTGACAAAACGGACAAAGTATTTAAGGTACTTCAAAACAAAGAGGTTTTTATCTCAGTGGACAGAGTGAAACCAGCCTACATATTGTGCGAGCAGGAGCCATCGATGCAGTGGAACAACCACAGAAGACTCACCTCCCACTACGACAACATCTGACCGAGACCGACGTACCCGATCTGCACGCCGTGTGCACTTTCCAGTACACCTAAAAGACTATGAGATGTAACGTTAACACTAGGAAGGGGGTACTGCGGTGTCTATGAACAATTACATCACCGCATATCGCAACTCCTGACCTGACGGAATTATAATACAGCTTGACTGCAATCTCGGTGCGGCAACCGTAACAGACTTTCACTTGTAAAAGAATCATTCCGCTTTGTTACGGTTATCTAGTGTACCGTATGCAGTTCTATCTGTTGCACGATCCTTCGTGCACGCTTATCTTTATTTCTTATTAAATGTTTGTTAAGTTATAATTTATAGTGTCGACCTTCTTCACTAATGACCACGTGTATCTAATTGTCGGAGATGGTGTATAATATTATTGTATTCATCGTACACCCAACTTCCGCAATACATTTCAAAAAGAATTGAAGAGATTACTGGAAATATTACACGAATTATTTTAATATAAACCCCCTTGATTGGTTTGCTACAGAAAAGGTTGATACAAAAATGTCTATGAGCTTTCTGTTTAATCATTCAGACTTCTTATGATGAATTGATCATAGGATTTAAAAAATGCTTGACAATAAGCAAAAATGTATAACTGCTGCAAACTAGTATCATAAATAATAAGCCACACACTTACAATGAATGATTAACAGAAGCGAAATAGAGTGATTAGGTATATTTACGATTCGATGATCAGAGGGTTAACTTCAGTAGATCTCCAGTTATTCCGGTTGATAAGCAGGTCTGAATAATCAAATGTCCAGATAACTTATGAAAAAGATACTTCTTAGATAATGTGAAATTTTCTTATAACGCATTAATTTAATGACCCATAAATAATGTTCTTTACATCTTAAGATGTAAAGAACATTATTTATAAGAAACAATTGTATTAAGAACACAATTAAAACATTAAGAATACAATTGTATTCTTACTTAAGGCTCACTTTGAAATTTTTGAAATACAGCTAAATGGTATTAGTTAAAATTTTTAAATTTTAGGATTGTTCAAAGCCTTTCCTTCTGTTGGCTAATTTTCCCAAATTTAAAATCTTCAATCCCTTCATTTCTTGGAATAAATGCAAAATATATTTTTATAGCCTCAGCAGTTTCTGATGAGTGTCTGAGAGGTCTTTTAAAACCAGGAAACTTTCTAGATCTGCAAAGAAATTTCATTCTCACTGAGATATTTCTGGATTGCTCGACGTTTAGGATACCCTTTTTATTTGATTAAATTTGGTTATACATTTTACAGCCAAGTTGCATCGATTTCAATCTATACTTACAGTTAGGTGCTATTTGACGGAATGCAACCTAATATCTGCTCTATAATAAGGTGGCATACTAAGGTGAAACATTTGGTCCATTTTACCCCTTTCAACTTAATAGGGATGAATTGTGTAGCATGGAACAGAATTATTTTCCCATGGAAAAGTAAACTATCTTAATTACAAATCTTTTCAAACAGCAGTTTGATAAGGCTTTTGACATTTAACTCATTTGTCTATGTGATGATCGGGTCATCGTACTAATGGAGGTATAGTTATTTTTCTTTTATCTTTTCATGGTATAGTATACTTTATTAAATTCTTTATTGATTTCGTTTAACTTGCAATATTATTATGGATGAATAAGATAATCATTTAATGAAATATAAAGATAGCATTTGAAAGAAATTTTTAATACTTTTTATTTTATTTCGAAGGAAGAATCAATACTTATTGTATATTCTGCATCTGTTGAAATGAAGCCTTTTATCATATAAAACTTTCAACTTCTTTAAAACCTGCTAACTAGATATGACTTACTTAATATATGATTTAATATTTATATTAGAAAGACATTTTACAGATATTACTGTCCCCCACAGACAACCGAGACTTGCTACCCAATATGCAGTTGCTTTTTAAATAATAATAATAATAATAATAATAATAATAATAATAATAATAATAATAATAATTGAAAAATGAAACAGAATAAATAGTAACATGATATTTTATCGTAATTGTAACACTGATTTTTGTCATTAAACCATGATTAAAATTTTACCATACAGAAAAAAGACGGCTGAATTTTTCGCTCCTAGCAAGACAGATGTCAACGCTACAGACTTTGTAAACCATCTGAGAGACATGATGAGCGCATTTTCCCCACCCAAAACCAGCAACCATGGTACTCGGGACAGAACTTTCATTCCACAGGACCTGAACAAATGAACTCACATTTTCGTACGGCATGACGCCATGTAACCTCCGCTGAAACCACCTTACGACTGGCCGTTCCCAGTCCTTGACAAAACGGACAAAGTATTTAAGGTACTTCAAAACAACAAAGAGGTTTTTATCTCAGTGGACAGAGTGAAACCAGCCTACATATTGTGCGAGCAGGAGCCATCAGTGCTCCCCAGCTGTCAACAGACGCCGTCACAATCGAGCAGTGGAACAACCACAGAAGACTCACCTCCCACTACGACAACATCTGACCGAGACCGACGTACCCGATCTGCACGCCGTGTGCACTTTCCAGTACACCTAAAAGACTATGAGATGTAACGTTAACACTAGGAAGGGGGTACTTCGGTGTCTATGAACAATTACATCACCGCATATCGCAACTCCTGACCTGACGGAATTATAATACACGGTTGCAGCTTGACTGGAATCTCGGTGCGGCAACCGTAACAGACTTTCACTTGTAAAAGAATCATTCCGCTTTGTTACGGTTATCTAGTGTACCGTATGCAGTTCTATCTGTTGCACGATCCTTCGTGCACGCTTATCTTTATTTCTTATTAAATGTTTGTTAAGTTATAATTTATAGTGTCGACCTTCTTCACTAATGACCACGTGTATCTAATTGTCGGAGATGGTGTATAATATTATCGTATTTATCGTACACCCAACTTCCGCAATACATTTCAAAAAGAATTGAAGAGATTACTGGAAATATTACACGAATTATTTTAATATAAACCCCCTTGATTGGTTTGCTACAGAAAAGGTTGATACAAAAATGTCTATGAGCTTTCTGTTTAATCATTCAGACTTCTTATGATGAATTGATCATAGGATTTAAAAAATGCTTGACAATAAGCAAAAATGTATAACTGCTGCAAACTAGTATCATAAATAATAAGCCACACACTTACAATGAATGATTAACAGAAGCGAAATAGAGTGATTAGGTATATTTACGATTCGATGATCAGAGGGTTAAATTCAGTAGATCTCCAGTTATTCCGGTTGATAAGCAGGTCTGAATAATCAAATGTCCAGATAACTTATGAAAAAGATACTTCTTAGATAATGTGAAATTTTCTTATAACGCATTAATTTAATGACCATAAAAATAATGTTCTTTACATCTTAAGATGCAAAGAACATTATTTATAAGAAACAATTGTATTAAGAACACAATTAAAACATTAAGAATACAACTGTATTCTTACTTAAGGCTCACTTTGAAATTTTTGAGATACAGCTAAATGGTATTAGTTAAAATTTTTAAATTTTAGGATTGTTCAAAGCCTTTCCTTCTGTTGGCTAATTTTCCCAAATTTAAAATCTTCAATCCCTTCATTTCTTGGAATAAATGCAAAATATATTTTTATAGCCTCAGCAGTTTCTGATGAGTGTCTGAGAGGTCTTTTAAAACCAGGAAACTTTCTAGATCTGCAAAGAAATTTCATTCTCACTGAGGTATTTCTGGATTGCTCGACGTTTAGGATACCCTTTTTATTTGATTAAATTTGGTTATACATTTTACAGCCAAGTTGCATCGATTTCAATCTATACTTACAGTTAGGTGCTATTTGACGGAATGCAACCTAATATCTGCTCTATAATAAGGTGGCATACTAAGGTGAAACATTTGGTCCATTTTACCCCTTTCAACTTAATAGGGATGAATTGTGTAGCATGGAACAGAATTATTTTCCCATGGAAAAGTAAACTATCTTAATTGCAAATCTTTTCAAACAGCAGTTTGATAAGGCTTTTGACATTTAACTCATTTGTATATGTGATGGTCGGGTCATCGTTCTAATGGAGATATAGTTATTTTTCTTTTATCTTTTTATGGTATAGTATACTTTATTAAATTCTTTATTGATTTCGTTTAACTTGCAATATTATTATGGATGAATAAGATAATCATTTAATGAAATATAAAGGTAGCATTTGAAAGAAATTTTTAATACTTTTTATTTTATTTCGAAGGAAGAATCAATACTTATTGTATATTCTGCACTGTTGAAATGAAGCCTTTTATCATATAAAACTTTCAACTTCTTTAAAACCTGCTAACTAGATATGACTTAATATATGATTTAATATTTATATTAATGCATATTGTAATCTAACATCTGTTTACCATATTTTAAATACTATTGTAAAAAGGAACGTTTTTAAAATATGTGCCAGGATTTTTTCAACTTTTGTTTTCAGAATTTTTTTTAGTAGCAAACTAATTTCAGATTAGAATTTCATTTCTTCCTGCTTGCTTTGGATTTCATAGTCACTCAAAGAGAAAGGGAGAAAAATATTTCTTAAGAAATCATCGTATTCTACGGAATTTAAAAGAAATTACATGGACATTCAAGTGAGGTTTTTTTTTTTTTTTTTTTTTTTTTAATCACTAATCCCTGTCTTCACTATTTTTATTTCAGTTGCATAGAAATAGGGATCAGTGATGGAAAACAAAACAAGTTGAATGGCTAATCGTAGACATTTTCTGATAAAATAATCGACTTAGTTCGATTACAAATCTTCGAATTTATTAGCTATTTCGTTCGATCTTGTGACTAGAGTAATTCGGTTTTTAGTTGCATAAGCATCGCGAAATTTAAAGGACAAAAATGTCTTATTGCCGATTAATTCAAAGAAGTTTTAAAAACTATTTAAAAAGGTATTGTAAAATGTGTTATAAATATATTTTATATATTCATCTAGAGCATTTGATTCTTATAATACATTTTAATTTGTGAATTATAGCTTGTAATTATTTTCATGTTTACAATTTCAATCTTGTATGATCTATGTTGTACACAATTCTTAACATATTATCTATAATTACTATGTTACTATAATTATAAATCAACTTGACCATGATGAGTTCCTGAATACTTGTTTAAATATATATTTAAAAAAAAAATTAACTTTTAGTAATTTCAGACTTTTTACAATTTTTTTACTAAGTTAAAGTAAGAAACTTACTAAGTTAAAGTTCGATGGCACAAATTATAGGGAAGTAAAAAAACAGTGTTTCTTTCTATTTGTCATTTCAGTACTTTTATTAGTAAATACAATAAGATAAGGATCGAAAAGGAAGTACCATTTTTGTCTTATTTAATTTAAAGATAAGAACTAGCTGGTATCGTGCTGTATATGTATCATTTGTAATACTTGTTTACTGGTATTTCAAGACTTTTAATATTGATATCAGGTAATTGTATAAAATTTTTTATTGTCGAAAGTGAAAAACACTTGGTTGAAATCCTAGCAACAATAATATTTATATGCATTAAATGACATACTTGGAACTGTATGGGAAAATTGAAAGATAACACAGTTTATTTCCAATGAAGGCAGAGTTAAGAAAGCAGAACTTGCAAGAAAATTTAGTCTGTAATAGAGGGTGAATAGGCTGAAAGGTCAGAGGGTTTTTTACAGAATAGAATCCTTTTAATCTGTGAAGAATAGGTACAAATTCTAACATGTGTGCATGCAAATTAACAGCATGTCTATTTATCAGGAACATGATAAACATTCCCAATAGTCAGGAAAATGACAAATGTATCTGGAAAATTAGTTTTGCTTTTATTCTCTATATCAGTTTGTAAATCAATTTTTTTAAGTCTCTAGGATGAGTTAAAACTTTTAATAATTAAAATTTAAATTTAAAAAAATGAAAAAAAAATCAAGTGATATAATGAAAATATTAAAGAAAAATGTACAAAAGAAAATGTGAATTTAAATATCGATAATTTACTGGCCTAATTCACTTTTTATGTCATATTAGAGATAGTATTTTCAACAAGGAAAGACATTATAAGAATATTACATAAACTAATAAACTACTGTGTATATTTTTATTTGTATTTTAACTTTAGATAATTTAAATTTTCCCATACCTCTTTAAAAATAAAAATCATTCCTACTGTAATGTATTATATCATGTAATATTTTCCAAGATTTAAAAAAAGTAAAATATGTTGGGAAATTCTGTATTCAAAATGTCAAGAAATAGACTTTTACCGATTCATTAGACACTCTTATCAATTAATTGCTTGTTTAAAATGAAACACGCAAAGGCAGGGGGGTTAAGGGTTTAAACAACCCCCTTGAGCTCGGACAAAATGGTAAAAATAAAAATTTTAGTAGAAGTTATGCAGGCTACTATTCTTTAGAATTATGAACCCCCCCTTAAAAATTTGTTACAAAGTGGCGTACAAAATTCTGTGTACGCCACTGCACAAAGGTGTATGATAATTTAATTCTGTGTATTGTAACAGAGGTCAAGGTAGTTTTAAATGCAGAAAAAAAAGCTTATTGAATAGTTAGTGTTAGAAATGACAGTTCTTTATTTTTATATTTTTTCTCATGGTTGAGTCAGTCTTAGAGAAGTACATTATACATACATCTTGTATTTTATTTTTAAAAATTTCTGTGCTGTTGTGCACCACATGGCTTTTAAGAAACCAAAGATATTTCTTCAGCGTTTTAGCCTATACTCCTTTTTGAATAATTTCTAGAAAGCTCTTTGCGGTTTAGCTTTAGTAGTTCGGACGTGCTCGCATGGTGAGGTCGCTGGTCAGGTTGTACCATTTTTTTTTTATCATTTTTGTTAGTACTAGTATGCATTTACTGCAGACTGTTGAGCACACTTTCTTTTTTTAATGTTTATTAAAATGTGTGTATGTGTTAAAATGTGTATTTTTATGTATTTTTAGTTGTAACAATTTGGGGGGGGGTTCCCCCCTTACAAATTTTAAATTTGTATGTCCTTACTTCGTTTTTTAATGTTTATTAAATTATGTGTATGTTTTATGCATTTATAGTTATAACAATATTTGGGTTTCTCCCCCTCACAAATTTTAAATTTGTTCCAAATTTCTTTTTCCGTGTGCTCAACAGTCTATAGTAAATTTTTTTATCAGTCCATATTTTTTTTTTCTTGGTAATCTTTCAGAAAACCCCATTTTCTGCCGCCATTTTTGTGTAGTAACTTTCAAAAATAGGGGTTTTTGCCAAGATCACCAAGAAAAAAACATGACGGATGGAAGAGCGTAGATATCGCATCTGTTCTGAAGTTGATTTAGAAAATTTTTAATGCTTAGAATATTGTTTATAGATATGTGTATGTGTATTTATTTATTCTTGTTGTATTGATAGATGGAATTATACAAAAAGTTCCTGTTACTCAAGTATTGCTGCTAAAAGTTCTGTAAAGTATGAACCGGGGAGCAGTATTTTAGGTTATTCAGTAAAAGAGGTAAGGTATATGTGTATTTAACTGGCATATCCTCAGTAATGGTGCCTTTTTCCCTTAAAATAATTTGTGTTTTAAATCTTAATCTCCAGTTTGATAAAACCATTTTTTTTAAAACACATAATTAATTTTAAATATTACAAAACTTTTGTTACAGCATATTCAGATACTGTCAGGTATTATAAACTATAAATTCCAGCATATTAAATTGAAGTTATGATTTTTATAAATTTTTAAATGAAATTGGCCTTAATGGAGAAAATTGTGCAGGCTTAGGAAAACATTTCTTTTTCTTTCCTGCAGTCTTAATATAAGCAAAGTCTCTTTTGTATATTTGTAGAATCAAATTATTAAATAAATCTAAATAACTCTGGGATATAAGAATGTAAACTAATATTTCTCTTGTACAAGTTTCTTCTGTATGATTATTAAAAATTATAAAATATTTTGAGAAAGTGGGAAAAGTATTAAACTGTTGTAATTCTTTCTTATACACTCAGGTGATAAATTATTATTCTTATTTTAGTGCAATAAAAAATGAATAGGCTTCACAAAACAGTATAAAGTCTTGAACAGTAGCTACAATATAGTTATCTTTTCTGTTTACATAAGTGAGTTTGATTAAAGGACAAATTTTTATTGTTTTTAGGCCTGGTTGTTCATGGTTCTGTGATTAATGTATGAGAATCTCTGATATCTGTGAAATAGTTAAAAATAAGTGCTTGTGTAAGAAAGTATTTAGTTGCATAACAACTGAGAATATGGTGGTTATAAATTGTTACAAATTTTAACCAATCAAAGATTGCTAGAATGAAAAAGTAGTATTTTCCCAGGGTTAGATGATCCAAAAAGATACTCTCACACACAGGACCATGTAATTTTCCCTGCTAAGCCTAATTTCTCTTGAAAATTCTTAAAAAAAAAAAAATCACAACTCTAATTCACTATGCTAAAATTTATAGAGTATAATCACTGATGATATGAATTTTCTATAATAAAAGTTTTGTAATATTTAAAAAAATTATAATTTTTAAAGAAAATTGATTTATTTTAAGAAAAATTTCATTTAGTTACTTTAATAAAATATATATTCACTGCCATTAAAAAAAAGATCATTTTAGAATTTAACATATTATCTGTAAATAAAAATACATATCACCAGTTATGTAACAATTTCATGAATTGAATAAATAACTCCAGGAATATTAGTTATTTAATATGCATTTGCTAGTTATTTGCACTTTAATTATTCTTATTACCTATATAACCAAACATTTCAACATCATCTGAATAGTCTGATTCACTCTTTCTTATATTAGAAAAATTATTTATCCTTTATTCCACTATCTGATTGATTCATAAATTTAAAAATCTCATTCTCAAATTTATTTCATTCTTTTTGCCTTGATGGCTAAAATAAACCTGACCCAAAAAGTACAATACACTGTCTAGCAAACTCCAAACTGTAAATGAAAATTCTACTTTTACATCTAACCAATAAACATTCTATCTTTTCCTCATGTAGTTAAATAAATGCTAAATGCTCAATAAATCACAGCCCTTGAAAGGATTTGAACATGTTCTGTTGTTTGCATGTTCAAGCTACAAAACAAACAAACAAAAACAACAAAAAAAAAACAACTTCCCAGAATCCAAAGCATATATTAAAGTTCAACATTCTGTGGAACATTATTCAAAAATGTAATGGATTTCAACTACCATCTAGTGTAGGCATTCCCAACCTGCAGCCAACTTTTTGTGGCCCAATTGAAGTTTTCAACTGTCTATATAGTTTTAGTCATTTTGACTATATACAGTTGAAACATAGAATTTTAGTTGTTAATGTCTGCAATAATAAATATCACATATTATGTATGTTAAGACTTGATAGTAACCAACGTAAACCTGGTCTTTAAGAAGGGTTGACAGATTACGTTGAGATTTGAGTGTTCTAGAATATTCTGTCAATCTGCTATTATTTATACAACCAGCTGACTCGCGTTACGTGCACAGTATAAACCTGATAAAAATAAAATGTTGCAGCAGGTTGCTTGATAAAAACATGACCAATCAGCTACGATGCACGATGACTATATTATCCATTGATATTAACTAAATCTCTAGTAAAATACACAACAAATCTCACATTAATATTAAAATAATACATGTGGTAGTGCTTGTGAATAAACTACAATATATATTTATAGTATAAATATAATAATAATATTTTAACCCTCATGATTAGGGAGGAAGGTAAGGTGTTGGGGGTGATTATAAATACAGTATAGTTAATGTTTATTGTCTTAGTTATTATATATATATATATATATATATATAACACAACTTTTATGTACAGTCCCAGCTGGCACTGTAAAAGTGCATATTTTGAATATTGCATGATAATAAAATATTTGGAATAATTGGTTGTTTTATTTTTTATGTGCGGTCCACCTCAGTTCAGTAAATTGTTTTTTGGTCCACCAACTGTTTTAGATTGGGCACCCCTAATCTAGTGTTATTTAAAATTTAAATAAAACATTTGAATTCTAAATCACATTAATCTAATCATGGGCCATACACTACAAACTGTTTGATCATGATGTATGAAGCCGCAGGGAGAATTCCATGATCATAGATATGTGATTTCGGTCCTGAATGGTTTATTACAATGATAATTATAAACTTATCTTCAAAAATCATTCACTTGAGCATTTAGAAACATAAATGAAATTCTCTGATATTTTTAATTTTTTCCTTTTTTATTTAGATTGGAGATATTCCAGAGTTAAATCTTTCTGCCATATATTTAGAACATGAAGCTACTGGAGCTACTCATCTACATCTTGTTTCAGAAGACAGCAATAACTTTTGGGGGTAAATCATTAAGAATGTTATATAAATTAGATAAGTTAAAATTTAGTAAATTTTCTTAAACTTTAAACAGTAGGAGAAACTATCTAGTGTTCTAAAATCTTACCATCCAAAATAATACATAATATTCATTTCTGAAAAAAATATTCTTAGTAATGCTTAGTATTATAAAACTTTAAAATATATTTAGTATTATAAAGTATTATAATACTAAACATACAGACTGATTTTAAAGGAAGACTCAAGATTTAAGCCTTACATATAAGTATATTAATAAAGAGATTTATAAAAACATATTTTTTTGTAGATTTTAAAATCTCATTATTTCAGTGTAACTAAGTAAGCCTTTTTTTTTTTTTAACTATCTTCAGTTACAATATTTTTTCAATTTAAGTTACTTTTCTTATAAGAATACAGCATATATTTTTTGTCAAATAAGTAAGATTGTTGTGATATAGTTATAACAGCTCATTAAACTAATTTTTAATTGCTATTTTTAATTATTAAAAGGCTTAAATAATGGCAACAAGGTAAAATATAAAAACTTTAGGACAAGTATGAGACTTGCAGTTTGCAAGTGATGAACAATACTGAGAAGAGTTCCCTTGGTCAAAGCACAATTCCACCGCCAAATGAAGAAGTGCCCTCTGAGGTCAAAGTATGACAGATTCCACCACCGCATGAAGAAGTGCTCTCTGCCTTAGCTCTGCTGTGAAACTGACTGGGCACACATTGCCTTGCATTCCCCTTATCCTCACCTGGCTGTGATTTATAAAGCGGGCAGCCACTGGCACATGCAAGTCTGCACACACAAATCCATTGCTACTTATAGAAACTTTGCATATTCAATTTAAAACAACACAATATAAAATATTTACAATTAGTGAGCACCACACCCTATACCATGGACACTACTGACTTAATGATCCACAAGGTAGTATTTTTTTTTTTCTAATTGAGATGGTACAGACAGATATTTTTTCTCAAATACCGCTGCAAAGCTGTTACTCATTTAGCACCACCTGGGGAGTATGTGTAGCTTAAGAAATGCTACAGACACAAGTAACATTGACTCCTTTTGGGTTTTGGGGTTTTAAAAACAAGGACCAAACAGAACACTCCTAAGCTTGGCCTACTACTTTCAGAGGTATGGTTTGAACTTGAGAATATTAAATATTGCGACCACAAAGTTATGTTAATTTACCCATTAATGAACATGGAAAATCTTTGACTGACTCAAGCCTCAAACTTACAGCTCGCCAAACCATGACCAATTGGTTAGGGTGCTGGCCTTCAGTACCGGAGTTCGTGGGTTTGAATCCCACTGTGGCATGGATGTTTGTAGCTATTTGGAATCGACTTTAAGCTGTAGGTCCTGGTCTCATTATCTGTTGTGTTGCAAAAGGTAGACTGTAGCACTCCAAATCAAACTATCAAACTCACAACCCTCTGGTTATGATAGTGACACCTTTGCCAACTGAGCTACTATGGCTCACAAGATAGTATTAAAAATAATAAACAAAATCTTATCATACCCTCTTCACAATGGCTCACCATCACTGCACTAGATGAAGCTTTGATTATGAGTATATTACTGATAAAATAATAATAATAATACTTATTAATGACTGACTTTAAGCTCCTTAAAATAGTTTTAGATTTAAAGTATTTGAATGGCTTATGCACTTTATTTCTATTTGAAAATATCATAAATAACATTAGTGTGGATTTTTTTGTGATTGTATGAAAAGGGAAAGATATTTTTTATAACTGTGCATCTAATATTTCTTGCTCTTTTATTGTTGAATTTTATAAATGTTTCTTAGTTTTATTTGTATTAATTTATTATAGGGTAGGACTGAAAACAATTGCACAAAATGATACTGGTGCTCCTCACATTTTAGAACATCTTGCCTTATGTGGTTCTCAAAAGTATCCTTGCAAAGACCCTTTTATGAATATGAGAAACAGATCATTAGCTACCTTTATGAATGCTTTCACAGGTATTTAACTCTCAAAAGTATTTATTTATAAATATGTATATATAGGTAAATTTATTTACCTAAAATTTTAAACTTAAAAATATAGAATAGAACCTGTTTTAAAGGTTTCTGTTCAAAAAGTTTTCCCGTTTAGAGTGTTCTACTTCAGTGGTCCTGATTTTATTCATATATACAGACATGCCAACTACTCCGGATTCTCTGGAGTTGCTCCGTAGAAATGAGAGAATTTGTCTCAGAAAGGCTGTGACAAACGTATACACTAGCTGGGAAAAACGAATTGAAATTCTAGTGCATACCATCGATAGATTACGATAGCAGAGTTCTGTGAAGCAGAGAAGCTACTCTGAAAATTAAAGCTCAAAAACACTGATAAGAGGAAATAAGACAAAGCTTAAGTACAAACAATTAAATTTTATTGGTAAACGGAAACACAAGAAAAACAAATCAGTATAACATTAAAATAAGTTTAAATAAAAGGAGACGGCTGGAGCAAGTTTAAAGTACATACTAGAGCAAGACAAAAAGAAACATTACTACCTTCGGTAATCCTACTTAAAAGCGAAAAATAATAAACTATGTAAAACAAACAGGAGGAAAATAACCCTACGGGGTAAGGCTACTCGAAAGTAGAAAGTTCAGGCAATCCGCCACGAACGTACACTGCACGGCTGCGTGCAAAAGAATGAACTGCCGGGGAGAAGGCGAAAGGCGCGCTCTGTGAGTGCTCCGACTACTACCTCCGACACGAACTTATACTCGCGCTCTGACTTGTGTGCGCACATTAAAACAGTTTGCATGCCTAATTAATGAGGAGTCATTTACCGTGTTGTGAAATGTTTGATCCCAACATGGTATGGGAAACTTCTAAGCTCAAGTAATAGGTTGCTGTCAAATTGAAATATGTAACATAATTTGATAACTCCGGAAACCCCTCAGATTGCTCCGAAAATAACAGAAATTTTGAACAACTAAAACATTACAATTTATTAATCAAATACAGTCTTGAAAAAAATAATGCCGAATATACTACTCTTTCCAGACAGTAATGCTGCATGTTTACAGTACTGTGCGGAAAAACCAAACTGAATTTAAGTCAAATTTCAGTAGACAAACTCTAGAATCCCAGATGACAAAAAAAAAAAGTAAATATTTTAGTCAGGGTCAATATTGCTACAAGAAAAGCTTTTTTGAAGAGAAATTGCTAAAGTTAAAAAAGCTACTTCTACATTATTAAATGCATAAATTATAATTTATCCTTTATAATTTACTACTGTGTGTTTATTTTAATTTTATCGATATAATTTAGAAACCACTAAAATATGAAATTATGTTTAATTTGTTTAGGTTATTTTGTTTTGTCTATTATATATGTAAATTGCTTACAAGTGTGCCTCATGGGTATCGGGTTAAATTTTAAATCTTAAAAGAATTTGCTCCTGACAGAGACGCCTGAATATTGGCATGTCTGTATATATATATATATATGATAATAAATTTCCTTATTTAGGAACTTTGTTTTAAAACATTTTCCTTCTTAAGATGTTTTATTTCATCTAAATCTCCCTTTCCATTTCATTGTAAACTTTAATTAATATTTTTCTGAACAGAGATACATTTGGGGAAGAATTTCTTTAAAATAACAGTTGTTGGAAATTAGAGAACCTTCTTAAACAAGTAAAAATTTGTGGAATGGGTGAAAGTTATGAATTATAACAACAAATCTTTTATAAAGAAACCAAGCATGAATTATAAGAAATAAATTATTAAGGTTAATTAATATAATAGTATTTCTAGTTTCCTTCAGTCTATATTTGTACCTAATGTTTTTCTTAATGTTGAAACCATTTGTATTATTCTTAGTTAAAGTTAATATTTTAGATGCTTTGAAAATATGTATTCTACATTAAATTAAAATGTTAAATTTATCTTTAACTGTAAAATAGCACTATATACTTATAAGAACACATTTAAAGGTTTTTCAATCATAATGGATTTTTCTCAGTTTTATCATTTAAGAAGTTTTCTCACTTAAAAAGTTTTAATCTCTTGGTTTCTTGCTAAACTTTTAAAGTGGATTTCCTTCCTTCCTTCCTCAGTGGCATGACAGCCCAGGATGGGCCTTAGCCTTCTCTAGAATTCCATACCAGGCAGTCCTATCTTAGTCTCTGGATTTCCAATTTGAAAATTTCAAGGATCTTATGTCTTTTTCAATGCAGTCTAACCATCTAAGTTTTGGTCGTCCTCTCATTCGGGTTCCTATTGGTTTGGCTGTAAAAACTTTTTTTGTGGATCTATTGTCATTAAGTCGAACTAGGTGTCCAGCTCATTTTAATCTTTGTAAGCTAATAAAATTAATTATATCTGGGTTTTTATATGTTCTGTATAATTCAATATTTGTTCTTCTTCTCCATACACCATTTACATTAATTCCCCCCAAAATACTTCTCAATATTTTTCTCTCAAAAACTGCTAGGGTTTCCTTGTCTCTTTCTGTCAATGCCCAGGTTTCAGTTGAGTAAGTCAAAACAGGTCTTATTAGGCATTTATACAATATTATTTTAGTCAATCTTTTAATGTACTTAGACTTAAAATATTTCTTTAATCCAAAAAAAAAAATCGATTAGCAGCAGTAATTCTGCTATGAATTTCAACAGATATATTATTTTGTGTATTAATTTCTGAACCTAGGTATATAAACTGCTTTACAGTCTCAAATCTATAACTGCCTATTTCTAAGAAGGAGTGATAAAGTGGATTTCACTGTATTTAAATTTATCCCAATTTATCTGGAGTACCTGAATTGCCTAGGTAAAGATGGGATTTGATATTTTATTTAGAATTAAAGTTGCTTATTTAGATTGTAAGTGAATGATGCAAACTTTTATAAAGGTCTGATACAATTATAAGATTTTTTTTTCATATAAAAGAAATTTTAGCCCAAAGCTTGAGTGTACTCAATGGTTTATTTTTCTCTGTGTGGAAAGTAAGTAAACAAAACATCTGACTTGTTGACTCTAGTTCAAAGCATGTATGATTAGGCATGTCCAGAACATGTAATTTGAAAGTTAAAAGTTAAATGTTTCAGTTTTTAGCTTCCATTAGAAAAGCTTAGCATAGTGCCAAGATATTTTTCTCCTGATGTATTAGTAAATTATGGTCACATGAGAATTAATTAATACTGACTGTTTAACCAAAAGCTAGAAAATATTTGCAAAATCCATAATTTTTGATGAAAATTTCTTAGATTTTGAGTAAAGCCACTTATTGTCTACACACAAATGAAAGTTAGTGTTGTTTAGATTAAAATCCTTAAAGTTATGAAATGTTTAAATCAAATTTTAAGGCTCTTCTTTTAAAAAACTTGTAAAAAAAAGTTTTATGAAAATGTTTTTTATTTTACTTACGCAGTTCAAGAGAGGAAATTCTGTACTTTTCGACAATGCAAGAATTACCAAATAGAAGAATAGCAAAAGTTGGTTGGATAGCTTAAGAATCTGTTTCATAAAAAAATATTTCAAAATCAATATTTTGCTGATTGGTTAGGGTGCTGGCCTTTGGTACCAAAGTTCGTGGGTTCGAATCCCACAGTGGCATGGATGTTCATAGCTGTTTGGAATCGGCTTTAAGCTGTAGGTCCTGGGTCTTATTAGCCCTCGTGTTGCAAAAAAATTGACCGTTGAACTCCAAACCAAACCAAACCAAAATCAGTATTTCAAATAATAATTATAAAATTTAATAAAAATTATTATTTTTTTCAGAATAACTTGTGTAATGGAGAAATAGTTGGACAATACAATTTAGTCTGTATTTTTGGTTTAATCTCTTCTAGTAGAATGATTTTAAGTTTATCTCTGTGATGTGATTCTAAAATATTGTAGTTGTATTTTTTTCAGAAGTTATAAATTTATTTTAATGTTTATTATAATTTTCAGGTAGTGACTTCACATTTTATGGATTTTCAACAACCAATCCCAAAGATTTCCAAAATATCCTTTCAGTCTATTTAGATGCAGTCTTTTTCCCCCGTCTCACTCAGTTAGATTTTAAGTATGTATCATAGTTTTAAAATTTATTATTTTTTAATCAAATAGTTGTTGATAAAATTTAAGTGCATTTTATCAGTATATTAGTGAACTATAAGCCTAGTAGCCTAAGGAACACTTTTTTAACTGCAGCAAAACTGTTCACTGGGTAATGATTAAAATGAACTTATTGGAATTAACATATATCTTCTTGTATAAATTGTTAAACAAGGACCATATAGGTAGGGTACTGCTGTTTTGCATTAGAGTTCATTGGTTTGAATTTTACTCTTGGTATGAATGATCATAGCTGTTCAGAATCAGATTTGAGCAGTACGTTTTGGTTTCATTAATTCTCCTATACGAAAATAAGTTATAGTTGTCCAAATTATATAATTAGTAATTAGTAATAAATTAATAATTAGTTAATAATTGATAATAATTATTATAATTATTAATTAATAATTAATTTTAATATATTAATTAGTTAATAGTTGTCCAAAATAACTAGATATAAGAATTCTTAGGACTTTTCTAAAAGCTAAAATATATTGCCAAAAATGCACTAAAAGGTAAAAAAATAATTTTAAAACAGTGCATGAAAGCAAAATTGAGTGAAAAATTCCTATATAAAAATTGTAATGCACTAATATAGAAAAATTGGCTGAAGTGCTTCTATAGGATAAAGGCGAGTTGTTATGATGGCTTATGCAACTAAAAATAAAATCATGGGGTGCTCAACATATGACAATTAAATATTATATTAGTATATTGATATAAATATTCCTATATACAATTATATCTCTATTGAAAATATGTTACTTTGACACTGATTCCCTTTTGTGCCCCACACTTTTATTTTTAGTCACGTTGGCTATTAGTACAACTGGCCCATATCCTGTAGAAACTCCTCAGACAATTTTTCTATATCAGCACATTGCAATTTTAATTATGGTCACATGAGAGTTAATGAATACTGACTGTTTAACCAAAAACTAGAAAATACTTGCAAAATCCATAATTAATGAGAAAAAGTTTTTAGACTTTGAGTAAAGCCACTTATTGCATACACACAGAGGAAAGTTAGTGTTGTTCAGGTTAAAATCCACAAAGTTATCAAATATTTAAATCAAATTTTTAGTCTTTTCTTTTAAAAAACTTGCAAAAAAAAAAGTTTTATGAAAATGTTTTTTATTTTACTTTCGCAGTTCAAGAGAGGAAATTCTGTACTTTTTGACAATAGAAGAATTACAAAGGTTTATAGGACAGCTTAAGAATCTGCTTCATAAAAAAATGTTTCAAAATCAATATTTTGCCAAATGATAGCCGATTGGTTAGGGTGCTGGCCTTCAGTACCAAAGTTCGTGGGTTCGAATCCCACTGTTGCATGGATGTTCATAGCCATTTGGAATCACTTTAAACTGTAGGTCCCGGTTTCATTAGCCCTCATGTTGCAAAAAAAAATTGACTGTAGCACTCCAAACCAAAATCAATATTTCAAATAATACTTATAAAATTTAATAAAAATCATTATTTTTTCAAAATAACTATATTGTGTAATGAAGAAATAGTTGGACAATACAATTTAGTCTGTATTTTTGGTTTAATCTCTTCTAGAATGACCAGATGAGAGTTTTAAAATGTTCAAAACTCTCATCAAACATTATTGCATATGACTCTTTACAGAACATTGCTGGAAAGTTCATATTTTAAAGTAATAATTTATAAAATTACTACCTTCATTTAATGTAAATATCACATTAGTCCATATGGAATAACCTTTATATTTTATGTTTATCTCTGTGATGTGATTCTAAAATATTGTAGTTATAAATTTGTTTTAATGTATATTATAATTTTCAGGTAGTGACTTCACATTTTATGGATTTTCAACAACCAATCCCAAAGATTTCCAAAATATCCTTTCAGTCTATTTAGATGCAGTCTTTTTCCCCCGTCTCACTCAGTTAGATTTTAAGTATGTATCATAGTTTTAAAATTTATTATTTTTTAATCAAATAGTTGTTGATAAAATTTAAGTGCATTTTATCAATATATTAGTGAACTATAAGCCTAGTAGCCTAAGGATCACTTTTTTAACTGCAGCAAAACTGTTCACTGGGTAATGATTAAAATGAACTTATTGGAATTAACATATATTTTCTTGTATAAATTGTTAAACAAGGGCTATATAGGTAGGGTACTGCTGTTTTGCACTAGAGTTCATTGGTTTAAATTTTACTCTTGGTATGAATGATCATAGCTGTTCAGAATCAGATTTGAGCAGTATGTTTTGGTTTCATTAATTCTCCTATACGAAAATAAGTTATAGTTGTCCAAATTATATAATTATATAATTAGTAATTAGTAATAAATTAATAATTAGTTAATAATTGATAATAATTATTATAATTATTAATTAATAATTAATAATTAATTTTAATATATTAATTAGTTAATAGTTGTCCAAAATAACTGGATATAAGAATTCTTAGGACTTTTCTAAAAGCTGAACTATACTACCAAAAACTGCACTAAAAGGTAAAAAAAATAATTTTAAAACAGTGCAGGAAAGCAAAATTGAGTGAAAAATTCCTATATAAAAATTGTAATGAACTAATATAGAAAAATAGGCTGAAGAGCGTAGGATAAGGGCCAGTTGTTATGATGGCTTATGCAACTAAAAATAAAATCATGGGGTGCTCAACATATGACAATTAAATATTATATTAGTATATTGATATAAATATTCCTATATACAATTATATCTCTATTGAAAATATGTTACTTTGACACTGATTCCCTTTTGTGCCCCACACTTTTATTTTTAGTCACTTTGGCTATTAGTACAACTGGCCCATATCTTGTAGAAGCTCCTCAGACAATTTTTCTATATCAGCGCATTGCAATTTCCATATATGAGCTTTTAACTCAGTTTATCATTCATGCACTGTTTTAAAATCAAGTTTTACTTTTCAGTGCATTATTATTACTTCTTTTGGTAAATAAAAACAATTTAAAGAAAAATATTTTTGATATTTATTTTATTTTTGCATTTTAAGTTTAAAATTTTGTAATAAATTTTCATCTGCAATTTTTGTTACTTTTACTAAAGCAGTTACCAGACATTTACCATCAATGTAAAGTTTAATTTCAATGAAAGTTCATGTCACTTGTTTTGTTATATTTGTGTTAATTTTTCTCAGTTAATTTTGAGTCTGAGCTATTAATTCTCAGTGCCTCTAATTGATGGCACTACCAATGTTTACTTATTTTGAAAAAAAAAAAAAAAAATTACAGTAATAAGAAAAAAATGTTAAAATATTCTAAAAAATATAACAAAAACTTTATTATTTTACAAGACTATGAAAAAAGGTGTATTTTTTGCTGAACCAGGAGTCTATTTTAACTCTGTCCAAATTACTTTTGAATGTTCTTCAGTAGTATGACAGCCCTGGATGGGCTCTGGCCTTCTCCAGATTTCAATACCAGGCAGTCCTATTTTTTGTCGCCCAGAATTTCCAATTACCAATTTTTAAAGTTTTTAAGTCATTCTCAAGAGAGTCCATCCATCTAAGGCTTTAAAATTTTAATTTGAGTTGTTAATTAGGCTCTTTGAAAATGGATGGAGTACTACTTTAAAATCATTGCAATTGGTATTCCAAGTATACTGAACAAATTTTTGCTTTTAACAAACTGATTTTTTCTTTCCAATCTAATTTTTTATGATTGAATATTGTATTGACTCATAATGATAGTGACACAAATCTGAGGAAGTCAGAAAAGGATTTTAACTTATTTCGAACAATCATAATAGACAGGGAAATGTTTTTAAAAAAAGGCTGAAGTGAAATAATTTTAAATAACCTTTTTAAACTATTTTTTATTTCTTAATTAATAAATGTAATAGCTGTAATTGAATGAATAAAATTACTTATATCAACATTGAAGGCTTTATTTTATCTCATTAATCACTATCTAAACTTTCAATGAAGTAGGCCAGTGCAACATAAAATTAATTAAACATAAAATAAATGTGAGAAAATTTACTATTTATATCTGTTTTTTATTAATTTACTCAATACTAATTAATTTACTTTTCTTTAGTTTTATTTTTAGAATTTAAGTACAATTAGACCTAAAAGGAGAATTTAAACTTATTAGTATAAATTATTTAAAAGTTATATTTCTGTTACTATTTTAGTAACTTTAAAATGTTTGTATAGATCACATTAAGAATTCAAATCTGAAATAAATTTATTTTTATATAACATATGAAATTAATAGTTTTTAGTTTAAATTTATATTATTCAAATTAATGCTTTTTCATTGGCATTCAAATATTCTGAAATGTATTCATTTTCTTGGTAAATGTTTTTATGAAATTAGTAATAAAGATTTAATAGTATATTAGGATAAAAGAATTATAATTCATTTTGTTATACTTTACAGGCAAGAAGGCTGGCGACTTGAACATGAAAATATTCATGACAAAAATTCATCTATTATTTTTAAAGGAGTTGTTTTTAATGAAATGAAAGGTGTTTTTGTAAGTTGTTTCTTTTTTATGTACAGTTAAACTGTGTATATATGTGCATGTGCAATGTATGATATTTTAACCATAACTAACTTAATTATAATTGTATTTTAAAATAAATTTCTGGCTATTCTATCCCTAAAATTACAACTTTTGGCAAAATGCCTTTGTTTTTCTTCTTATTGTGGTAACCTTAGCGACTTCGCAGACACTAAAATTCCTTCTTAGCTAAACTATTCTTATACAACTCTTTTACGTAACTTAGTTTCAATTCTACTTCCCCTTGTAGGATAAACTTTTAACAGACTCATTGGATAGATCACTTGCAACACCACTATATAAGTGACTATAAAATGTTTTTGGGGCTGACTGCCAAAGATGGATTGTCAGAATAAACTCAACATTTATACTTCCAAACTTTGATCTTTTCTTTTATGGCCACAAATGCAAACTATCTACCATGGATACCATTCTAATTTTCTAGTGGTCAACCTATTATATATATATAGATATACATACATATATATATATATATATATATATCCTTACATACTTACGTACATACATACATATGTATATGTATTTATATACATATATTTATATACGGGGTTGGTTCTGGGATATTAGCCACCTGTGTGCAAGGTAGAATTTGGCTGTCCCCTATGAATATGTTTATCTAGGATATATGTAATGGTGTTTTTATCACTTTTGATTCCAATTCTGTTTTTTTTTTTTTTTGGCATTTCTTTCTAGCAACCCAGGTGAATGTTCTTGAATGTTTCCCTGTGGATTCCTCCCAGTTACATAGCTAAAAATAGATTTTGACACTTAAAGTACGTCATTCACTTGACTTGTAAGTGATTGCTAATTGGCTGTTACAAACAACTATTTAAACAGAATGTATGGTGTTTGTGAACAATTCAGTTTGTCCACAAGAGTTAACCATGACTAAACTTTGCTAGTATGATCTAAAAATTCCATTGACTTTATTTCTTTGTCCTTCTTGTCTACTCAGCCATACAGCAGGACAAAAATATTCACTCGGAACTCCCTTTCAAGATGAAATAAAAAGTCTCATTTCATGTATTCTATCGGCCACCCTATAAATTTGACTGACTGCCTGCATGCATGCACACACTACATATCAACTAGATCCAGCCATATATATATATATATATATATATATATATATATATATACACATAAATGTAAAAAAAACCCAAGATTTTTACAAATTAACATATTCCTAGACATGTTTAAAAATAATTATATCTAGTAATATGTTAATTTATAAAAAACTGTTTTATTGAATACTTGGTAGTCTGTTATAATAATATAATGTTTGTGCATGAAGTCAGTATAGTTATGGATTCTCTCCATGCTTACTGTTTTAGCTGTATGAATTTACTATTTGTTGTGTTACTTTCACCTCTTACCTGTGTCCTTTGTCAATTTGCACATACTGAAATTATACTTTATTTGATATGGTGAATAAAATATAATTATTCGAATTGACATATCTGAAATATCATGTTCTTCAAATAACTAAAAATGCATTTTTTTTTTTTTTTTTAATTTCAAAATCTTTTTGACATGTATAAATTTTAAAGTTTAGTAGTTGCTAAACTATTAATTAAATGTTATCTAGAATTTTCCTATGCTGTTACAAAGTATACTGACAGTTTAAAAAACATCTTTGTGAGAAAAAGGGAAATTTTTTTTTTCAAACAGCATAAGAGTTATTGTTTACAAGTTTCCTTTAAATTTTAAATCTTTTACAAATAAAAACTGTATAAATAAATTATGTGTTTTTAGAATCAGCATAGTGTCCTTGTTTTTTGTAAGCTCTATATTGAAAATTATACTTTTAAAAATCTCTCCACATCCCTCCTGTCCCTGTAATTTTGCCAATTTTGAATGGATATTTAAAATTGACATTTATCAGAAGGCTTTAATTGGATAGCATAAAATGTAGCACAATAAATTAATTTTTTATTTGTTGCCTTTATACATTATTTTTAACCTTGTTTATCAAAATATTATTACTAATTTTGGCATTTTAATCCTTTATTACACATGTGATTAATTTTCAATTCTTTACTTTTAGTCTGATCCCAATCAGTATTATGGAATGAAAGTCCAAAATATCATGTTTCCTTCAAATACATATTCATGTAACTTTGGGGGAGATCCTCTAGCGATACCATCCCTTTCATGGGAAGAATTAAAGCAGTTTCATGCAAGACATTACCATCCAAGCAATAGTAGGTAAGTATTGTAAATATATTTTAATTGAAAAAATATATAAATTAGGGTAAGAGGACTTAAAATTCATTATGGTTTGAAGTCCTTGTAATGTATATTTTATAAGTGCTTTATTCTTTCTAAGATTAAAAACGCCTTTTTGTAATGCATTAAATTTTCATAATTCTCTTTTTGGCATAGTTAATTACTTCTTTTGATAGTTGTTGATATCAAATTAGAATTAAAAGGTTTAGTTCTCATTGATTTACCATGTGTTTATAGTTAATCTGTTTATTGAATTTTTACAATAGACTATTTTTATCTGGTAGTAACATACTTAAGTACATACTTAATTAAGAAGATCCCTTGCAGAGCAAACATTTCTATGTTATACACTCTTTAGTATGCAACAAAGGGTGAAAGTTTTTTCAAGACATATTCTGTCCCCATAGTTCTGTATCAGTAATAGTTTGAAATGTTTATGTAATTAGATGACAATGATCAGACTATCTTGAGCCTGAAGAAAAGTAACAATAGATCCCTATTGAAACATACACAGGACAGAGGACAAAAAAGATACAACTTCTTTAAAATCTTCAGCATATTTCAAATTAAAAACATCACAAACAGGCTATACGACAAAAACCCACTGTAGAAAAGAAATAGTCATTTAGAGTGTTGCAATACTTATTTCAGCAGTTTTTGCAGATCATTTATGTTTTGTCATTCCCTTAAAATATAGGTCTGACTCAGTGGGTTCTTTTACTACATATGAAAAAAAGGACATTTGGGATTTTTTTTAAACAGAAGATTAATTTATTTAAATACAAACAAAGAACAAACAATTGAGGCCCCCAAAAGAAAATTATCTTTCAAAAAATATTTTATATGTTGCCTCATTTAGTCCAGAAAAATCAGCCAATGATATAGAAAAATTGTAGGATGCTACTGTAGTATCAGATCTCACAGGTTTACATTGCTGGTATGGATATTTGTAGTAATTTGCAATCAGCTTTATGCTGTAGGTTTTTTGTCATTTGCCCTGCCCTCATGAGCAAAGCAGTAGACCATATAACTCTAAACCAAACCTCCATGAAGAAACATCTATTGAAGGGGTTTCACCTCATTTCTCTCTTGTATGTATGTCATTCACCAGTTAGGTAATCTTCATGCCAGCTGGCTGTATGTGTTCCATCCTGTTGTGACTGGTCTTTTCTGACCAGCCTGTTGAATGCTGGCAGCTGCTTTAGATACACCAAAAGTTGATATAAATTTTCTCATAATAATCCCTATGTTCAATGACACTCAGTGGTCTGAATGTCAATACAGATCATTAATGGGGAAGTAATGGCCTTTACGTCCACTCATATGTGGATTGATGGGTGACCTATTGTTCTGGTCGGTGCATCCGTTTGTCTTTAGATGCCTTTTTGTCAGTGCATATCTCTTTATTCACCATTTTTTTTTTTACTTCTGAATTCAAAAGTAAAATTTTTGTTTGATTGTCTGTGAATTTCAGGGTTTGGTAAATAAGGGATATACCAACCAGAGAACATGTACTTAAATGAACATGTCCCTTTTTTCCCTATTTATATTAATGAAAAAAAAATTAGGGATTTTATCAAAATAAAAGTATTTATTGGATTGTTGTTTTTACAAAGTTTTTTTTATAAAACAGTAAGAAAATTATAGATTGTCAATTATTAGTCAACTGAAGGAATTATTGTGAATATTACTGTAGTGATCTAAGTTTTTGTTTTGTTTCTTGTAGTTGTACTGTAAAAATACCATTGTATAGTTATATATCTCAATGATAGGGATCTAGGATTTATAGAGACTTTTGTTGGTACATAGAATATTGTTACAATCCTATTTCTCTGATATTTAAACAATTTTATGTTTTATTATTATTCTATTGTAATTTGTATTCAAAAATAATACTCTAAAGAGAAAAACTCATTTTTCTTATAGTTAAAAAAAATATCAAAGAAATTATTGAAATGATGAAATATAAAATAATGAAAATATATATATTTTAATATCTCCTAAATGGCTTATTTAATAAAATAAAATCCAACGTGCATCTCTCAGATGCTCTTGTACAACTTTCTTAACCCATGTAGTTTTTAAAGATCAGTTTAAAAGCTTTGATTAATCCTTGTAATTGTCAGAATTCCTGTAAGTTTTATTTTTGAGAGAAAATAATTTCAATTTTGCAGGTTTATTACCTATGGAAACTTACCTTTAGAGTGTCATTTAGAGTACATTGAAGAGAATGTTTTAAAACATTTTCAAAAGATTGTCCTCAATAATGAAGTGCCTGATGAAAAACGATGGGGTCAACCAGTAAGAGTTTATTTATTATTATTTTTTTAATTTATAATAGTCACATCATGTTTTTATTATTCCTGTATTTTATATAGTTTTAAAAATTTAATAGTTGCAACAGATCTTTTTAGTTTTATTACTTATATACTTACTTGCATGCTGTTATTTAAACTTCATTTTATCCTACTAGTTTAAAATAAATGTCATTTAAATTTACAACAATTTATTTTTATACAGTCATTAAACCCAAATATAATAAGATAACTCCTAATATATTAATTAGCAAGGCCTTTATATGATCAATAGACTTGACTAACAAAACTTTATGTAAGACACTGCAACTCAAGTTGAAAATCTGTTCAGTTTGATTTAAGTTGACTGACAGTGATTAGAACTTATAACAGTAATCTGGAAAGAATAGTTTTCAAGAAGTCTTTAACTTATGCTTAGACAAGCTGAGTAAAATGTCCATATTCAACCAAAACATAGCTGGCAGCCACATGCAACATTTGTCAGCTGATATTTCATTAGGACTTCATAGTAACCAACCCGTTTGCATGATTTTCAATGAAAACTCCTTTATGTTTAAGATTAGGTTTTTGTGTTAATAATATTTTAGGCTATTATTTAATTGTATTATTTTCCTTGGTTTTTACTTTACTAACTACAACTAACTATATTTATACTGAATAAACAGTATTTTGTTTTTAATCTACTTTATATTGATGCTTTTTTTATTCTGCACTTTTTTGAGGGAGATATATATATATACATGCAACGGTATTTTTACCCAAACTTACCAACTTATTTATAAAATTATTTTAAAACAGTTTTTTGACAATTTTAAGAACACTAAAATCAGTTTCGGCTTAGCTCAACTATTCTTATATAACTCCTTTGTGTAACTTAGTTTCAATTCTAGTAAATGTGAAAACTTTTAACTCTCAGATTAAGTGGCTCGCACATTCTGTACAGTGTAGAGGATGTAAAATACTTTAACAGGAAAGCACAAAGATGGTGGCTCTAAACTTACGATGCTTAGCCTTCCAAATTTTGATCTTTTCTTTTATGGTCTGATGACTGCACTATCCAGCATAGATACCATTCTAACTTTGTAGGGGGTCAAAAATACCCATTATTTTACACGTACACACACACACATATAAATATAACCTAGCTGCTGTATACAAAATCTTTTTGCTTTTAGTTTTCCATTTTCCTTTTCAAAACAAATAAACTCAACTGAAAATTATGGATGTAGGAAATATTACCATTACTTGTCATCATAAACATATATTACTATGAGATAGTGAGAGCTCATCAAAATATTTATAACCTTTGCTGAATTCTGTATAAGGCTGATTCTAAAGTATCATCATTAAAAAAATTGAATGCTTTGGATATAACTGTTGTTACTACATAGTCGAAAAATTCAAGATATGATATAGAAAATAAGGTTAATATTTATTATCTTTACTTAACTTTTCCTTTCTGTGCATTTAAACAATTTGATACTTACAGTTTATATTTAAAGCACAGGATACAATACTACATATATATTGCATTATATATATATGAAGCATAGCGTAGCATGTTATGCTTCAAGGATATAGCATAGTTGAGAAAGAATACGATTTTTCAGGATAAGTTTCACATATTTCATTTGACAACGTCCACAGCAAAAATCCAACAAAGGATGGTCAAGCAGCTTTTATACCCTTGGGGATGCCACAGTGTGAGAAAGGAATTTGTTTACTCTGCAAAGCAGAAATGCTCTTAATCAGCAAAATAGGTTGGTGAGTTAATCTCTCCAACAGGAAGGAGACAAAAGAGTTTAATGCCGAGAGGCCACTAAAAAGATGACAAAATTGCGTATTTGGTGTTTTTTAATAGCGGAGTTAGTAATTTTAGTTTAGGAATAAAGTATTAAGTTTTTACATTACACACACACACACACACACATATATATATATATATATATATATATATATATATATATGCTTTTGAGTATTTAGTTCTGTATAAGCCCGATATTATCCCAGTATTATTAGAATCCATAGACTGTCACTCTTTCCTAAATCCCATGCATAAAGGTGTATATGGCATCTCTTCTCTCACAATGAAAAAGGGAGATAAAGGAAAGATCTTTTCATTATAATTTTCGTAACATTTAAAAATGGCATATCTTGTGAAAAAGTTACAAAACATGATTTTGGTTAGATCATGTTTTGAGAATAAGACAGTGAGGGCCTTCATTTCTATTTGCCTAAAATGCTTCCTTTTTTGTAAATCAGTTCTTGCATACAGATCAAGGTACTTCAAAAGATCAAAACGTCTCAGAGGTGCTTTTTTAATTTTTATTACTAGATGGGCTGAAATTATCTTAGTTTTTAATGAGATTATTTTTGGTGTAACAATGATATCAAATCTTTCAATGTTGGACTCTGACACGAAAATTACAAAAATAAAAGAAGGAGTCTTAGAAAACTACATGTGCAAGCGGGATAGACAAAATTCCCATATCCATAAAAAGATAAGTACTGCTGTTTCTATAAAATATAACATTTATTTACAGACTTTATACAGTTACTAACATGATGGGTTTGAGTCCCACTGAATTATAATTTCCCAATGCCCGAGTAGGTGTGTTACGTTCTGACGTAACAGGTAGGCGTGCCATCTATGGGGAAATATGAACTTTTGCCACAGACTCTTTCATTTTATAGCATTTTCTTTGTGTGGGAAAATTTTTATAATTTTTATATTTTTAATATTTTCTATAAGATGTACAGATTTTGGAGAATTTATTCACCTTTTTTTTCTTTCAGAAAGAAGTTCATGTATATAACCGATTTGATCCAATGGCAGCAGTGCCTTCAAAGCAGACCATAATTAGTAATACCTATTTACTGGAAAGGTAGCTTCAAACTTTACACAAGTTTAATTTGATTGCTGAAATGAAGTCATTGTAGTATTTTTTACCTTCTTAAATTT
>CM063510.1:108355918-108458746 GCA_032207245.1 Pardosa pseudoannulata | reverse complement strand
CAACCCAATACAATGCAGGGCCAAATAGAATAGTATCGGAGCACACTGTTCAGTGGACACTGCTGGATATGGGGATACGCAGCAAACGTCCCACTCGAGTGCCTTTGCTGACCAAGCGTCATCGCCAACTCCGCCTACGCTGGACCCGGGAACATCGCGACTGGTCCATGAATCAATGGGAGAGAGTTGCCTGGACAGATGATTCACGGTTTGTCATTCATCAAGCCGATGGCTGTGTCAGGATAAGCGGTCTTCCAGGCAAACAATTGCTCCCTCAATGTACAGGTCATACACAAGCCGGTGGTAGCGGTATTATGCTTTGGGGGACGTTCTCTTGGGTGTCTCTGGGACCCGTGGTTGTCGTAGAGCAGACCACGAATGATACAGGATATCTGAACATCATTGCGGACCAGTTGCACTCTTACATGGCCTCTGTTTTTCCAGCTGGAAATGGAATGTTCCAACAGGCCAACGCAGGCAATTTGGGGATATATCACGATATTAAATTTCTGATATCGTCCAGCCCTTATATATAAATATATATACATACATATGTGTATATATGTGTGTGTATTACATATGTATTATATATACATTAATGTGAGCCTCACTAGAATTGAAACCAGGCGTTCCTTTAAGCACTCAAATACATGATTTTGTTAAAAAAGTGATTCTGGCAATATCTGCCTTATTATAACTTTAAGAGACAGAAGAATCAGTTTGATTAAAAGTAGTACTTTGCACTGTAGGGAAAAAGAAAATACTATATAAATGAAGATAAGATAGATTTACAAAATTTTAACGATCTACAATGATAAAAAAAATTATCGGTTTCTTAGATAAAAATATAAAACTGAAAATTTTATCAAATAACGTCTAAGGAAGTTCTTTTTTTTTTTCTTCTTAGATTTCGACTCAATATCTCAAAGAAGTGAAACATCTGTTTTAATAGCGTTAATTCGTGCATGAAAAATAAATTTCCACGGCCTGGATGTCAAGCATAAAACTTATCGAACTTGAAAACTTAAACTTAATGTAAAATGCAGGTTAAATCAACATTCCAAGGTATTAAAAATAAAATTTTCGTACTGGTTACCATTTCAATTAAGTTAATAAAAAATAATATAAAATAATTACTACAACTTCAAAACTATAAAGAATATTTTGTAAAAAAAAATTATGCAAATTTTCACTACTATTTGAACTACAGCGCTGCATCTAAAATTTGCCTCACTGGACAAACATCCGGTTTGTCCAGCCCTAAGGCCGCTCCTGGTACTTCACACTAGGGTTTCACAACCCTTAGCATGCTGTAATAGCTTGTTTATCATACAGTAATCCATGGTTTCGATTTGTTTTCCACAATTAATCAACATTTTAGCACAATTTCATAATACAAATAAAGATAGAAATAAAATTAAAATTAACAGTCATGGGCACGATCGATATTTTTTTAATTTTTAAAAAATTACTATTTAAATAAAACCTCATAATGTATAAACTTATTTTAATTGTAGAAATCAAAGTAACTATTTAAGAAAAAAAAAAGGCACGGTATAACTAACTGAAAGAAGTAAATAATTTTATCCAACTCACAAAATTTGGTTTTATATGCAGAATTCAAAAATTCTAATTTCATAATCAATTGGAGCACGTTATAAGAATGACTTCTTAATCGTGGAATTGTTAAAATCTTTCTCATCTTCTTTAAGTTTTAAAAAAATCAGTAGCGTTGCGAGGTGGGTCGACAAGAGGATCTATCATGTCCCGGATGCCAATTGCAGAAGTGCGCCAAGAGGCTATATTCTATTTATATCACAAAATCCTTTGCATGTTTGTCCGCTTCCGAATTTGGTGGACCAATCTTGATGAAAACTTACATGGTGATTACGGACAACCCTGGATGATTTTCAGGCAGATCGAAGAAGTCCGAAAATGTTTATCCGCATTACAAACTTAAATACCTGAACTTATTGTCACCAATTCTAACGGTTTCTCCATGTTGTAAGGTCGTACAATTGAACAACATTGGGCATGTACATATTTATAAGTAAGGTTAACTATTCGTATTAAACTATCACATTCATCAACAATCTACAACATGAGATTTATTCAACGTTTGTATTACTAGTTTTATCTATGGTAACTGTTCTTAAACTTAAATTGGGAACCTTAATTACCAAGACCGATGACTGACGCGAAGGGACTAGTGTATTAATTACTGTATGCTTAAAGGTTACTTACTATATATTTACCTATGATAATTACACATCAACAATGAGCGCGTTAGTTTATGATTCCTTTTATTGGTGAAGAATAGGCAGATTAGTCTTTAACGAAAATTTTCAATCGATTTATTTTTAGTTCAGGTTGACTTGTGATAAGGACTTTTAATTGAAAACTGTTCATTGTCACACGAGAAATCCCCGTATTCTTCAACGACAAAAAGAATTCTAAACTAAATCTGCTGCTTTTTTAACATGTACATGTTGACGTGAGATAAGGACTTTACGGGGGGAGGATGACATATAGATATTGTCCCCCCTGCGCTAGTTAAGCCCACTATGGCACTGAAAAAAAAATTGAATATCTGCATTTGTCTGTGGTTATTTTCCAGAGAAGTTTACAAGCTTATTTTTCTGATAATCAATAGTTGCAAAGTCATTTGAATGAAAATATCTCCCATCAATGACTTTGCAGCTAAAATTAAAAAATATTGAATACTGCATTCTCTACCCAGTTGTTTCATAAGTAAATAAGCTGCTTGCCCAAACGAACAAGCATTCGATTTAGCAATGTAAAGAAGTTAGGTTTTCAAACTTTTATTCTACATTGAAATTATTTCGAGTTTAAAAATAACACACTGACAGTTTTTTAGTGTGTTTTCAAAGCCAACATACCTCAATTGAATCTAAACATCACAGTATGCTAATTAAAAAAATGTTATAACTAACATTTTAAATCAAAATTAACCAACATTACACTAAAACAGAAACTCAAATCAATAAAAACTTTTATATATATATATATATATATATATATATATATATATATATATATATATATATATTACGCCCGTCTGAACTCTTTCGATCATACGACGCCTTGCAGTCCAATACAGACAAGAAAATCCCCCATTAGATGGGAGAGTCGAAAAGGAACCCGAAAAAATAACATCCTGTAGGGCAGGGCAAGAAGAAAGGTGATCTCCATGCATTGGAGCTGAAGCACAAAGAACACAGTTCGGTGAATCAGCAAGACCAACTTTGTACAGATGGGCCTGAAGAAAATCATGTCTAGTCTCAAGGCGGAAACAAGCCACACCAATAAGGTTCCACATATTTGCCTATCCAAAAAAGACCATTTTTTTCCCGGAAGCAATATCTCTATAATGGTATAGTCGAGCCTTACGAACATCTTCAGGGATGGCCCGCTTAACATTTCTTAGAGGGGAACAAGTTATGGGTTGGTGCAGAAAACAGCCCTCTATAGCAAGCGCGTCCGCATGCTCATTCCCAGGCACATCACAGTTGCTATGGATCCATTGCAGAATTACCTCCTTCCCTGATTCAATCAAGGAACTAATTACACTCGAATTCAATGAGATTAAGTACCCGAGTATAATTATTTATTGTATGAATGGCAGCCATAGATCAATAAAAACTAAAGTAATATATATTTTTTATAGAATTTTTTGTTTTTGTGAAAAGAAAATGAAGGACTTATAAACAGATAAAAATGATTTATTATCTTACATAGGATAAAAATTATGCAATTAAATAAATATCATGGAGCAGAAAAAAACAGTCCTTTAATTTGTTCTTGTCAGCTAGATTTTCTGCCATTGCACAGTTATTAAAAGGCACACAATATTTTACAATAATGTTCTACTTCACAACTTACAAATATAATCACAGCTTATAAACATGTTGAAAATCATATTGAGAAATACTGTCAAATCATGATATACTAAAGATTGTATATTTAACACAAATCACTCAGCATAGTACGAAGTTTGAATTAAATCAATTCAATTGAGTAAGCTTAAAATTTATACAAGGTGTTGAAAATAATTAAAAAATTAATTTAAAGGTAAAAAAACTTTAAAAAACAATTTTTAAAGTAAAGGTAAAGAAAAACTTTAAAAAACATTTTTTAAGTGCTGCCCAAGAATATAAATACCTTCACCATTAGCACAATTCATTAGAATATAAGTTTGTGACTTTTATTTTTCAAACCAAACTGTTCTTCTGAGATAAACATAAACACAATATTTATAATCATAACGATTTTGTTACAGCATAATTATGAGATGAGACAGATGAGAAATTTCATAACTTTTTGGAAGTTTAGATATAAACAAAATAAATTTTCTTAATAGCATTACTTATTGCAGTAATTTAACCCTTTTGTGGGCCCTGGGAAGATTACTTCCCACTTACATAATCTTGCAAACCCTTTCGTGGGCCATTCTCGCTTCAGTTTTGTGCTGCCATCAAATGTCCAAAATATTGAATACAAATAGCACATCTGTTTTGAAAATTTTAAAACGTTGTGTGAGAAATAAATGGCCCACAAAAGGGTTAAACACTAGGGGACACTAAGGGAAAAACACTAAGGAAAAATATCAGAAACTCCCAAGTCTAACATATATCTATGAATAAAATATTAAAGCAATGGTTCAAAAACAGTTATTTTAGTAGAAAGAGAATTTTAGAAAACTTATTGGTTTCTTTTTAATCATATTTGACAATGTATAACATCAAGTTTTAACTTAAAAATATTAGCATGTACCATAAAATTTGGGGTTTATCAATAACACCATGATACATCTATAAATAATTTAAACAGGAGTATGAATAGATAATTTTTTGTCAGTTATATAAAAGATGGTATTTATGCTCAGCAACATTAGCATAAATTGAAATATTCTAAATTTATTTTGATAGCAAAACCAACTCATACATTTTATTAAATATGCTATTCCATACTTTACTTCACCAATCACTATTAAAAATCTCTTAATTAAGACAGCAAAGCCAAATAGTTTAGTAAAATAACTTCCAGCAGAATATACTTTTAAAAAGGTGCAACTACAATTTTGTCTTGTCCCTTTATATGATCCATAAGAGTTATCCGACAAAATAACATGTCATGAGAATTGCAGAGTACATGAAACTTTTCAATTTCAATAATAATGGAGTTTTATTATTGACAATGCAGTTTATAGTTATTTTTGCTCATTTAACTACTAGATTTACTTCATTTTAAGTCACAATGTTGTATTATACCAATTAATATCTTTAATGTGGTAAATCTTAAATCTTTTAACAGGTTGAACATAACCTAGTGAGTCAAAATTAATGTAAATCTAATTAAATTAGTTTAAATAATAATAAGTTTTTACATAGCATAATCTTCCCAGCTTACTTAGTACGATTTACAGGGCCATAACTAAGGCGTGGCAAAGGTAACATTTGCTACAGGCGAATCAATCATAGAGGTGCCCCACCATGAGGAAAATGCGGTCTGAAAGAAGACGATCCCCCCCCCCCCCCCCAAGTAGAAATAAGAAAAAGTTGAAAAGAAAAATTTTTTTATTAAAGAATCAGATTTTTTTTTTTTTAATTCAATGTGTTTAAAAATTTTTTGCTTTAGGAATTTTCTTATTTTTTAAAATTTTTCCAGACTAAATTTCTTATAGATTATTACAAAATGTTTACCAAATACTCATTTATATAAATACTCATTTATTCAAATATGCATTTATATAAATTAGGGTTTATTTTTTAAATTTTGAAATTATTAAAGTTATTAAAACTAAATTTAAATTTAGAAAATTATCAATTTTTATGCAAATCCAGCATACAAATTATAAAATATTCTCCTCAAATAAACTATTCAGTTCATCCGCAAAATAATACCCCTAGAGTGTTCAAAAATATTTTTAAGTATTAATAAAATAAATATAGAAGAAAAATTAAAAATTAATACACTAGGAACATTTCAAGAATTAACAAAATATTTTGAATTTATTCTCACTATATTGAGTGGTAGGGGCGCAGATCAATTTTAGGCTAAAGGACCTAGTTATGGCCCTGATGATTTAACACCATAGTTAGCAATAATTGTAAATGTGAGAATCAAGGGGGCTCCTCCAGTTACATGTACCTTATGTATATATTCTTACGTATGTTACATGTATCCTTTCACAACAAACTTGCACCTCTGTCCTCCACCGTTTATATGCAAACTGACGTTATCCAAGAAACTATTTAAACGACTCTCTCCAACCAAAAGCCACCAAATTGATCCCCTATCTTTTGGAAAACCACGAACATTTCTTATCCACAAACTAAATCCCCTGTATAATAATAGCCTAAATTATCTGTCAGTCTATCTTCGCATTTATGAAGCGGTTGGACCTGGAATGGATAGAGGCATCCATATTGAATTTTTTATGAGTTATCTTAGTTATTTTAAAGTTTATCTTCTCATAAACTAGAGATCTAATTCTAAAATAAATTGATATAAATATGTTTCATATCACAGCAAAAAATACTGTTGTCTTTAAAACGTTTGAAATCCACCCCTTCCCCCTTTTCTAGCGTTTTATGCCATGATTTCAAGCACTATTTTCCCGGTTAAGAGCAGGCTATTAAATTTATCAATTTATCATATAATAAATAGGCAAAAATAACATTTTTTTCTAGCATTATGATGTCATTTCTTAAACCATCTCATTTAATCATTTCTTAAATTATTTAAATATCGTCTGCATTATTTTCATACGTTTTATCAATGAACTTAGATATTCCGTAAATAATTTTCTTTTATATTTGGCTTAGTTTGGTTTGGTTTGGAGCGCTACGGTCTACTGTTTTGCACACGAGGGCCATATTTGGCTTAAATAATAGATTAGGTACATATGTGATAATTTTAAATTTAATCATCGATTATTATTTGTTGCAAGATAATTATCAGCCAAAAAACAAACCATTTTTTTTCCTGCCTCATACGGTACTTTACAATTCGAGAAAATTAAAAATTTTACTTATCCTGTCATACAACAGGCTATATGCTAGTATTGTAATGTTTATCTCACTCTCATTTCCAGGCATCTGCTTTTTATGGGGCCTTACAAATACTAAAAAACCTCCATGTATGGCAAATGATTTATTTTTGTACATACCAAAATATTTTGAACAAATCTCTAAGGGGTGTATATCAACCTTACACCTTTAATTACATTGATCATACTCTCTCAATCAAGTCTAACATTGCATAACTCAGGGACTTTTCTTATATTTTACAAAAAAGCATTGCATGAATTTCAGATAAAAAGACATGTTCATGTCAAAAGTTTATAAATAAGGACTAGCAGTTTTCTAAACATCGACATATGAAAAGGAAACTAATATATGCCAGTATGTAAAAAAAAAACTTTTAATTAAATTAATATACAATAAATTAGTCATTTATTTGCACAAAAGACAGGCACTGGCTTATATATTAAATTAATATTATATTAAAACTGCAGTATCACAAAATAGAACACACAATAATATATTCTGAGTTTCAAATAAATATCTGAATAGAATCAAATACCAATAAATTATCAGAAAAGAATAAATGTGAGATGCAGTTAGCATAAGAGTTTTTTTTTCATGATGAACAAAGTTAAAATAAGTAGATAAATTAATGGTTTTCCTAGTGTAACAATTTTTTTAAAATTTAATATGCATTGGTAATATTTTACTGTTAAGCATAATATCACTGTTAGTATATTCATAACATACAATTAACCTTAAATATAAATAAAATTTTATAAAATCCATTCAAAATGCAATAAATGGTTAATTTAAATTAATATATTAAAACTGCAGTATCACAAAATAGAACACACATTAATAATATATTCTGAGTTTCAAATAAATTTCTGACCAAAATCAAATACCAATAAATTATCAGAAAAAAATAAATGTGAGATGCAGTTAGCATAAGAGTATTTTTTCATGATGAATAAAGTTAAAATAAGTAGATAAATTAATGGTTTTCCTAGTGTAACAAGTTTTTTTTTAAATTTAATATGCATCAGTAACATTTTACTGTTAAGTATAATATCACTGTTAGTATATTCATAACAAGCAATTAACATTAAAAATAAATAAAATTTTATAAAATCCATTCAAAATGCAATAAATCATTAATTTAAATTTAAATGAATGAATAATGGAAATAATACATAACAACAAAATTATGAAGTTGTATAAATATACACTGTGAAGTTAAATATCATCATATAATAATTTATAAAAGAAATTACAAACTTTAAAAACTTTTATTATGCTGACTTTTAAGATACTTTAAAAATATATATCAAGCATTATTATGAAACTTTTATATAAATGTGAGAAATTATATTCATAAAAAAATTGAATGCTTGGACGGCAGCTTAATATATTTTATATATTATTCATAAATTTTTACGATTTACCATTATGAGCAACACATATTTGCTTATTACTATTTATAAAATATGTTACTTCTAGAATTCTTTTTAATATGCTATCTGTTTTCAAATATATATAAAATATTTGAAACTATTAACATGACTAAATAATTTATGCTAACCTTAATTGTTCTATTATTCTGTAATAGCTTATTGGCAACCAAACTTCAAGCAATTTTTTTTAATTAACACTAAAATGAGCAAAGCAGTCAGTTTGACCCCAAGAATACTTTTACTAGAGATTTTTCTTAAGAGAATTATATCAGCTCACTGAGATTCTATGAGTTTTATTAGAATTTTTAGGTTTTTAAAGGTAAAAAAAACTATTATTCCTAATATTTTATATTAAGCATATAAATTAATGTAGTCGTTAAAGTATTGGTGGTTCCAGGTTTAAATACGTTTCAATCATATTTCAAGATTCATCAAACTTCTAATTACTGAAAAGAATATATTTCTCAAAAATAACCCAAGCACTACTGTAAAACAAGTTAAACATGAAACTCTAGCAGTGACCTTTGATACTAGCATATAAAGTATTATTACTTAAAACTTTTAAAGATGATCAGTCACTGTAAACATTAAAAGTTTTAAATATCATTTAAAACTTTTAAAGAGGTTTTTTAAAAGAGATTAATCATAGCAAATATAATGTGCTTATACAGTTTAAAAGAAAGCATTACATAGAGATGAACTGAATGTCATAGAATAATTCATTTTCAAAGTACTTTATTTTCAGGTTATCATCATTATCTTTTGTCTGTTTCCCTAATATAATTGTATGGGAATGAAAATACATATATAGTTTTTATTTACATATAGTGCATGTAGTTTTATTTACACATGTTTGATGTGTGTAAAACAATACATGATTGGCAAACTGAATATAAATTAAAAGTAAATTGAAATATGTCATAATAAACCAGGCATATTTAACTAGTACTTGACAGTTTTCAAATAAAACACTTAAAAAGAATCCTAAAAATCTACTTATTGGATAAAATCTCCAACTCAGAAATATACAGGAAGAGAAACTTAGAACTAATAACAGTTGTAATTAAAAAGAGAAAGTGAGTCTGGATAGGACACATTCTCAGGATGAGAGTGACTGACTCAACAAGAATTGCATTGACCTTGAAAGGCAGCCCAGGCAGAAATACCACAGAATAGTCATCAAGGAGAGGAATGAGGAATTTTCATGTTTTCTAATTTTAATTTTAAAAAATAGAAGACAAAAAAATAAGCAGGATAGTATTTATTTTTCTTTCATTTGGGAGCTTACTCAGTGATTTCTAATGGGTTTTATAGCGGACTCTTTAACGTCTCTCAACGATACTTTCCCTCAGCCAAATTTGTGACGTCATACTTCACAAAAACACCAATCGCCTATGTCGTTTACATGTTAAAAGACGACTTTTAAATTTGTTTCTGTGTAAAGTATCGCATATAATAGAAATTTTTTTTTATTATGTCTAGCATTAAGAAATCATGTTATAAATATTGTATTGTGCCACTCTGTAAAAATACAACAAATAATTGCAATGAGAAGATATTTTTTCAGCGTTCCCAAAGATTCACATACACGTAAAATCTGGACAAATGCGATGAAAAGGGATGAGAAATTAAACCCCAAATTAACATATAAATCATCTCTATGGGTTTGTGAAGACCATTTTTCAGTAAGTAAATGCTAAAATTTTGTTTAAATATTACTAATTTAGAACAATTAAAGTATCAAAATCTGGGTTTTTTTCCCAAGAATGAAAACATTGACATGTCAATTTTGGGAGGTTGTCTGACTGTCCTTTGGTAAATCCAGATAGAAGAGACATTTATAGCAAATTAAGATAATTAAGCTATCGAGATCAATAAAATAAACCTTCAGGTTTAAATAAAAATAAATTTTGATAGCTAGAAAATTTCAAGAACTAGCAAAAACAAAATCAGAAAATAGTGCGCGCTTACAAGCAATAAGAAAATATTGGATATCATGAACAATGATGTCACAACCAATCATGGAGCGTTTTGATGTCACGTGATTTTTGCTTAGCTTTAAAATTATTTTTTAAAATGATGGACCCAGTTTTTTACATTTTTAGAATCTTTGAGTCTGGAATTATCAGAAAAACACTAAGTTGTTCAAATCCCCCACATGTGCAAATTCCTCATTCCCTATATTAGCCCAGATGGAGAGCTGCTGTATTTAATTGGTAGGGATAGACGGCCAAATTTGTGGTCTCATGTGCTACCCAGCCATAAAAAATGAGTCATGTCAATTTAACTAGGAAAATCAAAGGATATTTTAACTTTTTTCATAAATACATTCTATTTTAATAACTCAAAAGCTTTAAAATACAAAATAGAAAAAAAATATATTCAAATATTATATAATTTAAAATGTAATGCTTACAAAGTATATTATAATGTGTAATTTCAAACTTTCAAAATAAGTGCTATTTCTTATATGGGTGGTCTTATCTTAAAATCATTATTTTTAAAAAGCTATTTATAATAATGAATTTAATATTTTACAATAACATCCTATTTCAAATAATACAATGCAATTTTTTAGTTCATTAAAATAGATATACTATTTTAACTAATATTTTGACAAGATACTTTATACCATTATTAAGAACATTACATAATATATTTCATGTGCAAACTGTTATTTTATCTGAGCTAATTTAGACAAATTAGCTCAGATGTTTTGTCAAACACTACAAAGTACTTATTCATTTAATACTGCAAACAATTTTGAAACAATGTATGCTTATGTATAGTAAGTCTGTATTTAAGTCTGTAATTGAGGTGAATTCTTTCATTATAATATCCATCATATAGACCATTTATTATAGGTAAAAATTTCTTTCTTCTTTTCATGTTGCTTTGTAAGAGCTTTTAAATTATAAATCTGAAAAATAAGTAAATAATACATTTGAGAAACAAATCTAATTTGTACATTAGTTTTAAATCTAACAAGACAATATTCTAAACTATATTATTTCAATTAATGTAATATGACTAGACTTCCTCTTTTTGGTAAGACGTTTCTAGAATTTAATGTTCATTTCCACTGTCCATTTAATATTAAAAAAATTTTTCTATATTATGACTTTGCTTTCAGATGCTTACTTTGATGGTACATATACCACAACTAGAGATGTCAAACTAATTTCAACTTCAAAGTATTTTACTAAAAAACAAAAAGAAAGAAAGAAAACTAACTTAAATTACTCTCAGCAGAGTAAAATTAATTTAAATTAAATCCATTCAACTGAGTAAACTTAAAATTTATACAAGGCATTGAAAATAATTCAAAAATTTAAAAGTAAAAAAAACTTTGAAAAACAATTTTTAAGTACTGTCCAAGAATATAAATACCCTCACCATTAACACAATAACAGTTTTTTTTTTTCAAACCAAACTGTTCTGAGATAAACATACACACAATATTTGTGATCATAACAATTTTGTTACTATATAATTATGTGATGAGACAGATGAGAATATTAACTTAAATTCACATTTCACAAACTGTTTTTTGTACAAACAGTCTGGTTATGATTTTGAACTTCTAATGCAATAATCAAATAATACGCCACTTAAAAAAGATCTTGTCTCATACCATGTATAAAGTAACAATTTATTCAATTCACTACATAAGACAGAATATTAACATGACTCCCATTAACGGTGATAGTACCTATTATTTTCATCAATAGTTTTGCCTCAAAAGCAATAATAACTTTGGGTATAACATAACAAGTACTTCTTTAGGCTCATTTCTGTAGAGGGTGCACAGTGAAGCACATTAAGGGCAAAATTTTGGGGGAAGAATTTGGTAAGTATTCTGTAAGTAGAAGTTACCTGCAAGGACTAATACAATAGTCAATGATTTTTGTACTACATTAAAAAAACACAATAGACAATCATTTTGTTACATATTAACAATTTTTTACTAAAAATTTTTCTATAAATTTCTTTTTACTAAATATTATTACATTTGATTTCTGCCTTATTGCTGGAAAAATTTATAATCTGATTCATCAAAACTCTTCATTGATGAATTTAAGAATACAGCTCATTTTGTATATTTTTTGTGTAACTTTTAACTTAACATTTTAAGAACAATAGTGTTTTTGTTTTGTTGTTCATTTTTACAGAAAATACTTCTTGTTTATTTTCTTTAACTTTAGAAAAATCATTTTTTGACACTAGTATTTTAGTTTTTATGGTTAAAGTATTGCAAATACTCCTCGTTTATTTTGTTTAATATCAAGAAATAAATTTTTGTACATATATTTTCTGTATTTAAAACTTATAAAGAGATGTTCAATACCCCACAAATGGACCTGATAATTTCGAAACAACACTGGCAGATAACTAGAAAAATTATGTAATACACATATATATATATATGTAATGTATTAAAATTTTATCCTAAAAGTAACTAAGTTATTTTTTGTAATTTTAATTTTACATTGTAATGAAAAAGAGCCTCAGTCCAAGAGTGCAATTACTTCTTTTTCCCAGGAACAAAATCCTAAGCTTGCTATTAATCCTCTATTTTTAATGCAGTTCTCTTTAGATCTGAATGATTCAAACCTTGAATGCTGATGGAGACACTTTTCATGACCACCTGGGCATCTCCAAACTCCCAAAAGTGCTAAATACTGATTCTCACAGATAGGCCATCTTGAAACATTGTTCTCTCTGATCAGTAAGCTGGCAGATCTGTTGATGTACAGACAATAGCAGATTGCACTCTGAATTACAAGACAGTAAAATAAAATGGAGTTTAAAAATGATATCTGGCCTTCATTACTTTTAAGCTAATGTGGATTTAATGCTAGAAAATAGCTGCAACTAATTTTTGCTCAACCTAGCCCAGCAAATAAAAAATAAAAATGAGCTGCTAGGTTTTCTCAGAAATTATGTCCATGAAAAATTAGATATTTCATAAATATATTATGAATTGGCCAAATATTAATATATACAGTGAAACTTCTCTGAGCAGCCACCCTTCTAAATGGCCAATTTTTCATGGCACAGATATTTTGACTCATAGACCTAATGGTAAAATAACCTGTATCAGCAGCCACCCAATTCCCTCTAAACAGCCATGAAGTGGGATTGCCCCTTTCATTTTTCGGAAAATTCTACTCACTCCATGCTTTAATTTTGAGCAAAAAAACTCAAGGTCAAATTTATGGTCAGATATAAGACAAAGGAATAACTTGAGAAGTCAATTCCCGCAGTCCCCCCCCCTTTTTAAGAAAGTTTAAATCTGTTATCTCTTTTGTGTTCTCTCCCACACCCTTCAGATAGGGAATCCCTATTGCACCATCCATAAAAACTGAGGAAGGAACTGGACAATCAAGTGTTGAAGGTGTCCTAGGGCCTTTGTTTGGAATTCCAATCAGTAAAGTTAAGAAAGAATTGCACCTCTGTCAGCAAAAATGTCATTCACACCAGTTTCATTTCATTAGTTGGTCAGTGATCTGAGCTACAACGAAGTCGAAATGCGTTTTTCTAAATCTCGAGCAGAGAATTGAAGTTCTGTGTGAATATGAGAATGGTGTAGGAAATTCATAGCTCACTAGTACTATACTAGATGGCGCTACTGAGAATATTTTTGTAACCCCGCTTGGACAGAGAGATCAAATGTAACCTTCCAAGCGAAAGGATGGGCGATAAGCTCTCCCCTTGTACCAAAGCATGTACATAGCACGTGTAAATAAAAGCAACTAAGCGACCCCGTTGGTTGATCATTGTGTAATTAAGGTGTATACAACCACGAGACCCAGACGAAAACTCCACTGAACCACCGGATAAACAAATATGCACATTTGTTGGTGCATCCTGCCGTGAACTGTTGTTACACCTTTTATTTTTTTTTTTTGGATACACTATATTTGATTGAATCTTCCACGGGTAAGTGATATGATTTATTTTTTTTTGAAAATTGAAGAATTATAAAGAATTAAGATGAGTACAGATGATTCGCTAAAACGTAACAAAACGAAATGAAAGACAATTAGAAGCTTAATTACTAAATTAATTAAGAAAATTGATGATGAGCTAGAAAAAGAAACCTCTGATCCAGAAATAGTCCAAGATTCTCTAGCTGTTCTTTTAGAACATAGAACTGTATTATCCAACCTTGATGAAGTTATTGAAGGACAAACCGAAATTAAAGATTTAGAAGCAGAAATAGAAAGTTCAGTCGAATACAGTCAGTCAATTGTGCTCTGCAGATCTCGAGCAAATAGGTATTTGAGTAAATTAAATAAAAATTCGCATTCTAATCAGACAAACTCGGAAGTAAATAGATCAATTGCGGAAACGATAGGTGACACAAAATTAAAATCTAATACAAAATTGCCTCGCATATCCTTAGATAAATTTTCAGGAGACATATATAAATTTCAAGAATTTTGGCCTCAATATGAAGCCGCTATTCACGAAAATGATACGCTTCAAAATATAGAAAAGTTTAATTATTTAAAAACTTTACTTCAGAACTTACAAAAACTTTGATTCAGCAGCTACCGCCATAAGCGGTCTTCCTCTAACGGCAGAAAACTATGATAAGGCTGTAAATATTCTAAAAGATAGATATGGAAAAAAAGATGTTTTGATAGCTGCACATACTAATCATCTATTAAACCTAGAACCCGTACGTAAACCTAACGATGTAAATGCAATAAGAAAACTATACGATGAGATATCAGTCCAAATAAGAAGTCTCGAGTCTCTCAGTGTTAAACCCGACTCATACAATTGTTTATTGCTACCTATTTTATACAAATGCATTCCAAATGATCTTGTTTTGCAATTCCATAGGATACAAAGTGATAAGGAGGAAAGTAACGTTACAGATCTATTGACCTATCTCAAAAGGGAAAGAGAAGAGTGGGAAAAATGTGTATATGTAACAAACTCTGATTTCGAAAACACAAGGTCTATTGAAAATAAATATAAACAAAACTTCCAGACAAAATATTCAAATCATATGAAAAATAAAACCCCATCGGCATTTAATTTGAATACTGTAACAGAAAATCATTGCCCATTTTGTAAGGAAAAACATAAACCCGAAAATTGTAACTTAAATTTAGAACAGAGGAAAGATTCTCTTAGGAAGCAAGCAAAATGCTTTAAATGCTATAAAGCTTTTCACCGTGCAAAACAGTGCCGTTCGACCTATACTCAATGCTCAAATTGCAAGTCAAAGGGTCACCAGATATCCTTATGCGACAAGCCTGACCCGAAAGGACATTTAGAACCCCAAATTTCTCCCCAAAACGACCCCCAGGTGGTTGTCTCCTCTCTGGTTCAACAACCGCATAATAAAAACAAGGACGAAAGCAGCGACTCTTATGTTTATTTTCAAACGATACGTTGTAAGCTTATCGGAAGGGACGAAATAGTAGATGTCCGTTTGTTACTGGACTTTGGGGCTCAGCGAAGCTTTATAGACAAGAATATTTCACGCAGCCTGGGATTAGAGGTGAAAGGTCAGGAGGCGCTAAAAATCCACACTTTTGCAGGCAGTAAAATGCCGCCTGTGAGTTCTCAGAATAGGGTTCGTGTGTTATTTAAAGATATGAATTCCGACTACGTGTTTAGCCTTGAAGCCTTAGAATCAGAAAGTATTTGTCCCAATATTATAGGAATGCCTAGTTTTGAAGTGCGCAATCAAATTAAAAAATTGAGTATAAAACTGTCAGATGTTAATGATAAATTAAATGAAGAAGGAAATAATATAAACATATTAGTCGGTGGAGATTATTATTGGTCAATTGTGACAGGGAAAATTAAACGCCTTTCACCAACTCTTGTTTTAAATGAAACAAAATTCGGATGGGCACTGCATGGAAGATTTTCTAATGATATTAATCCAGGTAACGTTGTGGGAGTAATGTATATTTCTAGTTGGGATGAAAACAAATGTAATGATAAATCCTCCATTGAACTTAAGAGGTTTTGGGAACTTGAGTCATTAGGAATTAGTGATGAACCTATAGATGTAAAAGCATGCGACAAACAAATCTTAGAAGATTTTAAAAGAAATGTTAAATTTAAGAATGGGAGATATGAAGTCAAGTTGCCTATGAGATCTGATTCAATTGATCTTCCAAATAATTATGATGTCGCAAGAAGGAGACTTGAATATTTAGCTAAGCGATTTCGAAATAGTCCTACATTATTTAAGGATTACAAAGCCGTCATTGAAGAATATCTGTCATCAGGAATTGTAGAAATAGTTGAACCCCAGGATGTGAACTCTTCTAATGGCAATTTAACTTATTATTTACCCCATCACCTGGTAATTCGAAGAGATAAACTACAAAATTGCGCATTGTGTTTGATGCTTCAGCACATTCTCCATCTCAGTTATCTCTTAATGATATGCTTCTTCCAGGTCCCAACTTAAATTCAGACTTATTTGATTTAATTTTACAATTCAGGAGCAATAATATAGCAGTATTCGCTGATATAGAAAAGGCGTTTTTACAAATAAGCCTTGCAGAAAGTGACAGCGACTTGACTCGATTTTTGTGGATTAAACATCTCCCACAAAATGCGGATTCTCCGCTAGAAATTGTAATAATGAAAATGATGCGTGTATTATTCGGTGTAACTTCTAATCCGTTTTTATTAGGAGCCGTAATTAAACACCATATAAAACAATTTGAAAATGAATATCCTGAAACTTGCTCTGTAATTAATGATTTGATGTATGTAGACAATTTGTTGATAGGTGCATCTACGGTAGAAGAGGCTTTAAAATTATCAAAAGAGTCCTTAGATATTTTTCTGGAAGCCAACATGCCTCTACGCAAATGGCATAGTAATTCTCCAATTTTAATAAAAAATTTATGAGCGTTAAATTTTGATGTATGTCGTGATACATCACCTAGTGCATCCCCATTTAAAATTCTAGGATTAATATGGGATACAGAAAGAGATATTTTCAGATTAGATAGTCACAATCTTTCGGAATTTGTTAATTGTCAGGAAAAAACTAAAAGAACTGTAATTCGTGCAGCTGGGAGAATTTTTGATCCAATTGGATTCTTATCACCGTTTACAGTTATTATAAAAATTATTTTCCAGTCACTGTGGGAACAGGGGATCGATTGGGATGAAAATTTACCAGAAAATCTAAGAACGAAATGGGAAAATTGGTGTGCACAGCTTCCACACCTGAATAAAATAGAAATACCCAGATACTATTTCCGAGAATTGCAGGGCACCTTTGACAACATAGAAATTCACTGCTTTTGTGATGCAAGCAAGAAGGCCTTTGGTGCTGTAATCTTCCTTAGATTTGCTAAAGACAACAATATGAAGACAAGTTTCGTTACATCTAAAAGTAGACTAGCTCCAATAAAACGATTGACTTTACCGAGACTAGAACTCATGGGTGCGTTGATCGGAGCTAAACTTATTAACAGAGTTTTGTCCGTTCTTAAGTTTAATATTAACCAGCAATATATATGGACAGATTCAAACATTGTCCTTCACTGGATTAAGAGCTCCTCTAAATTATGGAAACCCTTCGTGAGTAATAGGGTTGTTGAAATACAATCTCTGACCAATCCGAAGGACTGGAAACATTGTCCTGGTCGGGACAATCCTGCCGATCGACTTACACGAGGACTTGCTCTGAAAGAACTCGAAAACGACACATTATGGTGGTCTGGCCCTACATGGCTTGTTAAGAAAACTGATTTTTGGCCCAAAGAATCCAAGGAGGTAGAAGAAGAATTGAAATTGGAAGAGGCCAAGAAGATGATTGTTCAAAATTTTTGTACCTCAGGCTCTGAAGAGCAACTCATACAGATTGGCAAATTCAGCACATTATTGAAAGCAATTAGAATAGTAGCGTGGATTAAAAGGTTTACCTTTAATTCAAGAAATTCGGTTAAACGTAATGGCACCTTATCAGCCGAAGAAATCGAGGAAGCTGAATTATTCCTAATAAAAAAAGTGCAAAATAAATTTTATAAAGAGGAGATCGATTCTTTAAAATGTAGTAATAATGTTAAGAAAAGTTCAAAGATTTGTACCTTATATCCATATTTAGATGATACCAATATACTGAGAATATGCAGTAGGCTCAATCAAAGTGATTTTAGCCCAAATGTAATAAATCCAATTCTTTTACCAAGAAATGCAAGATTCCCAGAATTATTGGTTATGCAAGAACATCAGAAAACGATGCATAACGGAGTTACCTTAACCCTTACAAGAGTTAGAAAACGATTTTGGATTCCACAAGGACGTCAATTCGTCAAGAAAATCATTGGGAAATGCCTACTTTGTAAAAGGTATAATGCAAAACCATCCAATCAATTAACGGGTCAACTTCCAAGGGACAAAATAACAGAATCACCACCATTCAGCATAATTGGTTTAGATTTTGCAGGACCTATTATCACTAAAATAGATAGGACCAACACTTCAAAATCTTACATAGTGTTATTTACTTGTGCTACGACCAGAGCCATCCACTTAGAACTGTCCACTAGCATGACCACAAATGTATTTCTCCTAGCTTTTCATAGATTTCTGTAAAGACGTGGCACTTGTAAGGTAATTTACTCCAATAATGCTAAAACTTTCAAGGCTGTGGACAAGGATCTGCAAAATTTTCTCAACATCATTAAAAAGCACAAACTACAAGATTTCATCGCTAGCCAAGGTGTGAAGTGGAAGTTCATCGTGGAACGTGCCCCATGGTGGGGAGGTTTATACGAGAGAATGGTAAAATCTGTTAAGGACCCATTACGAAAGATTTTAGGACGAGCTCTTCTGTCATTCGAAGAGTTAGCAACAATTTTAACTGAAATTGAAGCCGTTCTTAATATGCGACCTCTGTCTTATACAACAAGTGAGTTTGGAGAACCTGAACCCCTTACACCTGCTCATTTCCTTCATTTTGGCCGTCAAGAGTTTAGTTATCCACTTCATTTTGCTGAATTGGAAAATAAATTTTCGACCAAAGAGAACATAGTGCGAAGGAAGGTTTACCAAACCAGATTGCTTAAACAATAGTGGAAGGAACAATATTTATTCCATTTGAACTCTGCTCATTATTATAAAACTTCAGAAAACCATCGAAATCTTCAAGTAGGAGACATTGTACTGGTAAACGGGACTTCCAAATCTAAACTGCTATGGGACTTGGGAATAATTGTGGACATTATTCGTGGCAGAGATGGTCTCATTAGAGCATGCGTGGTAAAAACTCCTAAGGGACATTTTAGAAAACCAGTGCAGCTGTTGTATCCTTTTGAACTCGATTCTGTTTGAATGATTATGTTATTTTAAGTGTTTATTATTGAAATTTATGTATAATTTTTTGGATTGTTTAATTATTTCTTTGCATAAATTCAAGTATTGCTGGGTAAAATTGATTTTTGCGTTTTATAAATTGTCACTTTCATATTTTATTTTATTCTAGATAACTTTTATTATTGTTTTTTATATTAGTTTGAGTATAGTAAAATACTTGATATCAAATGTTTCTTATTGTGAATTAACATAAAATATTTTTTATTTTGGTAGCAATTTAAGTATAAGTTTAATTGTTTGGAATTTAATTTTTACATATTAATATGTGGATTTGATTTAATTTTTATATATTATGTTTAGTATAATTTTAATTATAACACTTAAATTTGAATTTATTGGAATATTGTTGTAATTTGATTTTATATTGTTTGCAATGTATCAAGATAGATTGTAATAATTATGTACTCTTAAAAGAGTCAAGGTGGGGAGTGTGTAGGAAATTCATAGCTCACTAGTACTATACTAGATGGCGCTACTGAGAATATTTTTGTAACCCCGCTTGGACAGAGAGATCGAATGTAACCTTCGAAGCGAAAGGATGGGCGATAAGCTCTCCCCCTGTACCAAAGCATGTAAATAGCATGTGTAAATAAAAGCAACTAAGCGAACCCGTTGGTTGATCATTGTGTAATTAAGGTGTATACAACCACGAGACCCAGACGAAAATACCACTGAACCACCAGATCGAAAGAATATGCACAAATGGCAAATCGGCAAGATAGTTAGCTGAATTACTTAACTGCGGAAGAATGGAAATCAACAAAGTCATGAAAGAAAAGAATTTGACTTTGAAGGAGTAAGAAGACTACGGAACAAACAGAAACAAATTATAGCCTTTTTTTAAAAAAAATGTAAAGCATGAAATAAAGTACTATTTTCTCTTTAGATAAGTTTGAAATTTCATTTACATAAGGAATATATGCCAGACTTGTTTATATTACGCATTATAGTAATTATCTTATAATCGTAAATAAAACCCTTCAGAGCGGCCAAATATTCTCGGTATAGAGGGGTGGCTGCTCAGAGAGGTTTCACTGTATATACATATAAGAGGTTAACACATATGGATCTATTACAACAAAATATGACTTAAAACTTCAATATTTCTTACACATATACCAGAGACAAATATATTCACCATTGTAAATGATAGCATCCAAAATTTCTATGCAGTAGGCTTGGGTTTGATTACTGAAGAAAGCTTGGATGCATATGTGCTCATAAAGCAAAATGTTAGTTGTTTGTTATTGATGCTTCATTTATTGAATAGGCACAACTATGATGTGGCATGGGTGAATGCCAAAAATCATGTATTACTTCAGAGCGGCCAAATATTCTCGGTATAGAGGGGTGGCTGCTCAGAGAGGTTTCACTGTATATACATATAAGAGGTTAACACATATGGATCTATTACAACAAAATATGACTTAAAACTTCAATATTTCTTACACATATACCAGAGACAAATATATTCACCATTGTAAATGATAGCATCTAAAATTTCTATGCAGTAGGCTTGGTTTTGATTACTGAAGAAAGCTTGGATGCATATGTGCTCATAAAGAAAAATGTTAGTTGTTTGTTATTGATGCTTCATTTATTGAATAGGCACAACTATGATGTGGCATGGGTGAATGCCAAAAACCATGTATTACTTTAGAGCAGCCAAATATTCTCGGTACAGAGGGGTGGCTGCTCAGAGAGGTTTCACTGTATATACATATAAGAGGTTAACACATATGGATCTATTACAACAAAATATGACTTAAAACTTCAATATTTCTTACACATATACCAGAGACAAATATATTCACCATTGTAAATGATAGCATCCAAAATTTCTATGCAGTAGGCTTGGGTTTGATTACTGAAGAAAGCTTGGATGCATATGTGCTCATAAAGCAAAATGTTAGTTGTTTGTTATTGATGCTTCATTTATTGAATAGGCACAACTATGATGTGGCATGGGTGAATGCCAAAAATCATGTATTACTTTAGTAAAATTTATAACACCAAAAAAACTAAGAAAATAGATTCAAGTATGAGCAATATGTGTAATAAATCTTAATACCTGATATATTAAAATAGTAAAATGTAATAATTACTCCACTGTTAAATCATTAGCTCTTTTAAAAGAAAATTTTGAAAAGATTGTGCTGTTAGGTCATTTCTTACTGTAACAGTTTCATAAAGACATTCTATAAATGAATTGGAACTACTTGGATTGCTAAATTTAGATACATGTTGAATAGTTTTTATTTATTTTATTTAGATTGACAATTTTTCATGAGAGTTAGAAACAGTCCTTTTGTATTTCATATGCAAGAGAAAATGTGAAATGTCTTAACAAAAACATCCATAACACAAGTAAAATGTTTTATATGAAAAATTAGAGACATACGTGAAGATTTAGTTAATTCAAATGAGTTAAGCTTTTTAAGCAACAAACAACCCTTCACAATGTCAGGTAAACAATATTATTTAAGTTTTAAAAATCCTATTAACATCAAATCTCTTGATCATTTTGGTAATATTTTTAAAAATTAAAGTACAGACAATACCTAATATCATAAAATATTAAAATGTAATAATTCTAGTAGAAAAAAAATGGAAAAGTGCCCATAACTGTCAATTGATTACTATCATAAAATAAGAAATAAATTATGCTCACTTTTTGCTTTGGTCTGTGACCCACAACAATGATGGTCCCTCAGATACTGTTTTATAAGATATTCTGATAGCCTTTGGAAAACAAAATTTGCACGAAGGACTAATTTTCCATATTTTTAAAGACCACTTATCAATAGAAAAGTTTAGTTTCCTAGCTGCAGCAAATAATACTGGGCTATATTCAACATATTTCCATTTTTCTTCTTGTGCATGATCTATATCTATTTCTTCTACACTCTCAACAATTATTTTGTGACAATCCAGTACTAGCATGAAAGTTTTTTCTTTATGCTGATTTTCAACCAAACATAAAGAAGAATCATTTTCATTACAGTTTTCTATTAATTTACATTTACAACTATTCACTTCCCTTTTTGTGTCATTAATCACAGGCTCTAAATATAAAACAACACAGCATGTAAAGAACTTTTCCTCAAAGTTGCATGCAAACTCAAACATGTAATGATTGATTAAAATGTCACTTGTATTTGAAACTAGGGGAAGATCATTTTCATTCGAATCAGCAGCCATTCTGTAAAAGATTTTATAAGTATAAAAAAAGTACCTTTTTAAAAAAAAATTTGGTTTGAGAATGTATAATAATTATTGCTTAACTGGCTCATCAACAGAGAGATCAGGAGAAGAGCTTGACTTAGATTTAGAAGGATATGTCAAAGCCTTCATTTCAAAGTCATTTACGGCTTGTTGCTTTTGTTTCAATTTGACACCAGCACCATAACCGAGAATACTTCCGCCAGCAACACAAGCAATGCTTCCAAATATCTTAAAACCAGCCAATGCTCCTGCAGGACCTAATATCAATCCACCTATAACAGCTCCAGCAATAGGAAATGTAGCAGCTTTGTAATCAGAGGCTTTTTTGAGATATTTTGTGCCTATAAAGACATTCTCATTTGTTTGCTCAATATTATCTTGAATGGTATCGATACTTTCTGTCTGTCTAAAAACAAATTTCGAAAACTGTTTAATTAATGCATTTATTTCCAGAAATTCTTTATGTAGAAAATTTATACTTTCAAATTTTGACTTCACGACCTGAATTTGCTTTTGCTCTAAATTTGCATTTACTTGAGACAACATTACTTCCTCAGTATCACAGCTCTGCTCATCATAATTACATACCAATGGCTGAAATGTTTCAGGGGTGTTAGAATCATCATTATCGGTCTCTGGTATAGGAGAAAATATGTCCGAGTGCAAATCCATAAACAGGGATAACACTTCTACAGCATCCTTTGTAGCATTTTTAATAAAACTATGAAATAAATCACTGTCTTCTTCCTGGACTTGAAAATTTAATTTCTCTAGTTCATACAAATCAGCCTTTAATAGCTGAACTGTTTTAGTGGCTTTAACTTGTTCACTGCGAAGTTCAAGATGTCTATTTTCTTTTTTGAAACTTTCTATATTTTCACTCTGCTGTTTTAAAAGCTGTACATGATATGGAATTGCTACTTCTACAACTTGCTTTAATGCATATTTGAGTCTTTTAAACGGTAATTTAGGCAATTCCTCCTTCTCTTCCAAACTTTCTGAATCGGTAACAGTGCTATTCATTGCCAGAATAGTGATGCATAACGATATTCCTATGAAAGATCCTGCAAAAAATATATATTAATTTGTAATTTAACAGAAAATTACTTGGAATCTAACGATTTTTATATAAATACATACACAGTCTGTTTTATCTTTCTCTAATATTTTATAATGATGTGATCAATGAAAATCTATTCACTCTACTTACTTGCTTCAAAATTTATTAGCTTTTACAAGTGGGATTGCTGCTATCCCAAAGCAAGTTTCCATTTTGATAATGGGTATATATATATATATATATATATATATATATTATCATAGGTTCAGCCCTAACATTTTTGTCACCTTAGACAAACTTGAAGAATGCCCCTCTCCAAGCTTTAAAAAAATCTTTAGAATTTTTTCACTCCCTCAAAATTTGTAGAATTTTTCTCCTGGCTGGAATAATTTGTAATCTTACCTTTATTATTAGTATAATTTTCATAATCCAAATTAAAGATCAGAATTAATGGCAGTCTCCAGATCCCAGCAACTATTTGGATCTTTGTTTTGTTTGGAACTATTGGTCTCTTTAAAAATGATAGACCCACTCCTTGCTTTTGAAGGATAAAATTAAATATATTTTTGTAGATTATGATTATTCTGAATTTTAGTCAAGAAGCATGCTTGTCCTTAATTTTGCCCCTGTAGGCAGTCATGTACCTTCCTTACTATCTAGGGCTGACTTTGTACTATATCCAAGATAAGCCTAACCATGTTATGGGACAGGCTAACAACATGAGTTTTTTAATCACTAAATAAATGCATCTTCCCTCGTAAAAGGAAGAAGTTATAAAAGATATTTACTTAATTTTGTTAAATAATCCTAATTAGAAAGTAATTTCAATTTAATATTACTGTTAGTAAAATAATTCCACTTTTAGGAGTCTACATATTTCTTTTACTTTCATTTCTCTAAAGAAAATTTTTCCAACAGCTATTCAAGATATTTTACTTTGTTAATAATTTTGCTAACAATTTTGTTAACACATACATATTTATTTACACAAAGTTTGAAAATTTTTGACTATTTGACAGCTTTACCCAATTTTAAACGTCATGTCAACTATGCCCAAAAATTGTTTGAAAATTTTTCTGCAGCAAGATAAAATTTACAGATTTTTTTTATATAATTTTTAGTTTTAGACACTTAAGTAATTTAGACAATTCTAGACATTAAAAGAAACATAACCTGTGTAAAACTGAAAACATATAGTTTAACAAGTTGCTTAAAATAAAAATAAAGAAAAATACTGAATAAAAACAAAAATTTCATTACATTAGAATTATAAACTATTCCAATTGTTTAAATACTTTCATCTTAAAAAATTAAAACACCTAGTAAAAATCATCTAAAATTTTATTTATAATTATTTATATACAAAGCAATAAAAAGAATTTATGATATATACTAAGAAATGAAACGTTAACGGAGAAATATTCACTTAACCCTTATAATTCATTAACAAAATTAAAAGTAAACTACAATTAAAGTCCCAAAATGGATTACATCTAATTTTATACCTGCAAAATTGCCTAGATAACACTCTTAATACGCTGTTACCATATGATGCCCTTCTCACCTGTCTTATCAAAACGTAAAACAAAATGTTTTATGATGTAAACAATGAGCGCAGAACGCAGTCAGCTGCATTATGTTAGTTAAAGCGCATGCTCAGTAATTTTTTTTTTCAACATATAAATAAACATGGCAAGGTATGTAAAAGTTGGAGGACAGAAAAAAAATATCTGGATAAAATACCATCATATATTTCTAAATATTTTGTTTTATTTTTTGGAAGTTTAAAATACCTATAAAGATGAGTGAAAAAATTTTTCATGAAGTTTTGATCCATTGCCAGAAAATAAAATTTTAATTTGTAATTTGAAACTATTAAACAATGTCTGAATTCTTTTGAATGCTTCTTAAAATCGATTATGATTCATACCTAACAATGTAAGAAATTTAAGCAGCCAAAATGTTTTAGAAATGAATTATCATTCTTTGTAAATTGAGAAGGCTCACTCACAGATATTCGTTACTTTCTTTATGCAATGGCTTCGAAAGCAAATGCCTCGATTTTCTTTTAAAGACCTTATTTTTCCCTTGAAAATCAGTTGAATAGTGTAAAAGTTTGAATGTTTTAATATTATTTGGTTCCTTGAAATAAATTGAAAAAATCTGTTAGATATTATCATCTTGTTCATGGCCAAAGACATTAGGAATAGAAAAAAAAATATTTGTTTAATATGTTATGGGTTTGCAGTTAGAAATTATAAATTTTTGCTGAATAATATTTTTAATCATAAACAAAAAACTTATTGTTCATGACACCATAATTTATATTTTTAATATAAAGTCGTATCGCAAAATATTAAAACTTAACTATTATTAGTGACGTCACTATCAATGTATTTGTTGTAAATGCAAGCCGAATCACTTTCTCGTTAAGCCTTGCGTACGCAGTCTGCGAATTGCGTGATTGAGAAGCTTGATGTGAAAATGTCCGTTGTAAGGAGAAGATCAGCAAATTATACACAAATTGAACTTGAATGCCTGTTACATTATTTAGAAACCAATCCAGATTTAATTACAGCTAAAATAGGTGGTCAATACCAGACACTGAATGATATCAGACTTGCTTGGGAAGAAATTTCAGAAAAGATTTGCGCTATCGGCGGTATGTATCACATTTGCAATTGCAATGCTAGCCCTGTTGTATTTTGCCCGTAGTTCACTTTTCTGGAATCGTAACAATCTATACTGATTAAATGCAGAGGTGAATTGAAATATATGAAAGTCTACGAATTTTTCGCACTTCACTTGATTCCCTTGATCCGTGCAATTAAAAAATATATTTAAACTATTTAATTCTTTATAATTAAATGATACACACTAATACTATCCATTTGTTATTTAAAGTCCTTTGTTACAAATTATACATTATTAGTTGTTTGATTTGAGATTAGCTTTTTTCTTTCTCGGATATTAATTTATTTAAATAATTATACGCGTTTTCTCTTTTGCATTAACTATTGTTAAACTTTTTCTTTGTTTGTTGACAATGTTTATTGCTTTGTATATATTTTTCTTACATATTTTGTAAGGTTCGTTTCCAGTATTTTGATGTTAAAAAAGCACTCTCAGAATCATGAAAAATATTTAATGCTATGCGTCTTTTTAAAGACATGACTATAAGTAAGGAGAATTTTAAAATTAAACTGCGTATTTAAGTTGATTTAAATAATGTACTGTTAGATACAAGCATTAATACATACACTTTGGGTTACAGTAAAATTCCACAAAGGTACCAGAAGCATTCCTTGGGAAACATTATTTTAGTACCCACATTTTACCTCAGTACATTAACATTTATAAGAAAACAATATACAATGAAATGAAATTTAAAAAAAAATTTTTATCCCCAATTTTTTAGATTCAGAACTATAATTAATGCATATTTCCTATCTTGTATTTCCTCCATCTAAATAAATTCTTATTAGGTTCTAAATATTTTTACACTTGAAAAGTAACAGAAAGGAAATTCTTAAGTTTCATTGTACCCCATATGCTAGGGTTTAATGAAACATTCGAAATGATGCAAGCAATTTTAACCAATATATTTTATGAACAATGATCTAAATCCGAAATCCAAACTTTATTATGAAAATACAAAAAAGGAACTTCTTTAAAAGACAAAAAAATCATATGGTTTTTTTTTAAAATCAAGAAAAACTAAGAAATAGCTGTCCTAGTCTATTAAATTGGCTCAAGTCAGTTTTAAAAATTAGCATTTATTTTTTTTCCTCAGTTTTTCTTGAATACTGGATGGTAGTTTCAACACAGTTTGAGATTTTGCAAATATGTAAAGTGCTTCTAAAAGCACAGATTTAAAATTAGGTTGAAATCTTTTTACATATAGTACTTCATCTTCGACTTCATTTTAATTTATGATTTCTCTAACAGTATATATTTCACTTCCGTTTCAGTTCACCCTTCTTGATTAACTGTAGAATACTATTCTTTGAAATACTTAAGGAAATGGTAATAATTTGTCTCCAAGGCGAAGTGGCTGAACAATGGCCAAATAGTTAAGGCACTGTACCTTCAGTATCAGATCTTAAGTATCTTCAGTACCAGAGTTTCTGGATTAAAATTCCATGTGGTATGGATGTTCATAGCCATTCAGAATTGACTTTAAATTCAAAGTTCTAGTCTCATTAGCCCTCATTTTGCAAAAAAAAAGTAGACCATAGTGCTCCAAACCAAGATGAAGTGTGCAAAAACAGGCTTAAAAGTTGTTTTAAATGCTAGTTAAAATAAAATTGTAGCACAAGTAGATGATTTCATTATTTTCCACTCTTACACAAAGAAGACAGCATAATTTATTATTTTTTGTTCAAAGCAATCTTTAAATATTAGTTTAGTGATCTATGAGCAATGTTTTAGAACATGTTAAAGTTTGCACTTCATTCTTCACAAATTATGCAGGTAAAGGATTCATATTTTCATATCTCTAATATCAGATTATTCTGTTAGTTGGATGCTCATAGATCCAACCTGATATCTGATTTTAAAAGTTTAGTTATAATCCTCCTTGTTGATTGAGAGAAATATAATAGAGTAAGACTATTTAATATCCAAGTAATAAAAATGTCTTTATTTAGCTTTAGTGTTTTTTTTTGCATACTAATGACTTATATCAGGCCTGTTGAGATAACACAAAGAATTAAGACACCAGGTACAAAATGAGCTAAGACACCCTTTTGCAGACTTTTTTATTTGTAAATCTAATTTTGAACAATCTGGTGACGCAAATAAAATATATTCAATCTCAATATGGAGACGCCGTAAACTGCTGGAATGTTGGAGCAACTCCAGCTGATGACGCTATCTTCAGATGAACAAAATGGTTGAGCATTCCATGCCTCTGCTGAAGTTCTCTGTTCGCTCTGTCTTGGCCTGCTTTTCCTCTGAAGAAGCCTTGAAATCTGCTGAGCAAAATCCAAAGACTCCTGTTGTCAGGGCCAAAGACGACTGACCCGCTTAGCAACCCCTCTTGTCCAGTGGGGACAGAAGGGGGTTCACTGGCATCGCCCTCGTCCCTCAGTCAGTCTGTCGTGCTGGTGTTGTCCATCAGAGTAACTCATTGTTACAGTGTGACTTTTTTTTTTCTAAATAATGCTTTTTTCTACTATGCACTTATAAAATATGCTTTAACTAAACTAAATTTATCATATCTACATATAAAATTTATCATAAATTAGAGATCACTGGCAGTTTTATTTTCTCTTCTGTCTATGATACTCTTGCATATCTGATCCAGTGTGCTTACTGTTTTTTTGTAGGATTACAAAGTTTTATCTATTTCCTGTTTTTTTGCTTTATAGATTTATGTTAAACTTATGATTAAAATTAAAAGGAAGAACAGGATATCTGCTTGATTTTATTTTATATGGTAAAAGAGTTTTGGCTTGATCAAAATAATACATTGAAATCTCAATAATTCAAAAATTCATATCTAAGAATTGTAAAGGAATTTTTCTTTCCTTTTTGCAGGGAGTTTGAACAGTTTAACTCATTGAACTCTTCATAAGATTCTCAGATCAGAGTATCAAGGTTAAACAATTATCCATCATAATATTTCTATTTATCCTTAAAATGTTTCTAGTTAATATATTGATGAAATAAGATGTTATAAGAATTACTTTCATTTCAGTGTTTGACCTAAATTAGGTATTGAATTGATCATACAGTTCATTCTTACATTGCACATCATTGCTTGTTGAATGTCACATTTTGCAGTCATATTAAATATTATATTATAAGGATACTTTTCTAGAGTGAGAGTCTGAAATGCTAATGTTAAAGCTAACCATTCATTTGTGGGACAAATATTGTTATGAAAATGCTGCTTATAGAATTGTTTCAGGGAAAAGGAATGCTATTATATGTAGTAACCAACGTCTTATGGAAGTACTGAGGAAAATATTTCCAGTTTGAGTGGGGGGGAGGGACAAGTCAAGGTTTTTTTGTCGACGGTTTTATCCAGGAGATGAATAGATAGTATTCTAGGGTTTAAATAACAGATACTGCTTGTGCCACATATGTTATGGTTATATCTCATTTTTAATATTTCAGTGATCCACCAAGAGCCTGAGATTAATTTGCATCATCATTACCTTCAGAGTTTGTAGCAGACAATTTGTTTTGAAACAATTCATTATTTACCTTTTTCATCTCTTTGATTTCTAATTCTTTAACAAGAGCATTTTTATTTTTATTTTTTTACTGTTATGAATAGATCAAAGCTATTACTTTTTTTTTCTCTCTCTCTTTCTTCATTTCTTGGTAATACTAAGGTTTTATCTTTTGAAGAGAAATGTATTTCCTCACAGGTTTACTAAAGTGCATGGCATATGAAAAGTGTTTGAACAACCTGCAGTCAGTGATTCTGATCTATTTATGGCAGAATTCACTTCTTTCATTTTTGGGGTTGTCCTATTAATATTAAGCATTGCTATTTCCTTAGTAAAAGTATTTTGTATTTATTACTGACAACCAGTAATGTGTATTTTTAATATTAGTGATATATTTACCAGTAATATATTACTTCAAGTAAATGCATTCACCCACGGCATAATTAAGCATATTTTATTGTACCTTGTCTGCAAGTGTTTCATTGTATCCCACTCTGAGGATACAATGAACTCAAAGATAACAACAACACAAAAATAACTATCTATTGAGAAAATAATTAAAACAATAAGAGAAAAAAAAATTACTTTCAGTAAAGAAATTTTTTTTTTCTGTGATGAAAAACTAATAGTTTTAGATTGCTAATGTTGTAGTTTTAATATATCCAAATCACATCAGCAGCTGGAATATATAATTATATAACACACATACATTGCAACTTTCTGTAACACATTTTACTGATTTTAGAAATTATGTTTCTTGTCTTCCCCTGCCATACAGTCAATATAGATCTATAGTTAACAAAGCTTGATTTAACTCTTAACTATAGGTTTACTGTTGTTCTGAAAACTAATTTATACTTTGAAATAGCTACCAAGCATTAAATAAAGATAAAGAACTTGTATTTACTTGTAATTACCTCTAAATAGATTTCAAAAACTAACTATGAAGTTCTTATGAGAAAATAACAGAGTATGCCAAAACAGGAATATATATCAGACCCAGGTTTATTTCCTTGAAGCTCATGTTGCTATAGACTACACAATGTTAGGTTTTCATAGTTAAAAGAAAATTAAGTTCATATATTCAACTTTTCTTAAAGATCCTATTCTCGTAAAAATAATCGAAAACTTTGAACAATGACATATTTAGCAGAATTTTACTTTTTGCTGTAAAGTTTCTAAGCATGTAAGTTTAAACTTACAAATTTGAGTGGTTTTCTTAGAAAACTTTTGTTGTATTGTTAAGATGTCCTCTCTGGATTATATTTCACAGGTATTCTTTCTTAAACTTAATTATCTTTCCTTTTCTCCTGCTCATTATTTTTAAATGAGTGTTCTTACATTACCATTATATTTGATGATGGCCAGATAGGGTAGGGAGATGCTTTTATGACTTGTTATTATAAACATTTTTATGCTTAAGTATAAGACTAATAATCCAAACCCAATTTCTTGTATTGAAAAAAAAAAAAAATACTAGGTACTCTATTACAGATTCTGTGAAACCCTACTGAGCAAGGGTTAAATTTTTACCAGTTTATTTCATTTGTCAAAATTATTTAGGTGCAAGGAAAGTGACTCCTCAAGTGGTTGGTGGCCAGGGGCTATAGTTCATTTGGCCTTATGATACTGATGACTGCTAATTGGAAGTTTATATAAGAAAATAAAATACCTATACTCAAGAGCCAAAACATTAGGATCTCCTGTGAATAATGAGTTGGCCCACCTTTGGCTCACACCACAGCTTCAACCTGCCTTGGCATGGACGCCACAAGTCCTTGGTAGTTGGCCGGCGACAGATTGTACCAGATGTTTAATCAACGGTTATGCAGATCCGAGATATTGTGAATTGGTGGTCTTTGAACTCTGAGCTGCCGTCCCATGACATCCCAAATATGTTATATCGGATTGAGATCTGGTGAGTTAGGCAGACAGGACATTAACTAGAATTCAGCATCTTGTTCCTGGAACCCCTCCAACACAATTTCACAATTTTAGCTTTGTGACACAGGGCATTGTCCTGTTGGCACACGAGTGGGACGTTTGCTGCATAGCCCCATATCCAACAGTGTCCGCTGAACAGTATGCTCCGATACTATTCTACTTGGCACTGCATTTTATTGGGTTGTCAGCTTAGCTACTGTCTGGCTCCAGTTTTGCTTCACCATGCAAGACAGTCTCCAATGACTTTTTTCTTTGATAGCATGTGGACTTCCAACACCATGTGGTCTACTGCTGGTTTCACTGTCATTCATCAACTTTGCATAATTACTAACAACTGTAGATCATGAACAACCCACGAGTTGTGCAATTTTGGAAATACTTGTTCCAAGCCTTTGAGCCATTACAATCTGCCCTCTATCAAAACCACTTAGATCTGCAGCCTTTCCCATCACATACAGAAGTAAGTGAAAGAATGATTCTTCAGACTCTCCAGCAGCAGTTAAATACCAATTCCACCTCATCACATGCCTTCCACATCATCCAGGCAAGTTCATTGCAAAATGTAGGGGTGGTCATAATGTTTTGGCTCTTGAGTGTATTTTACAGGAACCTTTTTATGGTTTTAGATTTTAACTGGTTAGAGTTCGTGTTCAATTTTTATCATCCACCTGTTAAAGTTGGTCTGATGAAAGTCTTTCTTAAAAATAATTTTTTTTTCTACATTACAAGAAATGTCAGATAGTTATACCCTAATACTAAAACATGCAATTTAGTGCTTTTTAATCTTTTGAATATGTTACTTTGAGAGAGCTATCTGAATTGTAAAGTGGTTGTTCATATAAGCTTCTGCTTTTTGCAAATTTCTTTCCTGTAAATTAATTCTTATGATGATTGTATTGATTTATCTTATAGTACTGCTCTTTTAATACTGTATAATATTTATTACGTAAGAGTGAGAAATATTTCACCATTTTGAATTATTCAGACTTTATATTCTTAAAAGTCTTGTTGAATTTGCAATTTTCTTTAACTGAAATGAATTATGCTATCTATTAGGTCGTTATCATATGAACAGAAGTGGCCAAGAAGTGAAAAGGAAATGGTCAGATTTAAAAAGTCGTGTGAAGGCAAAGGCCGCTACTATTGCTATGGAAACAGACACATCTGAAGGTGTTCAACAAAACTTGAAATTATCTCCTTTAGAAGAGAGAGTATTGCACGTTATTACTTTAGGTAATGAAAATACATCAGACACTAGCATGAATCAAGAAAAGGTTCATGCAGTGAAAGTATATTCCTTTCATGTAAGTAATTTCCATGCTTTTTTTCCTGTTTTATTTTCTACCACCTTCGTTTTTCAGATTTTGCCAATTCAAATCTTTAATTCTTTAAACATTATTAGTGATTCAAAAGAAACAAAAACCTTTGTGCAAAAGTAATAAATAACAAAGATGAGCATATAAAATCCATTAAAAAAATACAAAACTAACTTAAGTTTTGAAGCTTAAAGCTTTTAACTACCTTTTGCCACCAAGTATTTTAAAAAATTCAATTTTAATAAATTAAAAAAAATAATAGTAATTTCATAACTTAAGAATCTTGCATAGTTGTTTAAAATGATTTATGTTTTAGTTTTAAATTTAAAAATGATTAGTTTTTTCTAAGTAATCTGTGACATTTGTTTCACATCTAATTCCAGTTTTTGAAACTTTCAAATATTCATAAAGTTTCCAATTTTGTAATTTTACAAAAATTTTAAATTATGAATGTCATTTTAAGAAATTTAAGAATGTTTTATGTAAAGTTTACATTTGCAATTTTTTTTTTTATTTATCTTAATTTAAACATCTAACTACTTTATACATCTTCATACTAACAGTTTATAAATGCTATAAAAATCTTTCATTTTTAAAGAATTTTTTTTTCTAATTCTTGCTATTCATGTCCTAAATACAAAGTTAAGAAGCAAAACTATCTTTATTAATTTCTTTTCTATGTTCATCAGTCATCTCTAGAAGCTGTTTTAAACTTGTACTTAGTAAGCATAATTGCTATAGTTCTTTCTGTGTTTAACCCTAGAATTCTATCCTTACATTTTGAAGACACTGCAGTTAAAATAATAGACTGTTAAGTGTTGAAAATAGCTTACATGTGCATTAAAATCCTTTTTTAAACTTACAGCAGTTTTATTATTTTCCTTTCCTCACTTTAACGTAAATTTAAAAAGTATTTTTGCAGATATAGCAGTAGAAACAAAGTTCAACAAGAACAAGAAAGCAATGTAGTATTAAAATAGTAATTAGAGATTTACCATTAAAAGTAGTTGTGAGATCTATTACATGAAAATATCTATTGTGTGATTTTTCAAACAGCAATCTGGGGTTTAATTTCTTTTTAAATTGGATAAAATATAATATATTTTCTAACAAAGGGTAAACTTTATCAAAAAATTTGTGTTGATGAGTTTTTAAACTTCATACTTCAATATTTTTTTTTTTTTTTTTATAAATTGCTGTAATCTATTGTTTTTATGTTTTATATTTCAGAATGATTCAAATTCAGAAGACACATTTGGTTATTTAACTGAACATGGTAAGTTTTACCCGAATAATAATTAAATTATTGTAATTAGTAAAATGGATGAATGTTTTTTCAGAATTTTTAAAAATTAGTTATGGGTGCTTATTTTATTTGTTGTTTGAAAAGCTGGTAAGATTTATTAAATTGAGAAACTTCAGATAAAACTAATATCCAATAATTATTCCATATCCGGCCATCCAGTACTCAATCAGATATCTATGGTAAAGATATGGATGTATCAAGCCATCAAATCAGATATCTGGAGGTAGGAAATTCTTAGAAGCAGATTACTCTTAACCCAAAACTGGATTTTAAAGATTTAATGAATTATCAAATTTAAAGATTGCTAAATTTAACAAATAATTTAACTGGAGAATATTTGAAAAATAGATAAACTTTATAGAGTGGTAGATATATAGTGGTTGATCACAAAAATTTACCAACAAAATCACATGGACCTAACCTTCTTAGGGAAGGGAGGGGGGGGGGTCTAAGGTAAGAGAGACGACTGTCTCCTATTTCTTAGATTTTCTTGTTTCTGAATCTTTTTAAACTAAACCTTGTAGTGGTATGCTACCACCCCTCTGTATAATAAATTTTAGTCACTGCAGCAAGGCAGGTTGTAACAACAAGAAATTTCAATTTGTATTTTGTCAGTTTTTAATCTGAGTTTTAAAAATTTCATGTTATAGCTTCTTTCAAGTAATACTTAAAAATATTACCTGAAAAATAAATATAAATAATAAATTTACAAAAAATTTTCATTGGTTTGGTTTGGACTACTATGGTTTGTTGTTTTGCTATATGAAGGAGCCTAAGATTTGCTGTTTAAAGCTGAGTCCAAACAGCTACAAATATCCATGCCAGTAGTGGGATTCAAATCCACAAACTCTGGTACCAAAGTACAGCAATGTATCATTTGGTCATCATATGACTTTTTTTTCTTTAAATTAGTATGGTATAGGGCCATTACATCGAGCAATAAACATGAATAACTGCAGGATTTTGTATTATTTGGGGTTGCCTGGTCTGTGAATATCTTTTTTCATATTGCCTAAAATTAACAAAAGTACTTTTTAGAAGACAAAATGAGAGGACCAAAACTTTTGAATGATAAATGGAAGGAAACAAGATGAAAAGAATAACAATGGTTTCATGTGACATTCAGAGCTAAATAAATCGAATTGTAAATGTTGGAATGATATAATGAGGTTCTGCTGTTTGTATATCTATATAAAATTCAGAACCAATTATTTGGGAGAGAAAAAAATAGTAACTTAAAGATGGACAAAAAAATTGATTTATCTTTTAGTTTTCAATTATTTAAAAAAAAAAAAATGGCAGAGAATTTTTATATATCTTGGCATTATTATTATTGCTGCTTTTCAAAGTATTTCAGGAATTCAAAGTGTTACAAGAAATCAGTTTTCTATCTTTATTGATGACTATTCTCTCATACTCTGTATGATGATTATTGAAATTAAATTATGCCTAAAACACTTTTCTTTTTGTTTAGGTCTTTAATTTAGTTGAAATATATACTATACACAAATGAAATATTTTACTTACCTGTTCATTATTTACTACTTTAATAATATACTGTTTGTACACATGTTAATTGCATAACTCATACCTAAACTTTTCTTTCATTTATATTCTTATTTTATGATTTAATTTACTCTTTGTTTCAATTTTAGGTGAAAATGCAAAAGATGATAGTAATGATTTAATTGAGCCAGACATTGTAGAAGAGGTAATTTGAATAAAAATTATTAGAAAAACTTTCTGATGAATGCTCATTTAGTATTAATAAGTGCTATTTAAAATATACAACAACTTTCGTGTATTTTTTTCAGATTAAAATAAGTGGAAATGAAGAAAAGAAAAGAAGGCTTTCTGAAGCCTTTTCTACTGCTCATGGTAATGCTTTTAGTTTTTAAAATTTTCTGAAAATGTAGGTTTTGTTTTTAGCATGTGTAGTGGTTCTCATTTCCTGGGAAAAAAAATGTTAAAGAATTTAAATATTAGTTAATTTTTATAAATAAACACAATAAGGTTATCATAATTTTTTAAAATTTATATCCCTTTGTAAATTTAGCTACAAAATACAAATAAAATATATAAATTTTCATATATTTCCATGCAGAAGCAGGAAGTATCTTTTACTTAAAAAATTTACCCAAAATTCAAAACCTGTATATAAAACATTTTTTTTTTTTTTTTGTGCAATGTGCAATGTTTAGAAGTGTTGTAAAAAGTAGGTAAAATAGGTGAAATACACTCAAGAGCCAAAACATTATGGCCACCTGTCCATAACGAGTTGGCCCAACTTTGGCATGCAACACAGCTTCAACCCGCCTTGGTATGGATGCCATAAGTCCTTGGTAGATGGCCGGAGACAGATTGTACCAGATATTTAAGCAACGGTTATACAAATCCGAGATATTGCGACTTGGTGGTCTTTGAACTCTGAGGTGTCGTCTCATGACATCCCAAATGTGTTCTATCGTATTGAGATCCAGTGAGTTAGGCAGCCAGGACATTAACTGGAATGAAGCATCATGTTCCTGGAAGCATTTTAACACAATTTTAACCTTGAACACGGGGCGTTGTCCTGTTGGAACATTCCAACTGTGGCAAACAACCCACGAATTGTGCAGTTTCAGAAGTACTTGTTCCGAGCCTTCAAACCATTACAATCTGCGCTCTATCAAAATCACTTAGATCTGCAGCCTTTCCCATCACACACAGAAGTAAGTGAAAGAATGATTCTTCAAACTGTCCAGCAACAGTTAAATACCACTTCCAGCTGATCACGTACCTTCCACGTCATCCAGGCAAGTTCATTGCAAAATGTAGGGGTGGTCATAATGTTTTGGCTCTTGAATGTATTTTCCAATCAAATTGCTGTAAAGTAAAATGTTTAACTAATGACTGTCAAACTTTTTTTGAATCACAGATGTTGAGGGGTGGTCCCACCTTGATACACAAGGACAATTCTTAGCACATTTCAGTAGTGGTATGGGGAGACAACTTAAATATTATCTTTTATTTATATTTATGCTCTCTTTATTAATTTCACAACTTTAAGCTGACTTTCCTTGATTACTGCTACTGCTCCAAGTTTGAGAATAGCTGCACTAGACCCAAACGGTCAAGAATATTTTTACTTTTACTTGTTAGTGACAATAACTTTTATTGATATAACTTTTCTGAAGTTAGTACGTTTTTGATCTCTTTTATAACTTCACTTGTGTACCAGTTGAAATTTGGTAATAAATTTTTAGCTGCTTTCTTGATTAGCTAGAGATTTGAAACTTTGCACATTTCTAATGACAATACAATATTCAATTATAAAAAATTAGACTAGAGGGGGGGAAATCTGTTTGGTAAATACAAAAAGCTATTCAGAATACTTGGAATCTCAATTGTAGATATTTTAAACTAGAAGCACCATCTATTTGCAAGCAGCATAACTAAAATTCAAAAGTGATTTGGACAAAATTAAAATAATAATTCCTGGTTCAGAAAAAAAATACATCATTTTTTTTTTCTCTAATAGGATTTCAAAGTTTTTGTTATATTCTTTAGAATATTTTAACATTTTTTGGTATATTTGATTTTTCAAATAAATTTTAAATAAGTAGTACTAAATTGGTCGTTTTTCTTATTTTACCCCATGATAATAAATAATTTTGTATAGTTAAGCTTTATTAATTGATTCAAACATTTCACAGTATCTTTTTGAAAATGTATAGTCTCTATTTAGTTATTTTAAAAACGTGCAAAATTTCAAATTGATTTAATAGAAGTTAACAAAATTGCGGATGAAAATTAATTAAAAAATTTGAGACTAAAACAAGTTGAAAATAAAATAAATATTAAAAATTAAAAAAAAAAATTTAACAAAAATAGCACTAAAAAGTAATTTTAAAAGAGTTATGAAAGAGAAACTGTGATAAAAGCTCCTGTATGAAAATAAGTAATGTACTAATATAGAGAAATAGCCTGAGGAGTTTCATAAGATAAAGGCCAGTTGTTATGATGGGTTTTACAACTAAAAATAAAAGTGTGGGATGCATTTGGAATCAATATCAAAGTAACATTTTCAATACATATATAATTCTATAAGGGAATATTTATATTAAATACTAATGTAATATTTGTTATATGTTGAGTACCCCATAGTTTTATTGCAACTTATATACCATTTTGAGAACTCAAAACACATACTCTTGTTTGCCTGGTCAGAAGGTGGGGGGGGGGGAAACTCGGAGCTTAAAGTATATATTGAAGGTCAGCACTCTATAAAACATTATTCACAAATCTCACACTTTAACTGCTATCTAGTATTTTAAAAGTTTATATAAAATGTTTCAATTTCCAATTACATCAGTGTGTTAATCAGTCAGTCCAATTACACAGGCCATTAATGGAGAATATCATAATCACAAGTGTGGAATTGCAGTCCAGAACAGGTTAAAAGCTAATATAACCAAAAACATAACTTTATTTTTGAATGTTAGACTTAGATTGTCCATATTTATTATGTATACTTATTTATTTATGTTTGTTTCAGCTGACAAGAAATCTTTGAAAAAATTAAAGACAGCTTCGGAAGAAGAGCAACTTCAGGAACTATGTAAATCACAAATAGAAATGAATGCTGAAATACGTACAATAAAAGACATTTTGAAGAAGTGTCAAACATCTATAGAAAAAATAGCTCTGCTCAAGAGGGCAGAATTGAGGTTAAAATGTGCTAAATATGGAGTAGAGTTTGAGGATTTATTTGATTGATCTTTTTAAAGACAATTTTTTATAAGAATTGAATACATTATTCTTGTACAATAAAATATTTTTAAAGGGCATTTATTATATATTCATAAAAATTATTTAAAAATGTAAAAAAGAAGTGATTTGTATAAAAGCAGTACTTTACAATGTTTATGACCAGCTAGCTATTCAAGAGATTTTTAAAAGAATTTTTAGATTCTACTAATTGATCTTGAAATATCTTTGTGTTTAGGCTGTTATAAACTTTCTTAAAGTTATTATTTTTAGAAATGGTGGCATGTTTCTTCATTTAAAATGAAATATAACTGTTTTAAATAAATTGAATTGGATCTAAGGGGAAAATCTCTATAGTGACCTATTATAAATTAAATTATGAAACACTTATTGAACGGGGTGTGCTATATCTAAAAATGGCTCCAAAAACTGAGCTATAAATAATTCTAATCATGAATGGTAGTCTGCTAATTTTAGTTACTCTAATTTTCCTTTCCAGTAGTTTAAGTTGCTGTTTTCATTTCTATCATATAAAGATGCATTGCTGGTTTTTCCCCTTATTTTATCCTATAAATTTGTCATGTATAAAGTCTTTTGTTATATTTGACTATTATCCAAAACATGACCAATTTCATAGATCATGTTGTGGTACTTTTGAATTTCTGATATCCCCTACCATCTATATTCACACACACACACACATATATATATATATATATATATATATATATATATATATATATATATATATATATATATAACAGATAAGTTAGAAAGATAACTAGATTTGTTTTTTCTAAACTGGGCAATATCAAATATAGTCTCCACAAATACATTTTTTTTTTTTTAAGAGTGGGTTATATTGCTTGAATTGTCTATGTGTATGTGTGTGAGAGAGAGAGGGATACTCTAAAAATTAAAAAATAATAAGTATTTGAAAAATGCAAAACATAATTTGACCAATCAGACAAGGAAAATTCTTTGTTCATATTCCTTTACCATAGAACTAATTAACAAGAAATATTTTTCTGCTGATTTTATTGTAATATAAATTATGATTTCATTTTTATAACTAATGTTATCCTAATTAGTTTACAATATTTTTTATTACTTATTTTCTGAACCTATCAGAAAAATAAAATTCCTGTCATCAAAATATTACGTTATAGGTAAAACCTCAAATTGATGTTAAAGATTAGTACAAAAACTATTGTATTTTTACAATTGCCAGCAAATGGAATTTCTAAATTATCGCTTACCAATGATAGGTAAGATACTAATGAGATGTATAATAATGTAGTGGCTCAAGTTTTATCATAAAATAAATTCCTTCTCAATTTTAATAAGAATACACAAATATGCATGCAAACAACTTTCAATCCAATAAAAAGTGCTTATAGAATTTAACCTTGTTTTATGTAGTATTTTTTAAATGTTATTCTTAACTTGCTATTACTAAATATAATAAACTGGGGGTAATTTTAAACATCACAATACATGGGTTCTATTGAGCTTCTAAACATCTTTAATCCCATGTGTTTTTTTGTTTTTTTTTTTGTTGTTGTTATTTAAATACGTTTGTATGTAAAATTTATATGTACTTGTTTGTTGAAAATTTTGAGTGATGTATCTATATAGTATTAATTGTCTTTATATATTTTGTGAAAATCCCTCAATTATCATGAAAATTACCTTTGATAAATTAGTACTGTTCTTTTAATTGCTGTTTATTTGACTCATTTGCATTTTAAACCTTTTGTGTTAAAAAAAATTTCACTTCAAAACCTCAAGAATCCTAGTTAAACAGACAAAAAAATTTTCTAGATTTTCTGTTGTTCCTTTTGCAAGAATTTATTTTCATTCAAGACAAGTTTTCTAAGTACATCATTTTGCATGGGTTTTTTTCTTACAATAGGTAATCCAATATCCCTATGACTTTTAAGATACTATCTAACAAGGTAATAGGAGTAGGGGATTCACCAATAATCAATTTAGGTGTTATGAGACTCATCCAACTCGGCCATATTCACAATGAAATAGCTAATTCATTCATTAATGTATATATAAGCTTATACATTATTTTTGTTAACATATATATGTACATTTTATATTAATGTTACTACTGCTTTTAAAATGTTTTACTTGTCAGTATTTCATAAGTAGAGAAATGTAATTAAAAATCTGTAAATACCAAGTCATCCATTCGATTTTTTTTTTTTCATAATTTAGTTCTCATTCACCAACCATGTTGTTCACTCTTTATTATGTATAGTGTAATCATTACTTTTATAATAAAAAGAATTTTTATTAAAAAAATTAGTTACTTCCATTGAATACTGGCTTCGCACAACTTAGTTGAACTTGAGCTATAAGTTAAAAAAAAATCTTAAGTATAGACCGGGGATGGGCAAACTACGGCCTGCCGGAAGATTTTATCCGGCCCACGGATAGAATTTTAAGTTGCTGGTCCGTGGCAAATTAAAAGAAGTATATATTTATACATTATATATTCATCTCCTTTTCTACTTTGCTTAAATATTATATCCCAAATTTATTATCTCATGCTCAGAAGATCAGCGGTATATTTGCTTCTTATATATGAACAAGAACAAGTGTTTTCACCTTTGAACCTTAGAAAGAATAATTTCAGAACTAGATGAGTATTTAGCATCGTTCCTTAAAATTACTACATCTCACTTCGAACCTCAGTATAAGGAACTTTTAAAAATGAAATCCAATTTCATTCATCTCATTAACATATTTAAACCATTAGTAACTTTTATATTGTTTTTAAAATTTTAGAAAATTTTATCTTGACCTGCCAAACTTATTTTCTTTCGATTTTTGGCCTGTGGCCGAAAAAGAATGTCCCTCCTGGTATAGACAATTCTGGATATAATATATTGGGAGACTATTTTCAAAACACTTTCAGTTTTCTGGCAATAAGTGCCTAACCTAAATTTATCATTACAGTAAACTTTTTATTTAGTTCATATATTTAATTCTGATTTTTAAAATTTTTTATTTTAACACAATAACTCAGGTACAGTATAAATAATAAATTGGACATGGACATTTACAAAGTAATAAAAATATAAACCATCAGTTCAACAACAATGTTCTAACATGTTACACATGTTCCAATCTATTTTTCTTTTTTAATTACTGATTTATGTTTCAGTTATTTATTATCTTATTTCTAACTAGCAGCTGTATTAGTCTTAAAATGCATTTTCCAAGATAGTATTTTTGTTTGCTGCAAGTATTACTACTAAAAATATCTTTTTATGAAGCTTTTAACAAAATTTCTAATTATGTTATCAAACTTCAACCTATCCTAATTTATTTAAATGACTTCTTTACGAAAGTAATTAAAAAAAGCAAAATTCAGATTTTGTACTAAATCTGAAATATTTTGAAGATCTTTAAATGCCCTAGTGATTGGTTTATAACACAAGTAAATATGTTATGTGCTGTATGAGTAATTGTTAATTAAAAGTTTGTGCAAATTATTTATAATTTGAAAATTAAGCCATTACTGCAGGCAAGAAGGATATTGCATTCAGAATGTCTTAAACAACTTTGTGGAATATACTATTATCCTTTCGCATTCAGTGTAAATTTGTTTTCCCCATAATTTTAAACCAAAAATAAGAAAAATTACCCAGGATTAAAAACTGCTGATGAAAACATAATTGAAATCCTATTTTATTTAAAATTAGATTTTCCATTATAATTTTGAAAATTAATTTTTGCATACAGAACAAATGTTCAGAGAAGTACTCTATTTTTTCACCTGAGATTTTCTTCCTTCAATTCAATTTTTTTTTCCTACTTCTGTTGAAAATATATTTTGTGCTACCTTTTACAGGCTTTTGCTTTTTTCATGTAGCCCTCCCTTCAAGTCACATAGGAGAGATCCTCCAAATAAAATGTAGCAGATTGAGAGGGGGCATGATCCAACTCCTATCCATCCCCAATTCATGAAGATCTCTCTTCTGTGTGTTAGTTAGATACCAAGGTCAAATATTATAAAAATAATACAATTAAGGTTATATTTCTATTTGGTTCAGAGACGATACTGACTGTGTTTTTTATTCTGCAGGTTTTCATTTTTTTAACATGGCAGCGCTTGCTTCTTAAGTATTTGCCCATAAAATGCAGCAAATTTTGTTTGACCATTTTATTATGGGTTTGGTTTGGTTTGGTTTGGTCTACTGATTTGCAACATGAGAGCTAATGAGACTGGGACCTACTGCTTAAAGAATATTCCGAATGGCTATGAACATCCATGCCACAGTGGGATTCGAACCCACGAACACTTGTATCGAAGATAAGCAGCCTAACCATTCAGCCAGCACTCAGTCATTTTATTATGGGAGCACCATATAGGTGGCCAACCTAAACAAAGTGGGTCCTTGTTAGTAAAAAAGTTAAGAAACATGAAAGCAAAAATGAAATTACAAATGAAAAATTAACATAAAAACACAAACTGATTTTGGTAAAACTTTTAATCAAATGTACAAACTGCTAGCTGTATTTTAATTACTAAATCTATAATACATTTATGTAGTGATTATGAAGTTACCCAACTAATTGCCTCCATCCTGTAGAATTTGTTAGTTCATTTTCTGGACCTATAACAGCTGTACCTTTTTGAGAAGGATTTTTGAGATACCTAAAAATAAAAAATATTGATTTTAAAAAATTGCATTCAATGAGACATATATTAAGAAGCTTCACTGCATATATATATATATATATATATATATATATATATATATATATATATATATACTCAATTATAATACAGGGTGGTCTGAAATCATTGAACATATTTTATATTTGATGTTTTAAAAAGACCAAAATAAGATCTGTATATGTTTATTGCTTTCACGGACAATTAACATAGTTTTACAAAATAGAAGTATAACATAGTAGAACAAAATTTTATTCAGTAAATAATGAAACATTAATAATTTCCATATGAGTTCCATTTATGGCAGACAAAATATTGAGCCAATTTTTAATTTCACATATTTCAAGTGTTTTGTAGCATTTCAGCCAATATTTTTCTAATGATTTCAGTCATTCATTATTTTAAGGCATTGATATCTAGAACTGGAGTTATATACACTTGGTCCTTAACATACCTCAAGAAGAAAAAGTTGAAGTGTTTAATGTTAAGGAATCTTAAAGTCATGGTAATCACCCCTCCACAGCTGATCCAACAAAACAGGAAATGTTTTAATCAACTCCATTTAAACTACGGAACACAAGTGTGGTGGTTTGGTTTGTAGCACTATGGTCCACTTTTTTGCTACACAATGGCTGATGAGACTAGAAATTTACTGCTTGAAACCAATTTCAAATAGCTACAAACATCTATGCCACCAAGGGGAACCGGCAGACTCTGGTACCGGAGACCAGTGCCTTACTATTTGGCCATCTTCTGGCCAAGTCTAATATAGCACTGTCTTGTTGAATTATAACTTGAAGCTGAAAATGTTTAATTCGAGGAAAAATAGAGCACTTTAGCATGTTCAGATACATAATTTTTATCAGTCTATTTGATGGTTTGGTTTGGAGCGCTACAGTCTACTTTTTGCAACACCAGGGCTAATAAGACTGGGATATACTGCTTAAAGCCAATTCCAAATGGCTATGAACATCCATACCACTGTAGGATTCGAACCCATGAACTCCAGTTCTGAAGGCCAGCACCCTAACCATTTGGCCATCGTTCGGCTGTCTGTTTGATGAAGAAAAATGGTTTAAATATTTCACTACCAATGCACACTAATTTTCTTTTGGGCTACTGTGTGCTATTTTCTTACTGCATGAGGAGATTCAATTCCCCAGATTTGATAGTTAAGACAATTAATATGACAGAAACACAAAAAGTTTTTCATCAGAGATGATAATTTTTAAGTTTAAGATTGAATTTAAGTTAAGATTTTTCTGTGTAAAGCTTTGTTTAAAGTTACTTCTCCCAGAAAAAAACATGTATGCACCTCATTTTGATCTTATTTTTTCAAATATGAAATGCAGTAAATAATTTTGGACCAACTATTCAATATAATTAAAAAATTTTAAAAAAACCATATATATATTTTTGTAATATAAATTTCTTAAGCAGTTCTCACATGCAAGTAATTTTAACAAACAAGGTCTCAAAAGGAAGAAAATTTTTCAGGGTAAAAAGAAATTACCCTTTTATACATCATAATTGTTAAAGAAAATTTCATTTTTGCTAAAATAAGCTCTATATTTGTCATATGCTAACCCAGTATTACAATATCTAAATTTATATGCATTTTATTTCATCGAATTTCCCATTTTCAATTTTGATGAATCTCAGCATGTTTGTAGAAGATATAATCATCTTTTCAAAAAGTGTTTAGGTAATGACCTCCAGAAAGATATTAATAAATATATTTACTTAATTTAGAACATTCAATTTAAAACTTTAATACATAGTTATATAGTCATATATAGTCATACATAGTAATATAGTATACATAGTCCTGTACAGGAGAGTTCATATTTAGTTTGTCTCAAAAAAGCTTTTGAGAAACATTAAAAAAAAACCTCATTATGCTTAGATCAGTGGTAGCAGAATACAGTTTTTTGCATAAGCATTTACAACTCTTCAGACTTCTCTTTCTATGTATGTACTGTATGAATGCAATTAATTCATATAAATGGCTCTTCTTTACTTTGCTTCGTTGAAAAACTTATTCTTTTTCTAAATCTTCCAACTCCTGGCCTAGACTATCTATCAGTATATCAGTTTGCACTTGGCTGAATTGTTTACTATCTAATGATAGTTTAACATTACTGAGTTTAATTTGGATTTGGACTCTTTTTAGTTGTAATTATTGCTATTGCTTTGAAACAACTATTATTAATAATAAAGTTACAATAGTTTTGATCTTGGCTTGGAATTTGCTATGATATCATAACAGAAGGAGTGATAAATTGATATTTTATTGATTTTAGATAATTTATAGCAATCAAATTTTGCTAAAAAGATAGAAATCACTGTTTGACTAACCACTGTTATTAACTACATAATTTTACATTGCAACATATTGCAATTTCATAATTAGGGTGTACAACCTTTATTAAAAATAAAAAAACAATGTAGAGAAAGTTCACTAGTAAAATAGTATAAACAATTAAAGGAACCAATCTTGAGTTTTTACTGAAAACTTCATAATAAATTTCAAAATATCAGAAACCTTATTATATATGCATATTCATGTAAATAATCTGTAAATTTCTTTAACTCTCAGTTAAAATGTTTTTGCTACTTTAAAATATTTTTTAACTTCTTAATGCATTAATAAGCTCTTACCTTTCACAAGTTGATACAATATCTTCTTTCTTACAGTCAAATATACGTTCTCGCAATTCTTGTTTCATCTCGTCAGATATTCTTTCTTTAAAATATAACATACCCTTTGCTCCTGGAGTAATAGGTGAATCAATCTAAAATAGTTGAAATTTTTACTTAAGTATTAAAAGCTGTATGTGTAGCAAATTACTTTCTTGAGGATGATCAGAAAGTTAATTTTATACTAAATAAATTACTTTCTATATAACCTCAGCCATTTTATCAAAACTACTTTATAGAACATTTGAAAATGATTCTCATTATGAAGGTTTGCTTTGGGTTGCTACAGTCCACTTTTTTATAGATAAGGATTAATAAGACTGGGACCTACTGCAAAAAGACAATCCAAATGGGCCGAACGATGGCCGATTGGTTAGGGTGCTGGCCTTCGGATCCAGAGTTCGTGGGTTCGAATTCCACTATGGCATGGATGTTCGTAGCCTTTCGGAATCGGTTTTAAGCAGTAGGTCCCGGTCTCATTAGCCCTCGTGTTGCAAAAAGTAGACCGTAGCGCTCCAAACCAATCCAAATAGTTACAAACATTCATGACAGTAGTGGGATTCAAACCCACAAATTTTAAACTGTAGAGCATGACCCTATCCATATGGCCATCATTCATCTTTCATTCTAAAGAAATTGTGTATAAAGGCAAGGTCTTTCATGTCTCAAGAATATTGATAAAGATTTCATAATGCACACATTTAAGAATGCATTAAATAACTGGACAAGACTTTAAACAACCAAGCTGTTACAAAATAACAAAAACAATAAATATCTCTTACACTAGATTTTCAATTAAATTATTTATTATCAATTTGAATAAGATAAAAATAAATATTCTCCTTACCTCACTAAAAACACTAAGCTTAGCTTCATTTATGTCCTGTGGAGAATGATCAGTTTGTGCTAGCCAATTAATACTTGCATCAAAAGTATCTAAGGTCTTAGATAAATTAGGATCCCTGAAAAGTAAAAAGAACTTTCATATTTTAAACTATTTAGAAATATAGAAAATAAAATTTCCTGTTGACATAAAAACAATAAAAAATGGTCTCATTTTTAGACTCTTTAAAAAATCTGCAACAAATAGTTGGTAAGTCATTAAATTATATTTGTTGTGAAATGATGAATAAGACAGTTATCAAACATTCAGTATCTTAGATTTATTATCTAATTTTAATATAATAAGCAAAATTTTTTAAAAGCAACAACAAAAAGAAAGCATTTTTACTTTGCATTGCAAAAGAAAATATAAAAGTGACCATGCTTTAAGTAATTGCTATAACTTTTGGGCCATGTTGATCATGCAGCAGATAGTATAATAAATTTACTTTTATTTGCAATAAATTATAATCCTTAGTGCATTGAAACATTACCAATAATATTAATAATATTTTACCAATAATATCAATACCTGTAGGAATAATATGAGAAATGACCCCCTTTAGAGAGCCCAGCTCCTCCACCATATGCTCCTCCTTTCTCCCTATAGTAAAAATAAATATAATGTATCTAACTTACAGATTTTATAACATACAATGAACATAGAAAAAAACTTTGAAGTATGTGGGAAAAAAAGTAACTTTAGGGTAAGAAATAAATACCTTAATAAAAAATTTCATAAAAAATGTAATGTATTTGATGTTAAATCAAAATTCACTTGCCTTTTTTTATTACATATCACAAACCTCACCAAACATAACCCCTATATAATAATAGCCTAAGTTATCTGTCTATTTGTCTTCGAATTTATGAAGTGGTTGGACCAGAATGGATAGAGGCATTCATATTGGATTCTTGATGATTTAGGATAAGCAAAATTCAAAGCGAGTAAAGTTTATCTCCTCAAACACTATCAATCTGAGTCTAAAATAAATTGGTATAAATATGCTTCATATTACAGCAAAATATACTGTCATCTTTTTAAAACTTTCAAAATCTATCCTTCCCATCTTTTTGAAAATTTAATGCCATTATTTCAAACCCTATTTTCACCAGTTAAGAACAGGTGATTAAATTTATCAATTTATCACATCATAAATAGGTAAAAATAACAATTTTAATATCATTATGACATCATTCCTTTAACCATCTCATTTAATCATTTCTTATTTTAAATTATTTAATATTGTCTGCATTATTGTCAAATGTTTTATCGCTGAACTTGGATATTACATAAATAATTTTCTTTTATCTTTGGCTTAAATAATAGATTAGATACATATGTGATAATTTTAAATTTAACCACTGATTATTTTTTGGTACAATGAAAATTTTTATGAACAATATTAACAACAAATTCTTATAAAAGTCTAGGAGTCTATTTCAGGGACTAGTAAATATCTAGCATTTAAGTTATATATCTTCGAAAATTAAGAAGTTTGTTTGTGTGTTTGTTTTTTTATACATAACTACGCAGTTGCACACGGACATCATTCACATATGCCGCCAAATTATCACTGTCAATATTGAAACCTCTGCTATCCATATTATCACATAATATGACAAGATAAATTAAAGTTGGCAACTAATATACGGTCAGTAAAGTTTTTTTATGTTAATTTTATATTTTACCATGCCCAAAACTTTTAAGATAAATTCGAGGAAAATAAAATCACAGAAAAAAAACGCATGTATCTGAATTACTTATTTAGGTACATCAAGAAAGCATCTGGTAAATTTTCTAACATGATCCTAAATTGCATTCACAGTATCGGATGACACTAGAGGAGTATGAGGATAAATTATTGAGTGTGTACCAGATAATTCTCAGCAAAAATACTATTTTTTTTGCCTGCTTCATGGTATTTTACAATTCTGGAAAATTAAAAATATTACTGATCCTGTCATATGACGGACTATATGCTAGTAACAACATAAAACTTTATGTTAATATTATCACAAAGATTTCAATAGGGGAATCAATATGATGCATACAGAGTTTATTTCACAAAACCTTTTTATGTAATATTTTCCCTCAAACAGAGAAATACTTGACTATTACTTTTACGGAATTTGTGTCACAGGAAGAAAGTAAAAATCACAACAAACCCATTTGTGCTAAAGGCTGAAAATCTTGAACTTATACATAAAATTCATATTTTGCAGAAAAATATAAAAAATTTCAGCAAGAGGAAATATAATTTCTACTTGTTTATAAGTTTTTTGCCAATCTAAAAATTGATTTTTTTCTTTTCATTGAATGGTAGGACCTGAAAGATTTTCTTAAACTTAACCTATTGTTTGTCCTGCAGATTGCATATAATAGGCATATCTAATACTTTATACATTTATACATACCATGATACACAATTATATTTTATATATTTTATATCGTTGTGTATTACATTTGATATACAAGCATATAGAGCATTAGATATGTACATCATATATAATGTAATAGGGTTCTTAGTCTAAATCTAATTCAAAAGTAGTGAAAACAGTGACCATATTTCTGAAAAAAAAAGTGACTTTTAAGAGACCTTTATTTAAAATAGGGCCAAAACAGGGACCTTATTTGCATAATGACATAGTTTGTTTAGGTGCATAATTTAAATATACTAATTGGTTATAATGTTAATAACATTGACTTTGAAAGGGAGAGCTATCCAGTAATATTTTTATTTATTATTGAAAAATAAGTAAGCAAAATTATTTTCATATAAACCAGCATTATTCTTATTCAATACCAGGATACACTTCAATTTAATACCACAAATGTCAAATATAGTTGAGATCTGTATTTAAAGCTTCTTCAAATCTTTGATTTTGCACTGTTTGTTCAACTGAACCCTTCTCATAATTCTTTAACCTGTCATATAAATTATGAACTAATGATTATTTTCTCTGGAATATGATTCCCTGTTTTTAAAAAAAGATGACTTCTTTAGAAAATACATAACAACTGAAATTTTATTGTGTAGTCTAACAATAAATTGTGTAATTTTTTATAGCAATTCATGTTGAGGTACTGTTGAGTAGGGTTGGGCGATATACCATAATAATGTAATATATTGATACTTCTTTAATACTGGGGTAATGATACTGAGAATTCAATCTTTCCAATATACTGTTTCAAATGGTATTTCATCCTCCTAACAGAAATTTAAAAAAAAAAAAATGAATGATATAACTGAAAATGTTGGATATGTCATTTTACAAAGCAACTTTTTAGTTGAAAAAGGGATCACTTAGAACCCTGTGTACAGCATAGGTAAAGAATTAAGCAAAGATGACGCTGTACTTTTTTTTTTTTTTTTTAATACTTTGCCATTATTTCTGGTGCTTTACAGAAGTTGAATACTCAGTTGGATCTATTTGGGAACGATTGTCTTACTTGAGGTCTTCCCCAGATAGCATGCATACTTGCAGCAAGTTTGATTTTATCTGGGTAAGGATTAATTAGCAAGAAATTAATTACTAATGAATTTTTAATATTTATTCAAAATTATCTAAAATCTTAGTCTTTCCAAAAGTTAAAAAAAAATTCCCTTTACATATACTATTTAAACCAAACAAAAAGGTTTTTTTTTAAACGGTGGGGTTTTTTCCAACCCTGGTTTGCAATGAACTTGCGGCGATTTGCACGACAAGTGTACTGTAACTTGTACGATAAGTTTGCTGCAAGTTGGAGGTATGGTGACTCGAATTTTGTGTAGACTTACTGTAGTCTTGTTTCAAACTTGCAAACTTGTCATTCTGAACTTGCTGCAAGTTTGGGGCAAACTTGCACGACAAATGTACTGTAACTTGCATGACAAGTTTGCTGCAAGTTGAAGGTACAGTGACTTCAAAGTTTGTGTAGACTTGCTGCAGTCTTGTTTCAAACCTGCAAACTTGTCATGCTGAACTTGCTGCATGTTTGTAGGCTTACACAGCAAGACTGCTGAAAGTTTGATGCAAACTAAATTTGCTATCTGGGTCTATGGATAAGAAGTTCAGATTCATGTTACACATAATAAAAACTGGGAATGCCCCACACAGTTTACAATTGATCCCAACCAATGTACAAGCAGGACTGAATAAAGAATAAACCTTATAAAGAATTATAAGGTTGCTATTGCCCTAAGTGCACCATGAAGGACAAATCCCCAAACATATATTTTAATGCAGAAGGGCTGCTTCCCTCGAAGTCTTCTATGTGTAGGAAATTCACAATCTTACAATCCTGTTACATGTTATTGCCCCAGGTGCACCAACACGGATGAATCCATAACTGTATCATTTAGAATTAATAACTGTATCATTTGGCTGCAAGGGTTACCTCTCTAGAGTTCTTCTATGTGTAGAGAGCTCACATTCATGTTTAACATAAGTTAAGGAAAATTAAGGAAAACCCCTTGCAACTTGCCTAATTGATATAGCTGAGAACTGAAGAAATGACTGAATAAAATTATCTAACCCTAATATGAGCTACATGTCTAATGTAGAAATTTCACTAGTAACTCAGCTAAGCCATTTGGGTAACTTTCACTGTGAGTGCATCAGTTAGCCAGTTATTTTAAAAGAGTTAACAGCTATAAAACTGTCTAAATTGGATATTTATTGATTTTGAAAATTGATATAAACAGTGAGGCAAATATACCAGATATTCCATTTACCTTTTCACATTAATTGACTCCTACTACAGACATGCCAACATTCAGGCACTAGTGTCAGGAGCAACAGGGTGGTTTGAAACATGCTAATTACAGATTATATATAAGTACATATCTTATTGGTTTCTGAATTAAAATTAAATTTAAAATAATTACACAGCAATAAATTGTGAAATGTAAATTAAAATTTATGCATTTAAAAATTTAAAAGTAGCTTTTTTTTTAGCTTTCAGAATTTATTTTTTTTTTAACAGTGTGATTAAAATATTTTCATTTTTCTACCATCAGGGATTCTAGAGTTTGTCTACTCAAACTTGACCTAAATTCAGTTTGGTTTTTTCACACAGTACTGAAAACTTTTAACATGCAGCATTACTGTGTGAAAAGAGTAATATTCAGCATTGTATTTTGCAAAACTTTATTTAATTGCTGAATTGTAGTCTTTTAGCAGTTCAAAAGTTTTGTTATTTTCTGGAGCAATCTGAGGAATTTCTAGAGTTATCAAATTTTCTAATTTCTCTGGAACTGCTCTGGAGTAGTTGACATGTCTGCTACTATTATTAAAAGATAATTTCTGTTTCATGTTATGAGAAAAAAAATCCCAGAAATTACTTTTTTAACATATAACATATATTAAATTTAGCATTAATTATCACAAAACTATATACACTAATACCTGACATTCACTCAGCATTCTTTAACTAAAAATTAGCACCAGTTTAACTTCCATTGTATAAATGTAGTACAGCTTAAAATTTGATGTATTGAAGTAATGGATAGAATTGATTGTAATACTAAACTCTCTACAAAATAACTTTATATAGTTAACACACATACCTGATCTCTTTATGTAGAAATTTTCGATCTATTAATTTAGATCCTACCAATAACCTGCAAAATAAAAGAAATTAAGAATTAAACAATCATTAATGAAAGTAAAACATTCATAACTGGAGAATGGAATTCAATAATATGCATGAGAGTAAAACAAACACAGTAAAGCTCTGTTTATACAGTATTCAAAGGGCCAATGTAAAAAACATATGAATGAAAAGGGGTATGATTAAAACTTTAATAAATAAGTTTCATTATTACAAATTTAATGCAAATCTGTCTAAAAGTAATAATTTTTAAGTTTGCTAAGATAACAATAAACCAATTTCTGTGACACTTATCAGCATAATCAATTATTTTTCTTCTGACTTGTTTCAGTTTGTTTCATACATAAATTCATACTACATACATTACAAAAAAGTTAATTCTTTTAACAATCATGCTGCAGTGAAATCCATGCAAAAATTGCAAACAGGTATCAAATTTATTAAGAGAAAACATATTAGAATCCAAATAAGGAAGCTTTTGAATAAAATTATGAAAATATCTAAAATACTGGATAGAAATTAATGTTTGAAAGTCTGGAGGATACCACTTGAAATAACAAACTGAAGAAATACGAATTAAATTAAGAGCATTGAATGTTTCTTCACTAGAACCCTGTGTACAGCAACTGAAGCTCTGCTTGGTTTAAACTTTAACATTACAATGGTTACAAAAGCATCAGGACTATGATAAAACATCTTATAAACGTAAATAACATATAACAGGTTTCAATGGTAACATAGATAAGGTAATGTTTTAATAAACACAATTCTGCATAAGCAAGAAACAAACAATAAGTTGCCAAACTTAACATTTTTTTCTTTACATTTTTTTAGGTTATATTGCTTAAATTCATGAAAAAATTATCATTATATAGGGTTACCAGAATTGAAATGTGTTGTTAGCATCTAAGTAAAAATACCATTGACTGCATGGTCTAGCACCAAGATTATCAAACCGTGTGCCGCAGCCAAAATCTAGATAAGTTAGTGTAACACTGTAAAGTTAACTAAAATTTAAAATGTAAGTTCTTTTTCCTCACCACTTTTGAAATGCACTGAGATGTTTTTATATTTGTCTTGAGGTACGACTGATCCTCTACATCTGTGGTACTTAAAAAAATGGATACCGTGATGAGAAAGGTTTGAAAAGCATTAGTCTAATATTTTAATCTAAAGTAATTTGATTGGTAAATATTTCCCCCATTTTATCTGCTTGGTGACGTTGGTTTCTTGGCAGCATATTTGAACATTTAAAAAATTGTTTTTTCACTTAGGTTTATAAACAGGTTTTGAATTTGGGGTAAATTTTTGAAAGCAAATCGCAACCTTGGCTTACATTTAGAAACATACACTATTTTATAAAAATATTTACTTTTAATTATTATATAACTTTTGTCTGTTTCAGATAGCACTATACCATTTTTATTTAATTAAAAACGAATCTATACATTTAATATTCTTTAAAAGTAATGTGGCTTCTTATAAGGTATATAAAACTCAAATGCAGCTCCTACTGACCTCATGGTGTCAAATGTGTAGGACTCTAGTAAATGATATCCTTGTTTATAAGAATGAACGTAGCATCTAATTTATTATTATCAGTTTCTCCAAACTGTACAGAATTATCTTCACGGACATAACTTGGAAGGGGGTAAAATGTCCCCCCCCCCAATGATTTTTTTAAAAAGGCAATTTTACTGTTTTGCTCCTTGTAACAATGAGTTACACAACTGGACAATGCCAGCGTGGGAGACTGACCGAGGGATGAGGGTGATGTCAGTGACCACCCCCTTCGATCCCACTGGACAAGAGGGGTGGCTAATGCACGGGATAGTTGTCTTTGGCCTTGGCAACAGTATCTTTTGGATATTTTGCTCAGCAGATTTGAAGTCCCCCTCGGATAAAACATGAAGCGAAGACAACTTCAGCAGAGGCAGGGAACGCTCAAATTTTTTTTTGTTAATCTGAAAATAGCGTCATCAGCGGGAGTTGCTTCCATATTTCAGCAGTTTAAGGCATCTCCATACTGAGATTGAATAGATTGTATTTGCATCATTAGATTGTGCAAGATTTAATTTGTAAATAAAAAAAAGTTGTCAAAACGGTAAGTCTTCGCTCATTTGTACCTGGTGTCTTAACTCTTTGTGTTATCTCAGCATGACCTGGTATAAGTCATTGATACATAATACCCCTCCAATTTTTTAAGGTTTTATTCACATTTTTAAATTTTTGATTCGACTGTTGCCCTTCAGTTAAAACAGCCAAATTATGCAATTGATTACCTTTATCATATGATTTCATTTCTTTGCCAAAATGACTAATTAGTGAAGGTGATTTGAGTGATTGAAAAACCAACTGATAAACTTTACTGACTTTGGCAGTGACAATTAGAGAGTTAACTACAATGAAATATATATTTTTAAAGTAAAATATTTATTTTAACTTCAAAAATTAAACTTTACTACAAATAAACTAATCTTACCTAGAATAATCTTTATGGCAGTAAGGAACTGTTAAAATACTTTGACCTAAATAATTTACAGATAGTGGTAAAACAAAATGAGTTTTCAATGGATTATCAGTGTTAAAGTCCTGAAAAGTAAAAAGTAGATGACATGAGAAAATTTTATTATTTAAAAAATAATTGAAATAAAATAATTATGTCACTCTAATAAAAATGAAAACTGATTTTTCTACGATATCTTTTATAAATCTTATATATCTCACACATTAAATATAAAAAATAGATTAAAATATATATGAAGTTTTACTTGATAATATATATATGAAGTCTTGAAAGCTGATAACCAAAAGAAAATGAAGAAAATGTTAAACAATTTTTTTAACATCTTCTAAATAAATGATTTTACAAATAAGTAATTTAGTACATAAAATAATTTAATTGTAATAACAAATTCAGTATTGAAATTAAATATAACATAAATTAAATTATATATATATATATATATATATATATATTATATATATATATATATATATATATATATTTGTGCTGAATATCAGAAATTTAATACAGCAATATATCCAGCATAGAAAACTAATAAGAAATGACAATACTCTTAGGGAAAATAAAAGTGCTACTTAAATTAAATTCTAGATAAATTTTAAATTAGAAATGGTATGCCATTAGAAAAATATAAAGCATCAGTAACTCACATACTCAAGAATATTAACTAAAACACCTACTTTTTTAACCACAGGCATAGAAGTTGCAGGTAATGAAGTTAAGAACGATTCTAAACTTTTCACAGCATTTGGCATGCCACTAGGCATTGCATTAAGGGCACACCTAGATTAAAAACAGGCATCATAAAAAATTTTATATAAAAACATTACATGATATAATAGGATCATATTAAAGCATTTGATCTAAAGCTAGACACTTAGTGTCTAGCCTTTGGTGTGGATTATTAAGATTCTCAAATCAAGTTTTAAAACCGCTACAATAGATAAATATAGTAATAAAATGCTAAATCTTACATGCTGCTGATTGCCAAAGAATATGTACTAGTTTAATATCTAGGGATAATCCAAGTAATAAATATGCACATGTTAAGTGTTGTCCATAAAATACAGTGGCATGATGATGATAACTTTCAGATTTCCATGCTCTCTACAATATGGCACAACTATATATCAAGTTTGGTACCTACCGATGAGCTCAGATATGTAGATTTGTATAAAAGAAAGATTTTCAGAAATTTAAATTTTATGTAACAGCTAAACACTTTGCACTCAGTTTTCAATCTAGGTAATTAAGTTTCTCACATTAAGATTATATCCAGGGCTTAGAACAGGAAAAAAAAATTATTATGGATATAAGAAAAATTGGAAATGAACCAAAAAAAAAATATATTGGTCTATTTCAGTTCAATATTTCTTCAGTCATTTTGTTATTGTAATCAACTTATAAATATTTTTTAATTTAATATCACCCATATCATTGTCCTCATTACATGCACATTGCTTCTTGAATTCTTGTTTTGATGTTTACTAGTACTTTTCTGTTTCAGTTTTGCATGAAACTACTTGTAGATGGCAGATTTAATTCAGTTGAATGTTCAGCTGTTAAATGCAATTTTGATAATGGATAACAGCGCCAATGTTCGCCGTTCTCTGTTCACTGCTTGTATCGTACATGCTGGTTAATTGCATCAATTAAAAAGGAAAGAATAAAATCTTCTAAATTTTGATAGAATTACATTTTTTGTTTATGATAGAATTATACTTTTAGTACAAATAAGAATATACATAAAATAAAATTATTCATTTGGAACTGAACCCAAAACTGTTATTTTTGGCAGATCAAAAACCTGAACTGAACAATATATTCTTCTTTAATTGAGTCAGAATGAGAAAAATTATGGTTCGAAGCCCTGATTACATCAAAAACCAACAATATAAAAATTTAAAAAAAAAAAAAACTTATTTTCATAAAATGAATACCATACATTATTCAAATTTAATGTTTATCATAAACTCGAGAAATAAAAAGGCTATATTTGACAATTAATTCTTACATTCTGCTGATAAAAAGTAATTAAATTTTTGGCAAGATTAAAGAGATCCAAGGTGAATTTTCATCCATGACAGAAATTCAAAATGGCAATATTTTAGGGTTAAAGAAATTTATTACTGTATGAATGCTTCAAATTAAAATTCTTTCATAAATTTGGTTTGGTTTTGAGCACTACAATTTACTGTTTAGCTACAAGAAAATTCTTTCAGAGATAAGTATCATTAATGATTTAAGAATGAATAACTGTTTTGTCATGAGTATATTTTGAATATTTATGGATGTAAAACAAATTAATATGATTTCAGAACAAAAAAATACCAAATTGTAAAAAGGTAATAAAGAATAATAAACTGTGAATAAGTATATATGAACTGTGAAATAGCTTTTTAATCCAAGATCAAGCGAAAAATAATTAATCAATTAACAGCCATTTTGCAAAATAATTTTAAATTAAAAAATCTATTGAGTTGTAGATAATTTGCTCTTTTATTAATCTAACTTGGCAATTTAATAGAAGCAAAAATAAAATTATAGGAGAAGAATATCTGCATTACATAATACAATAATTTTCAAAATATTTTATTCTTAATAACTCTGTCAAACATACCTCATTTTACTTTTCTGCAGCAAAATTTTTGCAATATTTTTCAACTGTGAGAGAACTTGTTCATGAGATTCATCACAGGATGCTAAATTTTTCATAAATGTTATCTGTGGAAGAAAACTTGATATTATATTTTTTATTAGAGGACAGTCAATTTGATTCTTGGTCAAAATAATATGAAATTTAAACAACTTTGAATATTACAACTTGTCATCATTAATGATCAGCTGTCATATTTAAAATGACAGCTAATAATTTATGATGACAGAATATTACATCAGAATTGTAATATTCAATGATGATTAAATTTCATATGATTTTATTCTCAAGAGTTCACAATAAAGTAGATTAAAAATATTCAATAAATATAGCCAGGATGCTATAAAAAACTTCTGGATAAGAGATTTAATTAGACTTGCATGTAAACAAAGAATCACCAAGTGACAGTTAATAATAGTTTTAAATACTTATCACAGTTTTAGTTGATGTGCCAAAAAAAAAAAAAGTAAGTTTATGTGCAAGACTCAAACAATTATTAAATATTAACCTAAATGACAAAATTATAAATAAGAACAGATACTAGAAAATTTAAGCAATTATTGATAGAAATGCTATCTATCTTCCATATAAAAAAGAAAAATCCTTTTGAGAAAACCTAAAAATTCTACAAACTATTCTTTTGAAATGTCTAAAATTTAGTTCCTAAAATGAGATGCTAGGCTTTAATGGGCTAAAAATAACTGGCTATCATTTTATGTAAAATATTTTGTAAACATAAATTTACTAAATTTATAATGATATATAAAATTGTTTAATCTAATATTCCTGGTGCTCTTTTATAGAATGTATTTTTTTATTTATTATAAATCCTTAAATTTTTCGGATGCAATTTTCTTGGATGCAGCATTTTGGGGAAATGCTGCATCCAGGTTTATTCTCTTTTCTTTGCCATACTAGCTTTTTCTTCGAAATCTGATTTGTATTTTTCTCTAACTTTTGATGTTTAGTTTTATAATATTTCTTTCTTAATCTTTAAATTCTTCAATTTTAAATTTTTTCAATTATTTTTTAATTTTTTGTTCAATTTTATTTTGTTTTAGTTTGGTTTCAACTAGGCTTGGATCCCTTATTTCAATTTTTAATAATTTTGAATCTTTAAATTCATAAATTTCATTTTTGTGCTGTACGTTTTTCAATTTTTCAGTTTCTGTTTTACATTTTTAATCTTTAATTTTTAATCAAACTTTGCTGATTATCGTGTTGATTTTTTGTCTTTCTAAATTTTCTACCTATTTATTTGTTTTTAAATGTTTTTCTATTGGTTTTGGGCATCTTTCTTTTTTAACGTTTCATCAAAATTGATTTTTTCAAAATTGTTTCAAAATTGTGTTGTTCTATTGGGTTTTTCACCTTTTTTGGCACAATTTGTGCCACTAAATTTCAACCAGCCAACCAACCTTAAATATTTCTTTAATTCAATATTTATATTAATGTTAATTTTATATTTTAAAATAAAAGGCAAAGCAAAGGGTGTGTAAGTTTTATCTTTTCTTGATGTCTACCAACATATAGTAAACTGGACTCCTTAAAGTAACAGCCCAATATGGGGGTCATGGTCTACAGTGCCAATATGTTTTCGAGACCAAAGGCCCTATAGTGCAAAGCATTTGTCCCAGTTAGGTAGTTAACCTTAAACAGAGCTTTTAGTGTCAAGTTTCCTGGCATGCTTAATCCTCAGTTTATCTACCCACTGAAGGAATGAAAAACTGTATCAACCTTGCCATAGGAAGAATTGAACTTTGGAAGCTTGAAGTGCTACCCCAACTCCACAGGACTTTTCCAACATAACATAATAAAAATTACCTGAGATAGACCAGAAGTCTTTTCTCTGATATTAGCAAATGAACTTAAAGGACTGCATGCTTTTCTCATAGCATATAAGTGACCTCTGTATGAAATACCCTGGGCTAAATCTGTAGCAATTAATTTAATCAACTGTGAAAGACGAGCAGGATCCTCTAAAAGAATTCTGAAAAGAAAAACATTCAATTCAACAGATATTCAAACTTATTTACAGCTAGAATATATATATATAAATATAAGCAAACTGAGTACAAGAACAAATACTTTCTATCTGACAAAACTATTAAAATAAAAATGATTTAATTTGATATTAAAACATCATTACTTAAATCAATTATAATGCATAAGATATCAATATTTTTTTTTTCAAATTAATAACAGTATACTAAACTTTCTCTGGAATTAATCAGAAATAATCAAGCATCATTTGCACAGATTATATATATATATATATATATATATATATATATATATATATATATATATATATATATATAACACTAAGGTTGTGTTGAGTAATAGATTTTGAGTCATTTTTTGATAAACAGTAATAAAAGGTTGAAATTTACTAGTTTAGACAATAATTTTGATATTCATTTAAAGAATTATGAAGAAAAAACATGACCTTTACCTATTAAATATATCATTCCATAAAGAAAACATGTCATTTACATTTCTTTCAAGACAATATGATGAAAAGGAAATTCCCTGCAATGACAGCAACAAATGTGCATCACAAATAATATAAAAATAGAGTAAGAATTTTGTATTACTAAACACAAATAAAGCATATTTCTATATATATTTAGTATATTAATTAGAGATATTGCTGTAAATAATTTTCTTACATACTGACATACAGAACAATATCAGAAAATGATGCATATAATATACTTACATGTTCAAACTCGTTTAACTTTGATGGATGCTCAGATAAATGAAAAGATACATTTAGACCACTAGTTTTCAACTGAATTTCTTGATCTAATTCTCGATAGTCTCGATTGCCAGCTCCCATTCTATGAATAATAGTTTTAGTAATAAAAACAACAAAAAATCATAGAGAAATAACATAAAGATTAATAAAAAGAACATTTTATATTCTCATGAAAACTTTCATAAGAATGTTTAAAGATCTAAAAATCTAGAATATGGATATGATCCTAGTGTAATTTGCCCTTATATTGCAAAAAATTGATCTTAGCATAACTTAATAAGGATTATTTCTGCATGCATATAAACTTAAATTATATTTTATCTGACAAAAAATTATACATTCAATATAGGTGAAATCAAATGTTTCTTTGAATAATGAATATATTTTGTCATTGTCTAACAATAGACTTAAAAGTGAGAAAATAATTTATCTATTTTGGGGTAAAGGTAACTTAATTTGCTAATTGCATTTATTCTATACTTAAAAATATAAGTGTCACTCAAAAATCAATTATAATAAATAATATATTGAAATTTAATGAATCAGACCCATATTTCATAATTTTAGATTGTCAGAAACTTTTAAATAATCATTAGGAGATTGTCCTAGAAAAATATTTAAAAGTTTAAGAAACTAAAATTCTACAATATGGATCTAATTTAAAGATATGCAATACATTCTTTATTACAATGGCTTTTTACTACTATTTTATCAACTAGCACTCCTTTGGAAAACTTACATCTGCATTTTAAAATAAAATATAGCTTACATTACTCACAGATAGTGTAGCTTTCTATTAGTTAAGAACTTTGAAAACTGGTTCAGTACCAGAGATTACTCCCTACATACAAACAAATTTTACCTGTCTATAATATTAGTTAAGAAAGTCAATCATCTACATCTAAATGCACTCCAGTAAATTAACCCTTAAAGCATATAACATGGTTTCATTCTTTATAATATAACCCAAAAGATTCACTTACTGAGTTGCTATATTACAAAAGAGAGGTAGAAAATCAATATAGTTTTCAGGTACAGATGATGCATCCACAAATGCTTTGAAGTAAATTATTTCATTGGTTGGCTGTTCACACAGCTGAACATCCACATCACCTACAGGTAGTTTGAATAAAAACAATTTATTTTCAGAAGAAATATCAATGCACTGAAAGTTACATATATTTATAATGACTTGCAGAATTAAAGTTAAGAAAGCAATAACAAAATTAAAATTTACAAAAGCATTTTGTAAAGTAGTAATTTTGTTATGTTAAATTATACCATACAAGGTTTAAATCAGTCACTTAAAAAAATTGATTCAAATCAGTTATTTTAAAAAATTAGTTCAAATCAGTGGTTTAAAAAAAATGATCCAAAGAGAACTGTCCTACCCATTTAACTAACATTCAACCCAGATATAAATACATCCTCTAAGTTGTTGAGCAGTCCAGAAATGATTTATGACAATTTTATACCCTTCTTCTGCAGACGACTATCTATGTAAACAATTTCAATGTCTAAATGTTATTCTCGACTCTGTTTTGCTCCCTTGTGGAATAGTAGATATGGACAAGTGGCATTCATTTAAATTCCCTGCTCTATATCATATTACATGATAAAAATAATACTTAGGTAGTGAGTTAGAAAGAATTTCAGATCATAAATTTATTGATGTCTTGATTATCTTCCTAGATATTACCTGCTTCTTGATGTCACTTATGTTATTATATAAAAAAACATAAAGATACTAACTATTCAACTAGTTTTATATTGTGATATGTTCATGCATTCAGTCCTTTCATGAACACACACACACGCACACATATATATATACATATATATACATAAGTGATATGTCATTTAGGTAGGCAAAGTAGGCAGCCAACCCTTTACAAAATATGGCAGAAGAAACATATTCCTTCTGTAACCTATTATACCCATAATCTAATAAAATTACAAAAATTAATATCATTGTTATGCAAAAGTAGCAAACTTTTTGTGGTAAGACAAGAAGCAATTCTTTTCTGCTTTTCAATCACAATGTGTGTCCTAACGTCTCATTGCTATTACTCATTACTCGAGTGCGATAGAATTTTTCTCCAAGTGTATTTTTGTATGAGGTAGGGTTTGATTTGGAGCAAAACAGCCTACCATTTTGCTGCACAAGGGTTAATGAGATAAGGATATACTACTTAAAACTGATTCTAAATTACTATGAACATCTATGCCAGGTGTGGTATTCAAACCCACAAACTCTGGTACCACAGTAAAACATCCTACCATTTGGTCAGCATAGTAGTTAAATGTTCTACTTCCTGGAAGAGAAAGAGATTTTCTAAGGGCATAATGGAGAGACAGCTTCTTTTTTCTAAAGAAATCTCTTTCTAAAAAGCACAGTCAATATCCTGCAGCAATGTTGTTTACCTAAGTTTATTTAAGTGAGAATGTGTACTAGAATTTTCTATACTTTTTTCACTTCCTATTTTGTTTATTTCTCAGATATGAATGGTAAACTCTTCGGCGAAACTGCCCCTAGGGGGCCAGGGCCTACGGTGCCAATCTCCGTTTCCAAGACCAAGGGCCCTGGGGTGCGAAGCATATGTTCCGGTTAGGTGGTCAACCTTACGCGGAACCCCCAGTGTTTAGTTCTCAAGCATGCTTGATCCTCAGTTTGTCTACCCACTGAAGGGATGAAAAGCTGAGTCAACCTTGCCCAGTCCGGGGATCGAACCTCGGACCTGTGTCGTGGGAGCGTGAAGCACTACCCCAATGCCACTGGGCTTTGATATGAATAGTACATATCTCAAAACATTTTTTTAAATTAGCCTATGAAATCAAAAAGAAAATTCTAAAAAATCATAAACCCACACCAAAAGCAGTAGAATGGAAAAAACAATTACTGGAACATCTCAAAATATTTGAAATGTGATATAAAGCATGGCTGTGTAGTTATTATACAATAAAAAAGTCCTTTTCCCTCTATATTTTCATTTCTAGAGAAGTGTGGGTAAAATAATAATATTTATACAATTTGCTCAAAGCTTTAAATTTCTTTTAAAAATCTTTTAAAACTACTTTCTATTATTTTACTACACAAAGCTAAGAAATATTTTACTCCAAAAAGGTCAATATCTGCCTACCATGAACAATTATTGATAACACATGTCTTACCATATTAACACAAAATGTTTATGAAAACTCCATACAGGATCATAGTATAACTTACAAAGAGAAGTAAACTGTAAGGGAGTTTTCTCAAGTTGTCTCTGTACATCACTAATTTGAAGAGTGGGTAAGCAAGAAACATTAGTATTTTCTTGATGCTTTTCCAGTAACAGGCCTAAAACAAGCAATAAATTTAAAGGGTTAATGGTATTTTATTTTGGCCATCATAATGATTTTTTTTAAATGTAACAAAATTGTTTTATTATTAAACTTTAAATGAAGTATTAAAAGAACATAAATAATTCAAAAATGTTTGTACATCAAAATAATTTTTTTCATCATTTTTCATTTATTCACCTTTACACTTGCATAAAATCTATTATCTATTATCAAAATGATATTTCCCCAATTTCCTACTTTCTTTGGAAGTAAATGATAAATTAATAATGAATATTTTTTCCATTTAACAATCAAAATGATTTTTAAAAAATACAACAGAATTGTCTTTATTAAACCTAAATGGAATATTAAAGAATATAAATAATATAAAAATATTTCTACATTATAATTATTTTTTTATCATATTTTATCAACTCACTTTTGCACTTACATTAAATTCATTATTTATAATCAAAATTATTTTTCATCAAGTTTCTTGTTTCTCTGAGAGTAAACGATATATTAATAATGTGCATATTGTCTTGTTGGATGATAGATAAAATTTTATACAATGAAATATTATATTTAACAAGTTATGTGCTACATTTTAACTTATTTTTAAAAGCATTTTAGTTTGGTTTTTACAAGGAAAGGAGCACTTTGGTCAATTTTTTACAACATGAGACTTATTAGACTAGGACCTATTATTTAAAGTCAATTCTGATAGGGTTTGGTTTTAGAGTGCTATGGTCTACTTTTTGCAACATGAGGGCTAATGAGACTGGGACCTACTGCTTAAAGCCAATTCCGAACAGCTACGAACATCCATGCCATAGTGGGATTCGAACCCATGAACTCTGGTTCCGAAGACCAGCACCCTAACCATTCGGCCATCGTTTGGCTCAATTCTGATTGGGAGGTTATAAACTTCCATGGATTTGAAATCATAGACTCTGGTATCAAATGGCAACATCTTAATTATTTAACTATCCCTTAACTAAACTATTTTAATTTTATATTTTATCTAAAGCACTGGTATTCAAACGTTGTTGATTCATGGATTGGTTTGGTTTAGAGGCTATGGTTTACTGTTTTGCTACATGAGGGCTAAATGAGACTGAGACCTACAGTTTCAAGCCAATTCCAAACAGCTACACTGTACCAGAAGTGGTATTTAAACTTACAAACTTTAATTACCAAAGAGCAGCACCCCTACCCATTTCGCCATCTTTTGGCAGCAGACTCAAGGAACCTTTAGAAGTAAGACAAGGTGATTATGAAATCTTGGGATAAAGATACCCTTATATTTGCTTAATACTTTCCTCAAAATTTCTCAGCAATGTTGTAAATTTTGATCCAGTGGGAGCTATGTCTTTACAGGGATGGAGTTCACCCTTTGCATTTATCTAAGTAAACAGAGTAATTTTAGGCATATGGTGGCACAATTTTTCCATCTGGATGTACCTAATAATTTCACCACTTTTTTCAGAGTAGTCTAACTCCCAAGTAAAAATTGGAAAATTCTTGGTATGAATGGTGTGATTAAAACTTACCATCATTATAAATTTGTGATTTATCTGCCTCAGTTAGCTGAGATACTCTAGTTTCTAAAAGTTTTTTCTCCTTTGCTTGTTGCTCCTCTTCAAATTTTTCAATTGGTGACATTATTAAGGTGAGTTTATGGTTATTGTTCTAGAAAAAGAAATTAATTTTTAAAACTATGTAAGTAAAATGTAAGAGATAATTTTGCTGAATGAAATGACAGAATTAAATTTAATGGTATCATAATCATAAGATTAATAAGACAAAAACCTTTACAAGAACAACTGTAGTCAAAAACATTTCACTGAATTTAAACCAAATCATCTTTGATTGATATTTCTACATAAATAAATGTTAACACAGATATTTTATTTATATTTATTTATTGTTGTTAAAAGAGTAAAAATTAGAAATTTCACTTAATTATAAATGAAAAAGTAAGGAAAGTTATAGATAATTCAAACAAGGAGCTCAAAATTTATAAGATATGTTAAAATTCTAATGTCAATTAAATATAAAAATAAAACTTTTTTGTACATTTTATTTACTTTTTATACCATTTACCTTTAATTTTCAAAATAAAATTTTTTTGAATTTCAAGATTTATTTAACATTTATCAGGCAACAAAATTTAACAAAGTTTCATTGTTACTGCTTTCTCTAACATCTATTGCACACAAAAGTGCAATAGATGTTACAATCAAATAAATTATAATAATAATCACCTTTAATTAAGATAAATTATAGATAAATCTTGATTTCTGAGCATACATTACAAACATGTACTCTTAAATGTTTTAAAAAAAAGATAAAAATTATGAACTTTGAATAATGAAAAATAGATGGAATTATTATTAAATTTAACAAAACTCAATATCCAAAATTATGCACACATTACTAATATAAGACTATAAGTCAGTTATAACAAAGGAATTACTGATTTTTAAGTAACTAAAACGCTAATTTAAAAATTCCACTGAATTATACTGAATGCTTGAGATGAAAAATAAAGACTTTTTCTTAAATTTAACAGATGCAAGACAAGAGTGGAAAAAAATTATTTAAAAAAAAAGCCTGTTTATTTAAAAACTTAGCACAGTTATAACATAATTAATAAAAGTTATTTTTTGAAAATATGTAATAAAATTCACTTTTGATTTCAGATTAATTATATATATATATATATATATATATATATATATATATATATATATATATATATATATATATATATATATATATATATATATAAAAGCTAGAAATCTACAGTTTGTACCATAAATGCTTAGAAGAAAATATAGGAGAATAAATACTTTAAAATGTTGGGCCACTTTATCTTGCAGAAAATGTGGTTTATCTTTCATTTGCTTCATAAACCATTTTACATGATCATTAACTTTGAAAGGTGTAATTGGATTTCCACAATGATTCCAGACTGAATTTACACCCTAAAGGAAAAAAAAAATATATTTATTTTTGCATGGACAGGTAAAACAAGGACAAAATGAGAAATTCTAATTCAAAATTTTTACATGAAAAGATAAATGAATGTGTTTATATGTGTGTGTGTAATAAATATATACATGTACACAAATGTGTACATGTATATGTGATATTTTTGTTACTTGGAGGTAACATGTAATCAAACTGCTCATCAGAGTACAGTCTTTGACACAAATGAAAGCAATAGGACTGAACCATGTCTTTATTACATAGACTGGCTGGGAATAAAATTAGCCTCACTGCTCTGACTTAGTGTAAGTCATGACTTTATTAAAGGCACAGTGTAAAAAAAAACTTTACAATTTTTACCATTTCTCACAGTCTATTTTTTGGAGCTATATGGGCATTCCTATCTCTTAACTCTCTTGTGTTGATGAGCTAACTTCATGAACTCCATATCGGAGTTCCTAAGAATTAAAAAAAAAACCAATCACTTTTTAATTCCAAAGAGAGTTTCAAAAAGGATTATTCCTTTCAGAGATCAGATTTTTTTTACAGTCACGCCAACTTAGGCATAGACACTTTATGAGCTCTATAATGTCGAACCAGAGTATCTATTGTCACATAACTAATATATATATATAATGCAATAAAACTGGGTTTATCAAAAGTGGTTGTAGTCTAAATAATCATAAGACTGTATACAATAGGACTGTGGCACTTTTGTCACTAAAATATTTTTATACCACAGCTCCTTTAAAGTAGTTTGAATGTGAAGGAAATGAAGAAAAAACAGTCTAAACTTATTTGTCTCTATTGTGAAGAATGAAATTCTATGGATGATTTTTTGTTGTTAGTTATTGATGCAGCACCCCTGGCATACACTCGAGGCACCTAGTGTATTACAGCAATAGGCCACAACATTAAAAATGAAAATTTCTTCCAAAGTAGTATGAAAGAATTTGGCATAATTTGGAAGATATGAACATAATACAGATCTGTATAAACTGTCCAAATAGGGGGAAATTAATTAAAGCAATAAAATAAACTGCTTTCCAAGGTCTTTTTTTTCAACAGTTATCTAAATTTGTTTCTAGGGCCCTAAAACATATTAATTAGATGGACTTCTTACATGAGGGCACCAATTTCACTTCCATACATTACAATAAACCTTAGAGATTAACTTATAGTAGGGGTTACAATGGTATACATGGGCTCTTTACAACAATTAGGAATCTAGGGCCCTTAGGATATTTTGAGGTGGTCAAGCTTATAACTTTGGCAACTTTTCTTAATTCACAAGAGGCTTATGACACTATTTTGCTTAAGGGGCTATATTTAGGGACTTTGTAGAAGTTACCTAGATTCATCTCAAGTTATCTCTGTTTAGTTTAAATTTATACATAGATATGTATATAATTCATAATTTAAATGGAGACACTCTTAAAGTTTTAACAATTTTTAATATAAAAGAATACATATCCTTTATTTCAATAGTTAAAGTTTATACAAATCAGTTGTTAACAGATTAATAATACAAATTTATGTAAACAAAGTTTTTGATTTCAAAAGTATTTTGATTTTAAAAACCCTTCACAGCATTGTATATTACTAAATCTCTTGACAACAGCAAAATCAAAGTATAATATCCTGTAGTGTTCAATTTTGTAATTGACAGATAATCTTAAAATTTTGAAAAAAACTAACATTATATAAAAATATATGTTTCTTATGAATACAATGACCTAGTTTTGAGATACGAGAGCTATAAATTAATAATAAAACAATATAAGCATCATTACAGAGATAAAATTAACTGGAAAATGGATTTAAAAATCAGAATGAGATATAAAAACAGTTTTTACTATACAAAAAGAAAAATCATAATCATAGAGATAATTCAATAGGTACAAACCATTGCACAACTTAAACCAAAATTTGATGTTCGATTTTTTGTTCCTAATTCAACACTATGAAGTATACTCTGTACTCTTTCCTCAGGAAAACCAGTCCTTTAAAAAAAAAGCAAAATGAATAATTACTCTAATTACTCTTCACTTTAAGAAATAAGCATATAAATCTAAATAAATTAATAAAATTGAGAAAAAAAATGTATTTAAAAATATTTACTTGATAACATTATCAAATGTTGATTCAATAACTTCTTTAACCTTCTCAATATCTTCTTTAGCAATTTCCCGAGCACCAATTGAAAAAACACTCTGCTTTAAATTACCTTCAAACCTGGAGAGGATAATAAAAACTAACTATATAAAAGACTGCAATTATTACTAAGATGGTTAATACTTTTGAACTTTCAAACTTTTACAAAGAAAAAAACTTAAATTTGAACATTTTAAAACCAATAGCTGTGCAGGTTGGAGATTTTTCAAGATTTATTCAAATTGTTACAGAAATACTGACAATGGATTTCCTGTTTGTCTACAATGCTTTTCACCTAGGTAATATTACCATATATTTCCACATATAAAGCAACCTTCAGATAAGATGAGGTATAAATTTTCAGCCAATTTTTACAATTTTAGCATATATCCACCATATAAGACGACCCCAAAATTCTCAATAATATTGTATTATGTAGATATACGGAACTAACAAATTTATTTTTTAGCACCTTGTAACACCACATTAGGATTGTTGCATTAATTAATACTGCATACTTGTTTATGAAATTATGTCCTATTCATAGTTATTCGACTTAGCAACTATGCGACTAGTTGTGCACTTGGCAACATTGCTTTTGGACAGCTGCACTGACTCCTGCTTTTGTGTAGTGACTTTGACCCATGCAGAAGCATGTGTGCCTAAAACAAGCAATGTTGCCAACATCAGCAGTTTCCCCCAGATCCTGGTGGTTTTGAGGTAGGTGAAGGGTTTTTTTTTGTACCTGTCGTATAAGACGATCTCAGATTTTGGGGGGTCATTTTTAGGTTTTAAGTATTGTCTTATACGTAGAAATATATGGTAAATAACTGCAGTAAAAGAAATAAAAATTGATAAATATTGCCTAATACCAACATTTAGGGATGATTACCATAAGCTTAGTTAACTCCACATGCATTCTAAATGTAGGTTTCACATAATTAAAAATAAGAATATTGTTTATACCATTATGAAAATATTTTTGCTAGCACAGAATTTGTAGATATGCTAATATTCAGGCACCTCTGTCAGGAGCAACAGAGCAGTTTTAAAATTTAACATGCTACCCACAAATTAAACATGCAATTTACATACATAATAAACAAAATAATATAACCCAAACAAATTATACATAATTACATATTTTATTGGTTTCTAAATTAAAATTGAGCAAATTGAATTAAAAGAGAAAAATTAAAATTTATGCATTTAACAATGTGTAAGTAGCTTTTTTTTAAAGCTTTAACAACTTATTTTTCAGATAATAGTTTCTTGTAGCAACATTGGTCATGGTTAAAAAATTTACATTTTTCTATCTTCAGGGATTGTAGAGTTTTTCTACTGAAATTTTACCTCAATTCAGTTTGGTTTTTCTGCACATTACTAAAAATGCTTTCATATGTAAAAGTGCTGTGTGGAAAGAGTAATAAATTCAGAATTATTTGATTGCTGAATTGTAATCTTTTAGTTTTCAAAAGTTGTGTTATTTTCTGAAGCAATCTAAGTTGAGTTATTGATTTCTCTCATTTCCCTGGAGAAACTCCGGAGAATTTGGGGTAATTGGTATGTCTGAATTTGTATTTTACATACTAAATTTGTAGACAGAATATTGAAGATAGAACTTTCACTATATAATAAAAATTGATCAATGAATGAATTCAAAATATCAAATACAAACTATTGTTAAACAAAGCAAGAATGCAAAATATTTAAATAAGTCATGGCATATACAATATATAATTAGCCACAAAACATCTAATCAAAAGAAAAGGTAATGAACAAATGAGATAGGGCTAAGTTAAAATCATGAAGGTAATGTGAATTGTCACAAATTAACTATATGCTACTGATTGTATTTTTGAAATAAAATAATAAAAAATGTTTACTTTTAATTTTGTAAAATTGCTTGTAGGCTTTGAAGTTGAAAATAACTCTAATAATGAAAATAGGGACCTCATGGAAAGGGGTCAAGGCATGTTTTTCAAACAAAATAAACCAAAGAGTGTTAATCTACACCCTTGAAAACTCCAGTATACCAAATTTCATCTAAATATGACAAAAATTGTGGATTTGTATAAAAGAAAGAAAAAAAATTCATTTATTCATATAAACATATATAATGAATATATATATATATATATTCATTCATTATATATGTATATATTCATTACATACAAAAACTCTTATCTTGAAGGATTACAAAGATAAAACTTAACAAGAACCATAAAAAATTGTTTTTAGAAGAAAAATTAAAACTACAAATAAATAAAACCCATATAAGTTTTTAAATTTGGTGGTGTATTTATTAAAAAAAAAAAAAAAAAAAAAAAAAAAGAGTTACCCAGCATATGGACTGAAATCAGGAGCAATACCAGATTCCAAGAGGCTTTGGTAAAAAGGTGCATTAGGCCCATCAACAAGTAATGTACCAAGAATACTTAATGCAAAGTTTTCATATGTATCTGTAATCCTAAACAAAATATTAAATTAAATAAAGTTAATTCCACACATAATGCAAATTTTTTCAGATTATATATATATATATATATATATATATATATATATATATATATATATATATATATATATCTTCTGATGATACAAGCAGCAAAAATTTTAATACCAATAAATACTAAAGCAATAAAAATATAATAGAAATTGCTGATAAAAAAGAAAATTAGATAGAAGTCAAAATGAATATTCATGCATTAATTATAACATATATTTCGAAAACACAATTTTTGTATTAAAAAGAAATTAATTATTAATTATATGTGTATGTTAATTAGTACTATATATATATTATCTGTGTGTGTGAGTTTGTGTATGTGTGTGTATATATATATATATATATATATATATATGTGTGTGTGTGTGTGTGTGTATATATATATGTATATATACACATATATATATATATATATATGTATGTGTGTGTGTGTGTGTGTGTATATATATATGTATATATACACATATATATATATATATATATATATATATATATATATATATATATACACATATATATTAAGAAAATTGTATAGCAAAACTGTTTGCATTATGCTGACAATAGGATTACATGTACAGCATCTAAAGCCGTCAGTTTCTATTAAATCTGTTTTAAAACCTGTCAGTAAACCAAATAACTTATTTTTTTTAACTTTTGGCATTTTAGAAGTGAACGGGTACCAAAATAATACAAACTAAAAATACAAGTCTAACTTCATCTCAAACACACATTTAGGATCTGTGTTCTTAAAATTGTTTTGAAAAGAAATCTTGTTATTAGTGTAGTCAAAGTTATTAGGTTACAAACATAACTTAATAATTATTTATATATGTAACCTATATTAATTTCATCTTTACATAGCATCATTTTAAAAAAGTTTAAAAAAAGTTCTAAAATACTGTTGAACCTTATTAACATTTACATTTTCTTTTATCCCTGAAAGGCAGACCAACTGGATACATGTTTTAAGCTACTATTTTGTCCATATAAACAAGTCTACACAAACATCCGTAAATGTGAAAGCATGTACAATTTTCTAGGATATTAGAGTAGTACCTTGTATGGATAGATAAGTTAGTGACTCGACAAAATGTATCCTGTGTATAGCCAGCTAATAAAAATTTAAAATTCTAAAAGTCAAAGATAAATAAATAAATAAAAAGGTGAGAAAATTACTCATTGAAAAAGAACAATTTAACAGAAATATAGGCAAATAAGGACATTTGTCTAAGATAGACATATATAGCCTTCTACAAGTAATTATTTTTAAATTATTTTTTCATATCTATGAATATTATGACAATTTCATATAAAATTAAGATTACCATAAAATAAGAAAATATTTTGGAAATACATAAAAACCTTTATAATTAAACCTAAAACCTAATTGAAATTTTGAAATAAATAGATAGAGATTCTTAATTATTCAGAATAAAGACTGGGTGTGGAGCAGCTAGTATATAAATTATAATAATAGCCTAAGTTATTTGTCTGTCTATCCTCGAATTTATGAAGCAATTGAACCTGGAATAGATAGAGGCTTCCATATTGGATTCTTGAGGAGTTAGGGATAGCAAAATTCAAAACGAGTAAAAATTATCTTCTCCTAAACTATTGATCTGATTCTAAAATAAATTGATATAAATATGCTTCATATCTATCATATATGCTTAAAAAAATAATGTCATCTTTAGAACATTTGAAATCCACCCCTTCCATCCTTTTTGAGCATTTAATGCCATTATTTCAAGCCCTATTTTCCCCGGTTAAGAACAGATGCTTAAATTTATTAATTTATCACATAATAAATAGGAAAAAATAACATTTTTTTCTAGCATTATGAGGTCATTCCTTTAACCATCTCATTTTATCATTTCTTATTTTAAATTATTTAAATATCGTCTGCATTATTTTCATACATTTTATCACTTAACCTAGATATTACGTAAATAATTTTCTTTTATATTTGGCTTAAATAATAGATTAGGTACATATGTGACAATTTTAAATTTAATCATTGATTATATTTTGTTGCACGATAATTTTCGGCCAAAAAACAAACCATTTTCTTACCTGCCTCATAGGGTACTTTACAATTCTGGTAAAACAAAAGTTTACTGACCTTGTCATATGACAGGCTATATGTTAGTAGAGATATACTGATTCATAAAAAAATCATACGCAACTATACATAATTTATAATGCTGGTTTATCCCCTTTTTTTAAGTAGAAGAAATGCAGAGTAATAAACTCAAGTTTAAGTATTTTACTTATAATGTTTAAAGTAAATTTAAGAAGGTAAAAATATTGCAATGATTTCATTAAAATGGTATACTGGTTAAATATGAAGAAATGGTGAGTAATCAGCAATCAAATTAAACTTGTGTAAAGTTTGAAGCTACCTTTCCAGTAAATAGGTATTACTAATTATGGTCTGCTTTGAAGGCACTGCTGCCATTGGATCAAATCGGTTATATACATGAACTTCTTTCTGAAAGAGAAAAAAAGTGAATAAATTCTCCAAAATCTGTACATTTTATAGAAAACATTTAAAATATAAAAATCATAAAAATTTTCCTGCACAAAGAAAATGCTATAAAATGAAAGTTAGAGTCTGTGGCAAAAGTTCATATTTCCCCATAGATGACACGCCTACCTGTAACGTTAAAATGTAACAGGCCTATTCGGGCATTAGGAAATTGTAGTTCAGTGGAACTCATACCCATCATGTTAGTAACTGTATAAAGTCTGTAAATAAACAATATATTTTATAAAAACAGCAGTACTTATCTTTTTAGTTGTATGGGAATTTTGTCTATCCCTCCTGCACCTGCAGTTTTCTAAGATGCCTTCTTTTATTTTTGCGATTTTTGCATCAGAATCCAACATTGAAAGATTTGATATCCTTGTTACACCAAAAATAATTTTATTGAAAACTAATATAATTTCAGCTCATCTAGTAATAAAAATTTAAAAAATACCTCTGAGTCATTTTGATGATTCAATGTACCTTGATCTGTATGCAAGAATTAATTAACGAAAAAGGAAGCACTTTGCACAAATAGAAATGAAGGCCCTCACTGTCTTACTCTCAAAACATGATCGAACTAAAATCATGTTTTGTAGCTTTTTCACAAGTTATGCCATTTTTATATCTTACGAAAATTATAGTGAAAAGGTCTTTCCTTTCTCTCCCTCTTTCATTGTGAGAGAAGAGATGCCATATACACCTGCATGCATGGGATTTAGGGAAGAGTATCAGTCTATGGATTCTAATAATATTGGGATAATATTGGGCTTATACAGAACTAAATATTCAAAAGCATATATAAATACATACATACATATATATATATATATATATATATATATATATATATGTAATGTAAAAAATTTAATACTTTAATCCTAAAATAAAACTACCAACTCCTCTATTAAAAAACCACCAAATCTGCAATTTTGTCATCTTTTTAGTAGCCTCTCGGCTTTAAACTCTTTTGTTTCCTTTCTGTTGGCTAGCTTAACTCACCAAAATATTTTGCTGATTAAGAGCATTTCTAATTTGCAGAGTTAACAAATTCCTTTCTCACACTGTGGCATCCCCAAGGTTATAAAAGATTTTATGAACATCCTTTGTTGGATTTTTGCTGTGGACATTGTCAAATAAAGTATATGAAACTTATCCTGAAAAATCATATTCTTTCTCAACTATGCTATATCCTTGAAGCATAACATGCTACGCTATGCTTCATATATATATAGCAGTAGTGTATATATGTAGTATTATACCCTGCGCTTTAAATATAAACTATAAGTATCAAATTGTTTAAATGCACAGAAAGTAAAAGTTAAGTAAAGATAATAAATATTTACCCTTTTTTCTATATCATGTCTTGAATTTTTCGACTATGTAGTAACAACTGTTATATCCAAAACATTCAATTTTTTTTAATGATGATATTTTAGAATCAGTCTTATACAGAATTTGGCAAAGGTTATAAATATTTTGATGAACTCTCACTATCTCATAGTAATACATGTTTATGATGACAGGTAATGGTAATATTTCTTACATCCATAACTTTCAGTTGAGTTTATTTGTTTTGAAAAGGAAAATGGAAAACTAAAAGCAACAAAACTGGGCAGGTTATATCTATATGTGTATGTGTGTTACTTTTAAAATTATCTGCACAAAGCTTTCTTCTAAATTTTATGGATGTGTCTACAGCTTACCTAACCCGATCGTAGCCGAATTACCAGATTACGATCATAGGAAGGCTAAGCATCGTAAGCGGCCTAGAGCCACCATGATTATCTAATTTGTTAGGTTTTCAATCTCTCTTTTTAAACTCCCCTCTACACTGTCCGAATGTGCGGCCACTTAATCTGAACTTTTTTATTTTGTACTTTCATTTTATTTTTCCTTTTGTAAGGTTGTTTTTATCATTTTTATCTTTTTCTTCATTTCACTCTTATTGTACTGTTTTTTACAGTACTTTTCTTTAATATATATATATATATATATATAATTTTAAAAAATCCATAAAAATCCTTTGCTATCCTTAAACTCTCTTTTATTACCTATCCTTAAACTTTCTTTTATTATTTTTTTTATATTTTTATTACTTGTAATTTTTTGGGCCTAGAATTTTATATCTTTTTTGTTGTATCTTAAAGACCTGCATTTGTTGTTGTATTGATTCTTAATCTTAAGGACTGGACACTCTTCATTAATTTAATAGCTTCACAACAGGGGATAAGGCCTTCGGCCAAGGGACCCCAGTCAACCCTCCAATTAGCTCTGTATGTGTGTACGCGTGTAAAATAATGGGCAATTTTGACCCCTACAAAGTTAGAATGGTATCTATGCTGGATAGTGCAGTCATTAGGATCAAAATTTAGAAATAAAAATGTTGAGTTTATTTAGCAACAATGTTGAGTTTATTTAGGTGCTTTATTGCTAAAAGTGTTTTACATATGCTTATAGAGTATTGAGGAAAGGGGGTGCAAGTAAGCCGACCAATCAGAGAGTTAAAAGTTTATCACATGTGGGAACAATAGAATTGAAACTAAGTTACATAAAAGAGTTATATAAGAATAGTTGAACAAAGCAGAAACTGATTTTAGTGTTCTCAAAATTGCCAAAAAAATGTTTTTTTTTTTTTTTTGTTTTTTTTTTTTTTTTTTTTTTTTTTTGTTTTTTTTTTTCGTTTTTTTTTTTTTTTTTTAAAAAATTTTTTTTTTTTTTTTTTGTGTTTTGTTGTGTTTTAAAATTTTTTTTTTTTTTTTTTTTTTTTTTTTTAAAAAGTATTTTTATAAATAAGTTGGTAAGTTTCGGTAAAAATACCTTCACATGTATATATATATATCTCCCTCAAAAAAATGCAGGATAAAAAAAGCATCAATATAAAATAGATTAAAAACAAAATACTTTTTATTCAGTATAAATATAGTTAGTTAAAGTTAGTAAAGTAAAAACCAGGAAAAATAATACAATTAAATAATAGCCTAAAATATTATTAATGCAAAAACCTAATCTTAAATATAAAAAAGTTTTCATTGAAAAGCATGCTAACGGGTTGGTTACTATGAAGTCCTTATGAAATATCTCTCAGCTGACAAACTGTTGCATGTGACTGCCAGCTATGTTTGGTTGAATATGGACATTTCACTCAGCTTGGCTAAGCATAACAGTTAAAGACTTCTTGAAATGACTCACACTTTCTTTCCAGACTACTGTTATACTTCTAGTCAACTGTCTAGTAAACTTCAATCATCCAAACTGAACAGATTGCAACTTGAGTTGCAGTGTCTTACATAAAGTCTGTTAGGTCAAGTCTATTGATCATATAAAGGCCTTGCTAATTAATATATTAGGAGTTATCTTATTATATTTGGGTTTAATGACTGAATAAAAATAAATTGTTGCAAATTTAAATGACATTTATTTTTAACTAGTAGGATAAAATTAAGTTTAAACAATAGCATGCAAGTATATAAGTGATAAAACTAATAAGATCTGTGGCAACTATTAAATTTTTAAAACTATATAAAATACAGGAATAATAAATATACGTAATGTGACTATTAAATATTAAAAAAAAATAATAATAAATAAATTCTTACTGGTTGACCCCATCGTTTTTCATCAGGCACTTCATTATTGAGGACAATCTTTTGAAAATGCTTTAAAACATTCTCTTCAATATACTCTAAATGACACTCCAAAGGTAAGTTTCCATAGGTAATAAACCTGCAAAATTGCAATTATTTTCTCTCAAAAATAAAATTTACAGGAATTCTCACAATTACAAGGATTAATCAAAGTTTTTTTAACTGGTCTTTAAAAACTACATGGATTAAGAAACTGTTGTACAAGAGCATCTGAGAGATGCATGTTGGATTTTATTTTATTAACATAAGCCATTTAGGAGATATTAAAACTTATATATATTTTTATTATTTTATACTTCATCATTTCAATAATTTCTTTGAGATTTTTTTTAATTATAAGAAAAATGAGTTTTTCTCTTTAGAGTATTACTTTTGAATACAAATTATAATAAAATAATAATAAAACATAAAATTGTTTAAATATCAAAGAAATAGGATTGTAACAATATTTTATGTACCAACAAAAGTCGCTATAAATCACAAATCCCTATCACTGAGATATATCACTACAAAATGGTATTTTTACAGTAAAACTAAAAAACTTAGATTACTACAGTAATATTCACAATCATTCCTTCAGTTGACTAATAATTGACAATCTATAATTTTCTTACTCTTTTATAAAAAAAAACTTTATAAAAACAACAATCCAGTAAATACTTTTATTTTGATAAAATCCCTAATTTTTTTTCAGTAATATAAATAGGGAAAAAAGAACTTGTTCATTTGAGTATATGTTCTCTGGCTGATATATCCCTTATTTACCAAACCTGGAAATTCACTGGCAATCAAACAAAAATTCTACTTTTGTACTCAGAAGTCATAGAGAAAATGGTGGAAAAAGAGATATGCACTGACAAAAAGGCATCTGAAGACAAACGGATGTACCGACCAGAACAATATGTCACCCATCAATCAACATATGGGTGAATGTAAAGGTCATTACTTCCCCGTTAATGATCTGTATTGACATTCAAACCTCTGTGTCATTGAACATGGGGATTGTTATGAGAAAAGTTATATCAACTTTTGGTGTATCTAAAGCCGCTGCCAGCATTCAACAGACTGGTCAGAAAAGATCAGTAACAACAGGATGGAACACATACAGCCAGGGGGCATGAAGATTGACTAACTGGTGAATGACATACATACAAGAGGGAAGTGAAGTGAAACACCTTCTACAGATGTTTCTTCATGGAAGTTTGGTTTACAGTTATATGGTCTACTGCTTTGCTCATGAGGGCAAATGACAAAACACCTACAGTGTAAAGCCAATTGCAAATTACTACAAATATCCATGCCAGCAATGTGAACCTGCAAGATCTGATTACCACAGTAGCAACCTACCATTTTTCTATATCATTGGCTGCTCTTTGTGGACTAAATTAGGCAACATATAAAATGTTTTTTGAAAGATATAATTTTCATTTGGGGGCAGTTTTGCCTCAATTGTTTGTTTTTTGTTTGTATTTAAATAAATTAATCTTTTGTTTAAAAAAATCCCAAATGTCCTTTTCTTCATATGTAGTAAAAGCATCCACTGAGTCAGACCTATGTTTTAAGGGAGTGACAAAACATAAATGATCTGTGAAAACTGCTGAAATAAGTATTGCAACACTCTAAATGACTATTTCTTTTCTACAGTGGGGTTTTGTGGTTTAGCCTGTTTGTGATGTTTTGAATTTGAAACATGCTCAAGATTTTAAAGAAGTTGTATCTTTATTGTTCTTTGTCCTGTGTATGTTTCAGTAGGGATCGTTATTTTTCTTCAGGCTCAGAATGGTCTGTCCTCTATTTACATAAACATTTCAAACTTTTACTGATACAAAACTATGGGGACTGACAGAATATACCGTGAAAAAAATTTCACCCTTTGTTGCATACTAAAGAGTGTACAATATAGAGGTGTTTGCTCTGCAAGGGTTCTTTCTAATTAAGTATGCACTTTACTACCACATAAAAATAATCTATTTTGGAAATTCAACAAACAGATTAACTATAAACACATGGAAAATCAATGAGAACTAAACCTTTTAATTCTAATTTGATATAAACAACTACCAAAAAAAGTAATTAACTATACCAAAAAGAGAATTATGAAAATTTAATGCATTACAAAAAGGTGTTTTTAATCTTTTTGTAGAAAGAATAAAGCACTTATAAAATATACATTACAAGGACTTCAAACCATAATGAATTTTAAGTCATCTTACACTAATTTATATATTTTTTCAATTAAAATATATTTACAGTACTTACCTACTATTGCTTGGATGGTAATGTCTTGCATGAAACTGCTTTAATTCTTCCCATGAAAGGGATGGTATCGCTAGAGGATCTCCCCCAAAGTTACATGAATATGTATTTGAAGGAAACATGATATTTTGGACTTTCATTCCATAATACTGATTGGGATCAGACTAAAAGTAAAGAATTGAAAATTAATCACATGTGTAATAAAGGATTAAAATGCCAAAATTAGTAATAATATATTGATAAACAAGATTAATAATAATGTATAAAGGCAACAAACAAAAAATTAATTTACTATGCTACTTTAGATGCTATCCAATTAAAACATTCTGATAAATGTCAATTTTAAATATCCATTCAAAATTGGCAAAATTAAAGGGACAGGGATGTGGAGAGATTTTTAAAAGTTTAATTTTCAATATAGAGCTTACAAAAAACAAGGACACTATGCTGATTCTAAAAATACGTAATTTATACAGTTTCTGTTTCTAAAAAATTTAAAAGAAACTTGTAAACAATAACTCTTATGCTGTTTGAAAAAAAATTTTTTTCCCTATCTCTCACAAAGATGTTTTTTTAACTGTTGGTATACTTTGTAACAGCATATGAAAATTCTAGATAACATTTAATTAATAGTGTAGCAACTACTAAACTTTGTAGTTTACATATGTCAAAAAGATTTTCAAATTTAAAAAATATTCATTTTTAGTTATTTGAAGAATATTATTTTTCAGATTATATTCAATTAGAATAATTATATTTTATTCCCCATATCAAATAAAGTATAATTACAGTATGTGCAAATTGACAAAGGACACAGGTAAGACGTGAAAGTAACACAACAAATAGTAAATTCATACAGCTAAAAACAGTAAGCATGGAAAGAATCCATAACTATACTGACTTCATGCATAAACATTATATTATTATAACAGACTACCAAGTATTCAATAAAACATTTTTTTACAAATTAACATATTACTAGATATAATTATTTTTAAACATGTCTAAGAATATGTTAATTTGTTAAAATCTTTTTTTTTTTTTTTTTTTTTTTTTTTTTTTTTTACATTTATGTATACATATGGCTGGGTCTAGGTGATGTGTAGTGTATGCATGCATGCATGCAGGCAGTCAAATTTATAGGGTGGCTGATAGAATATATGAAATGAGGCTTTTTGCCTCATCTTGAAAGGGAGTTCCAAGTGGATATTTTTGTCCTGCTGTATGGCTAAGTAGACAAAAAGGACAAAGAAATAAAGTCAATGGAATTTTTAGATCATACTAGCATAGTTTATTCATGGTTGACTCTTGTGCACAAATTGAATTGTTCACAAACAACATACATTTTATCTAAATAGTTGTTTGTAACAGCCAATTAGCAATCACCTACAAGTCAAGTGAATGACATTACTTTAAGAGTCAAAATCTATTTTTAGCTATGTAACTGGAAGAAGTCCACAGAGGAACATTCAAGAACATTCACCAGGGTTGCTAGAAAGAAATGTCGAAAAAATAGAATTGGAATCAGAAGTGATAAAAACACCATTATATATATACTAGATAAACATATTCATAGGGGACAACCAAATACTACCTTGCACACAGGTGGCTAATATCCCAGAACCAGCCCTGTATATAAATATATATGTATAAATACATATACATATGTATGTATGTATGTACGTATATATATATATATATATATATATATATATATATATATATATATATATATATATATATATATATATATATATATATATATGCAATAGGCTGACCACTAGAAAATTAGAATGGTATCCATGTGTAACAATAAGTTACATTCGGTCACTCCATGTGTCTTCAAAGGTGACATGCTGGGGCAGGACCAGTTTGAATGCAGAGCGACTTCGGACTTCTCCCAGCCAATAGAGGTGTCCGTTCATTTTGGGGAATTTTGACCCTCTCCCCCCGCCATTCTGGAGTGGACTCTTTTTTTGTCTCCGCAAGGGTCGGAATTTTTTTTTTGGACGGACAAGGTTTTTCCAGAAGGAGGAAAGTGAACGGCTGGCATCCGTGGCGTGTGGATGAACCTCTTTGGAAGATAGAGCCTTTTTATTCTTTTTCAGGATTGACGCCGACTCAAGAGCAGTCTTCAATCAACAAAATGATAAGTTGATTCATTTGTATTCCTTAGGCATTTATACAATTATAAATAATTTAATCAAGACCTATTATTCATGTGTTTCTTGAGTTTTATTTTCTTACTCAAACACTAGGCCAACGTAACATTATTATTTTTACACCACGCTGGATAGTTTGCAGTCATGGAGATAAAAGAAAAGATCAAAGTTTGGAAGTGTAAATGTTGAGTTTATTCTGACAATTCATCTTTGGTAATCTGCCCTAAAACGTTTTATAGTCACTTATATAGAGGTGTAAGGATGCATGTGAGCTAGCCAATGAGTCTGTTAAAAGTTTGTCCCACAAGGGGATGTAGAATTGAAACTAAGTTATGTAAAAGAGTTATATAAGAATAGTTGAGCTAACCAGGAATTAATTTTGGTGTATGCAAAGTTGCCAAAGGCTACCACAATCAGAAGAAAAACAAAGACATTTCACCAAACGTTGTAATTTTTGGGATAGAATAGCCAGAAATTTATTTTAGAATATAATTATAATTAAGTTAGTTATGGTTTAAATATCATACATTACACGCACACATGCATATATATACATATTTAAACTTTACATGAAAAAGAAACAACTTACAAAAACACCTTTCATTTCATTAAAAACAACTCCTTTAAAAATAATAGGTGAATTTTTGTCATGAATATTTTCATGTTCAAGTCGCCAGCCTTCTTGCCTGAAAAGTATAACAAAATGAATTATAATTCTTTTATCCTAATACACTATTAAATTTTTATTACTAATTTCATAAAAACACTTACCAAGAAAATGAATACATTTTAGAAAATTTGAATGCCAATGAAAAAGCATTAATTTGAATAATATAAATTTAAACTAAAAACTATTAATTTCATATGTTATATAAAAATAAATTTATTTCAGATTTGAATTCTTAATGTGATCTATATAAACATTTTAAAGTTAATAAAATTGTAACAGAAATATAACTTTTAAATATTTATACTAATAAGTTTAAATTCTCCTTTTAGGTCTAATTGTACTTAAATTCTAAAAATAAAACTAAAGAAAAGTAAATTAATTAGTATTAAGTAAATTAATAAAAAAAACAGATATAAATAGTAAATTTTCTTACATTTATTTTATGTTTAATTAATTTTATACTGCACTGGCCTACTTCATTGAAAGTTTAGGTAGTGATTAATGAAATAAAATAAAGCTTCCAATGTTGGTATAAGTAATTTTATTCATTCAATTACAGCTATTACATTTATTGAGAAACAAATAATAATTTAAATACGTTATTTAAAATTATCTCACTTCATCCTTTTTTTTTAAAAATTTCCCTGTCTATTATGATTGTTTGAAATAAGTTAAAATCCTTTCCTGATTTCCTCAGATTTGTGTTACTATCATTATGAGTCAATACAATATTCAATCATAAAAAATTAGATTGGAGAGAAAAAATTAGTTTGTTAAAAGCAAAAATTTGATCAATGTACTTGGAATACCAATTGCAATGATTTTAAACTAGTACAGCCATCTATTTTCAAAGAGCCTAATTAACAACTCAAATTAAAATTCTAAAGCCTTAGACGGATGGACTCTCTTGAGAATGACTTAAAAACTTTAAAAATTGGTAATTGGAAATTTGAAGTCAAAGATAGGACTGCCTGGTATTGAATTTTGGAGAAGGCCAGAGCCCATCCAGGGCTGTCATACCATTGAAGAACATTCAAAAGTAATTTGGACAGAGTTAAAATAGACTCCTGGTTCAGCAAAAAATACACATTTTTTTCATAGTCTTGTAAAATAATAAAGTTTTTGTTATATTTTTTTAGAATATTTTAGCATTTTTTTCTTATTCTTGTGGTTTTTTTTTTTTTGTTTTTACTACAAGATAATTACAAAACAAATAGATTAAGCATGTTATGAAAATAAGTAAACATTGGTAGTGCCATCAATTAGAGGCACTGAGAATTAATAGCTCAGAGTCAAAATTAACACAAATATAACAAACTGAGAAAAATTAACACAAATATAACAAAGCAAGTGACATGAACTTTCATTAAAATTAAACTTTACATTGATGGTAAATGTCTGGTAACTGCTTTAGTAAAAGTAACAAAAATTGCAGATGAAAATTTATTACAAAATTTTAAACTTAAAATGCAAAAATAAAATAAATATAAAATATATTTTTCTTTAAATTGTTTTTATTTACCAAAAGAAGTAATAAAAAATGCACTGAAAAGCAAAACTTGAATTGAAAATAGTGTGTGAAAGAGAAATTGAGTGAAAAGCTCCTATATGAAAATTGCAATGTGCTGATATAGAAAAATTGTCTGAGGAGTTTCTACAGGATATGGGCCAGTTGTACTAATAGCCAACGTGACTAAAAATAAAAGTGTGGGGCACAAAAGGGAATCAGTGTCAAAGTAACATATTTTCAATAGAGATATAATTGTATATAGGAATATTTATATCAATATACTAATATAATATTTAATTGTCATATGTTGAGCACCCCATGATTTTATTTTTAATTGCATAAGGCATCATAACAACTGGCCCTTATCCTACGCTCTTCAGCCTATTTTTCTATATTAGTTCATTACAATTTTTATATAGGAATTTTTCACTCAATTTTGCTTTCCTGCACTGTTTTAAAATTATTTTTTTTACCTTTTAGTGCAGTTTTTGGTAGTATAGTTCAGCTTTTAGAAAAGTCCTAAGAATTCTTATATCCAGTTATTTTGGACAACTATTAACTAATTAATATATTAAAATTAATTATTAATTAATAATTATAATAATTATTAATAATTATTATCAATTATTAACTAATTATTAATTTATTACTAATTACTAATTATATAATTATATAATTTGGACAACTAAAACTTATTTTCGTATAGGAGAATTAATGAAACCAAAACGTACTTGTTGTGGCCGTAGTAAGTGAATAAAAAGAATTCCTTGAACTAATGTTTCGGACATAGCACACATTTATTTTTCAACAACTGAACAGAGATGGGAAACATACATATATATACAAGCAACATTCCAATTCATTTAAATTCAATCGTATCGCGCGTGACATTAATCAGATCGATACAAATACCGCGAGATGTGAAAAAACATGGATAACAGTTTTTAAGGATATAACAGTTCTCCCCCACTAAATCTGGTATTCCTCTTACAGTTGATAGTCTTTGAGATATGAAGGGAGTCGTCTATTGCGACCAGAACGACGTAACTGAATGGGCTGAGAAGTTCTTTCCGGAGCACTTTCCACTGTTGTACGTTGTGGTACTTTGGGAACATTGAATATTACTCTTGGCCGTCTTAGATATGCAAGAGTCTCTTGGCGACAGTGGGAAGGATCTTCAGAAGTACGCAAGGGCACACTTGTTGAACATAACTGATTAATGTGGCGTTTAAGTATACGCCCTGAATCTAATTTTACAAGGTAGTGTCGTGATCCCAATCTGCGAGTGACAATGCCAAACAACCAAATTTCATTATTGTTCTGGTATACACGAGCTTGAACTCTCTCCCCCACTAAAAGAGAACGAACAGGACATGAAATAGCATTCGACTTTTTAAAAGGGTTGGGGAAGACTGCATCCAATTCTATTCGAAGCTTCCGGTTTAAATAAAGTTCAGAAGGAGACTTTCCATTGGCTAATGGAGTAGCACGATAACGAAATAAAATTCTTTGAACTTTTTCACGTATATTTCCCGATTCACAAGAGGCTGATTTAAGACGGTGTTTCAATGTTTGAACGTTGCGTTCTGCGAGTCCATTAGTTGCTGGATGACCTGGAGCAATAAACTTTTGAGAAATACTTCGTGCTACGCAATATAATCGGAATTCATCACTTGTAAAAATTGTAGCATTATCAGAGACAAGTACATTTGGATAACCATGGAAACTGAAAATGTCATTTAGAAGATAAATAGTTGAAGTTGATGTAGGAGAATCTTTTAAAATCCGTACCTCCATCCATTTGGACTTTGCATCTGCACAGATTAAAAAGTGATGACCTTCAATTGGTCCCGCATAGTCAACGTGAACACGTTCCCAATTTGTTTCAGGATCGTCCCATGGATGTAAAATAACTTTAGGCGGATTATTTCGAAGTTTTGCACATTCTTCACAGCTTTTCACAAGATTTTCAATATCATGGTCGATACCCTTCCAGTATACGTATCGCCGGGCTAACTGCTTCATTTTGGTCATACCAATGTGAGTAGAATGTAAATCTTTTAAAACAGCGACTCTGAGACTTTTAGGAATGACTACTCTATCTTGTCGGAACAATATGTTATGTGAAATGGTAAAGCTTGAATCTACAGATTCTGATTGTAAACTTTTAATAATCTCCTGTAACTCTGGATCTTTTGACGTTTCTTTGGCTATAATATCAGCAGTGATGCTAGTATTTGAAATTTGAAAAACTGATTCTGAATAAATATGATTTACTTCTTCATTAATCACCATATCTGTAGTTGTAATCTTTTGACAGCTGGGAGCACGAGAAAGGCAGTCAACATTTCTATTTTCTTTACCTTTCTTAAATTTTACTGCATAATCGAATCCCGAGAGAAAAGATGCATATCGAAGTAAACGAGCTGAAGTCATTTGCGGAGATGCTCGGTTATGAGCAAAAATTCTTGTTAATGGTTCATTATCGGTGACCAATGTGAAGTGTCTCCCATAAACATAATTGTAAAATCGACTAACTCCAAAAATAATGGCTAAAGCCTCTCGATCTAGTTGGCGTAATTTCTTTCTGAGGGGTAAACTTTCTAAAAATGAAGGAAAGGACTGCAGGAGGAAAAGAAAGAAAAGGATGGGGTCATAGGTACTAGGTTTCTACTTCGTTCTTGGACTCACATTGTGTTTTTCTGATTCAATTGTCCACTTGAAATAATGCGTTTTCTGCAATTTTTATCTACCTGATGTTTTCTTTTTTCGTTTCTGAACTTCTTCCGATTTTTTCTATTTTCATTTTCTTTTTTTTTCCTTTTTGTTTTCTTTTCCTTTATTCTTTTTCACCCCTTTTCTTTTATTTCATCTGTCATATGAACATTCTTCTTCTTTCCATGTTCAAATGTACCTATTTTTTACCTTGTTTCGTCCTTTCCCTTTTTTCATATTCCTTCTTTCTTAAGTCTTTCTTTCTCTTTAGGTTGTCTTGATTCCTTTTTTCTGATACCTTCTTCTTCTCTTGTAGTTATTTTTCTCTCCTATACCGTTTTTCGACTATACTTTCTTCCTTATTATTTCCCTTTGATTTTTTTATTTCATTTTTTTATTCTTTTTCTCACCTTCTTTGCTTCCTATAGCTTTTTTTATTTTTTTCCTTCTTAATCTTTTTTTTCGAGTTCATCCGCTATCCTCGTCCTCTGTTTAGTTATTTTCTCTTTTTGGAGTGTTCTTTTTCTTCTTTCTGTCTTTGACAGTTTTTTATTTTCTTCTACTTTTTTCATCCCTTCCTTTTTGAATTTTTCTCAGTTACTACTAAACATTAAGTCATATAAACAATCTATGTCAGAAATTAGTATATTTGTAATCACTGCGCTTGATACCAACTGCCATCAATAACAGGTTAACATACGTAAAGAATACTGTTACTTGTTATTGTCAACGAACACAACACCAAAACTACACAACATTTTGATACAACAGGTTTGAAACTGGTTATTTTATTAAAGAGGGATATGAAACATATTAAGACATTCGAATGTGTCAGCATACCGAGAAATCAGCGACTTCTCTATTTTTCGTGTTGTAAACTGCTTATTTTATCTGGGGATTTCATGATTATGTTTCTCAATAATGTGCCCCAGTATTCGATCCTCTAATTGAAACCATGAACATATCTTTTTATTTACATGCAAGTCGTGTTCTGAAAGTCTGCAAGCATAATCAATTTGAGAACATTCTTCTTTCGTAGTTCCATGTACAATAATGTCGTCAAAATAGTATTCGCATTTTGGAAGTCTCTGTAAAATTTGAGATAATACCCTGTTGAATTCTGAAGGAGCTGTCTTGATTCCAAAACTTAATCTGTTCATACGATACGTTCCTCTGTGTGTAGTTATTGTTTGGATCATACTACTTTCTTCGTCTACTTGAAGGTGTAAATAAGCCTTGAACAAATCTAATTTGCAAAAATACATTGAATTTCGTAGACTACTTAAAACATCATCAATACGTCGAATCGGAAAATTGGAAGAAACTAATCTTTCATTTATACCGCATTTATAATCCACACAGAGCCGGACTCCTCCATCAGGTTTAGGAATAACAACGAGTGGTGAACCCCAGTCACTCGTGGCTACAGGGGTGATAATACCTTCTTTCTCTAGCGAATCTAATTCTTTTTCGACACGCTCTCTAAGTGCATACGGTATATTTCGTGCTTTTGTAAATATTGGTTTTGCGTCTGCTCTAAGTTCCAAAGATATTTTGAAATTAGGAACACATCCAACTTTTTCCTCGAAAATTCCCTTGAAATCATTTATAATATCTTCTATTCTATGTATTTTAAAGTTTGAGACAGATTTTGAATTTATACTATTTAGTGACATATCCGCATCTATCTGTTTTAATTCTAAGCCAAGGTTCCTTATCCAGCTGCGACCTATGAGTGAAGCATGATTTGGTGGTACAACATACAATTCTGCATTAATAGAGTTATTTTTGTATTGCACTGTTACACTGGCTTTACCTTTACAAGGCACAACATCGTTTGAAAATGTTCGAAAATTTATGTTTGAAGGCTCTAAACTAATATTAAGATCCATCAAATTGAATTTATCTTCCGGAATAATCGAAAATTTTGAGCCAGAATCTACTTCCATCTTTTGAGGTTTACCGTTAATTAATACTTCAATAACATATTTTTCTGAATTAAAATTTGTATTAAACAAATCAATAATCTCAACTCGATTTGGCATAACTTCAATAGAGTTGATACCATGTAAATTTTCAGAATGCAAATTTGGAAAACTGTTTGTCACCTGCTGGATATGCGTATTATCAGATTTCCCTTTCGACTTAATGAGAGATTTTATGCAAACCTTCGAAACGTGACCTTCTTTTTTACAAAGATTGCACTTAAGATTTTTGCGATCAATTCTGCATTCATTAGATTTATGGTTGCCTCTAGCACAGCGAAAACACAACTTTTCTATTCCAAGAGCTTTATAATCCACTTTATATTTCCGAACTGGAGTACGATTAAGGAATCTTGGGGACTGAGAACGAGTTTTTTGTTTCATTTCGTAAAAATTTCGATCACGGCGAGATCTATATGATTGTTCAATTTTGTTTGTGTCGTACTGAACCGATTCTGAAATTGATTCCGAGGCATGCGTTATTTGCATTAACTCCTTACTTTGTATTCGTGAGGCTTCAAGGGCAATTGCCTTTGATAAAACATCATCAAAACTTATAATGTCCGATTGTAATAATTGTTCTCGTATCCAGTTATCACGGATACCTCTAATGAATTGTGCTCGTAAAAATATCTCTGCAACAGATACGCTTTTCTCACAATCGCATTTGACATGGAAATTACATTCAGATAAATTCCGTTGTAAAGTAGCGACATATTCCGAAATTGATTGCTTTTCATTCTGGAATGTGCAAAGAAAATAATGCTGAGATACAACTACATTTTTCTTAGGAGTCAGCATTTGCGAAAATGAATCTACTAAATCCTCAAATTTCAAATCTTTAAGCGGCTTTTCTGGGCCTAAAAAGGCTGACAAATTATTGTAGTGAACGGAACCAATAGATGCGCATAGTAATTGTGCCATTTTTGTATCATCTTTAACATTTTTAATTGCTAAATAGTTGTTAAACCTTTCCATATAGCATGAGAATTTTTCCTTTCTAGCGTCATAATTTTCAAAGGGTGAGATATTTGAAACAAAATCTGTTGAACCAGTGACATTTTGCGATTTTAATTCTTGAAGAAGTTTCTGTTGATTTTGAGACAAAATATCAGCAAATGTAGTCAGCAACTGTTGAAATTGAGTTGCATCCATTGATATAAAATGAAAGGCAGATGAAAAAGTTTAGATTAAAAGTATTAAATGTATATCAATTTCAAGCAAATTTAACATATAGCAACATAAAAAAAGTATTTTACATCTTTTGAAGTACACATCAGTTGTAACGGACATGGAATGCTTGAAAAAAATGAGTTGAAAAATTCCACTTACGTAATCTTGAAATATAGAAAACTAGTTTGAAAAAGAAATTAAAATACTTTGTTCACCTCGTCGCCAATTGTTGTGGCCGTAGTAAGTGAATAAAAAGAATTCCTTGAACTAATGTTTCGGACATAGCACACATTTATTTTTCAACAACTGAACAGAGATGGGAAACATACATATATATACAAGCAACATTCCAATTCATTTAAATTCAATCGTATCGCGCGTGACATTAATCAGATCGATACAAATACCGCGAGATGTGAAAAAACATGGATAACAGTTTTTAAGGATATAACAGTTCTGCTCAAATCTGATTCTGAACAGCTATGATCATTCATACCAAGAGTAAAATTTAAACCAATGAACTCTAGTGCAAAACAGCAGTACCCTACCTATATAGCCCTTGTTTAACAATTTATACAAGAAAATATATGTTAATTCCAATAAGTTCATTTTAATCATTACCCAGTGAACAGTTTTGCTGCAGTTAAAAAAGTGATCCTTAGGCTACTAGGCTTATAGTTCACTAATATATTGATAAAATGCACTTAAATTTTATCAACAACTATTTGATTAAAAAATAATAAATTTTAAAACTATGATACATACTTAAAATCTAACTGAGTGAGACGGGGGAAAAAGACTGCATCTAAATAGACTGAAAGGATATTTTGGAAATCTTTGGGATTGGTTGTTGAAAATCCATAAAATGTGAAGTCACTACCTGAAAATTATAATATACATTAAAACAAATTTATAACTTCTGAAAAAAAATACAACTACAATATTTTAGAATCACATCACAGAGATAAACATAAAATATAAAGGTTATTCCATATGGACTAATGTGATATTTACATTAAATGAAGGTAGTAATTTTATAAATTATTACTTTAAAATATGAACTTTCCAGCAATGTTCTGTAAAGAGTCATATGCAATAATGTTTGATGAGAGTTTTGAACATTTTAAAACTCTCATCTGGTCATTCTAGAAGAGATTAAACCAAAAATACAGACTAAATTGTATTGTCCAACTATTTCTTCATTACACAATATAGTTATTTTGAAAAAATAATGATTTTTATTAAATTTTATAAGTATTATTTGAAATATTGATTTTGGTTTGGAGTGCTACAGTCAATTTTTTTTTGCAACATGAGGGCTAATGAAACCGGGACCTACAGTTTAAAGTGATTCCAAATGGCTATGAACATCCATGCCACTGTGGGATTCAAACCGACGAACTTTTTTACCGAATGCCAGCACCTTAACCAATCGGCCATCATTTGGCAAAATATTGATTTTGAAACATTTTTTTATGAAGCAGATTCTTAAGCTGTCCTATAAACCTTTGTAATTCTTCTATTGTCAAAAAGTACAGAATTTCCTCTCTTGAACTGCGAAAGTAAAATAAAAAACATTTTCATAAAACTTTTTTTTTTGCAAGTTTTTTAAAAGAAGAGACTTAAAATTTGATTTAAACATTTCATAACTTTAAGGATTTTAATCTAAACAACACTAACTTTCCTCTGTGTGTATGCAATAAGTGGCTTTACTCAAAGTCTAAAAACTTTTTCTCATTAATTATGGATTTTGCAAATATTTTCTAGCTTTTGGTTAAACAGTCAGTATTAATTAATTCTCATGTGACCATAATTTACTAATACATCAGGAGAAAAATATCTTGGCACTATGCTAAGCTTTTCTAATGGAAGCTAAAAACTGAAACATTTAACTTTTAACTTTCAAATTACGTGTTCTGGACTAATCATTCATGCTTTGAACTAGAGTCAACAAGTCAGATGTTTTGTTTATTCAATCTCCATACAGAGAAAAGTAAAACATGGAGTACACTCAAGCTTTGGGCTACAATTTCTTTTATACGAAAAAAAAAATCTTAATTGTATCAGACCTTCATAAAAGTTTGCATCATTCACTTACAATCTAAATAAAGCAACTTTAATTCTAAATAAAATATCAAATCCCATCTTTACCTAGGCAATTCAGGTACTCTAGATAAATTGGGATAAATTTAAATACAGTAAAATCCACTTTATCACTCCATCTTAGAAATAGGCAGTTATAGATTTGAGACTGTAAAGCAGTTTATATACCTAGGTTCGGAAATTAATACACAAAATAATATATCTGTTGAAATTCATAGCAGAATTACTGCTGCTAATCGATGTTTTTTTGGATTAAAGAAATATTTAAAGTCTAAGTACATTAAAAGATTGACTAAAATAATATTGTATAAATGCCTAATAAGACCTGTTTTGACTTACTCAACTGAAACCTGGGCATTGACAGAAAGAGACAAGGAAACCCTAGCAGTTTTTGAAAGAAAAATATTGAGAAGTATTTTGGGGGGAAATTAATGTAAATGATATATGGAGGAGAAGAACAAATATTGAATTATACAGAACATATAAAAACCCAGATATATATTAATTTTATTAGCTTACAAAGATTAAAATGGGCCGGACACCTAGTTCGACTTAATGACAATAGATCTACAAAAAAGTTTTTATGGCCAAACCAATAGGAACACGAATGAGAGGACGACCAAAACTTAGATGGTTAGACTGCATTGAGAAAGACATAAGATCCTTGAAAATTTCAAATTGGAAATCTAGAGCCAAAGATAAGACTGGTATGGAATTCTAGAGAAGGCTAAGGCCCATCCTGGGCTGTCATGCCACTGAGGAAGGAAGGAAGGAAATCCACTTTAAAAGTTTAGCAAGGAACAAAGAGATTAAAACTTTTTAAGTGAGAAAACTTCTTAAATGATAAATTAAAATTTAACCTGCTACCTATGAAGCACACTTGTAAGCAATTTATATATATAATAGACAAAACAAAATAATCTAAACAGATTAAACAATTTCCTATTTTAGTGGTTTCTAAATTATATCGATAAAATTAAAATAAACACACAATAGTAAATTATAAAGGGTAAATTATAATTTATGCATTTAATACTGTAGAAGTAGCTTTTCTTGAAAAGCTTTTCTTGTAGCAACATTGACCCTGATTAAAATATTTACATTTTTTTTTTTTTTTTTTTTTTTTTTTTTTTTGTTTTTGTCAGCCGGGATTCTAGAGTTTGTCTACTGGAATTTGACTTAAATTCAGTTTGGTTTTTCCGCACAGTACTGTAAATATGCAGCATTACTGTCTCGAAAGAGAAGTATTTTCGGCATTATTTTTTGCAAGACTGTATTTGATTACTGAATTGTAATGTTTTAGTTGTTCAAAATTTCTGTTATTTTCCAGAGAAATCTGAGGGGTTATCAAATTCTCTCATTCCTCCGGAGCAACTCCAGAGTAGTTGACATGTCTGTATATATGAATAAAATCAAGACCACTGAAGTAGAACACTTTAAACGGGAAAACTTTTTGAACAGAAACCTTTAAAACAGGTTCTACTCTATATTTTTAAGTTTAAAATATTAGGTAAATAAATTTATCTATACATACATATTTATATATAAATACTTTTGAGAGTTAAATACCTGTGAAAGCATTCATAAAGGTAGCTAATGATCTGTTTCTCATATTCATAAAAGGGTCTTTGCAAGGATACTTTTGAGAACCACATAAGGCAAGATGTTCTAAAATGTGAGGAGCACCAGTATCATTTTGTGCAATTGTTTTCAGTCCTACCCTATAATAAATTAATACAAATAAAACTAAAAAACATTTATAAAATTCAACAATAACAGGACAAGAAATATTAAATGCACAGTTATATAAAACATCTTTCCTTTTTCATATAATCACAAGAAAATCCACACTAATGTTATTTTATTTATGATATTTTCAAATAGAAATAAAGTGCATGAGCCATTCAAATACTTTAAATCTAAACCTATTTTATGGAGCTTAAAGTCAGTCATTAATAAGTATTATTATTATTTTTTTAAGTAATATACTCATAATCAAAGTTTCAATCTAGTGCAGTGATGGTAAGCCATTATGAAAAGGGTATGATCAGATTTTGTATATTATTTTTTAATACTATATTGTGAGCCAAAGTTGCTCAGTTGGCAAAGGTGTCACTATCAAAACCAGAGGGTTGTGAGTTTGATAGTTTGATTTGGAGTGCTACAGTCTACCTTTTGCATCACGAGGGCTAATGAGACCGGGACCTACAGCTTAAAGCCGATTTCAAACAGCTACAAACATCTATGCCACAGTGGGATTCGAACCCACGAACTCCGGTACCGAAGGCCAGCACCCTAACCAATTGGTCATCGTTTGGTGAGCTGTGAGTTTGAGGCTTGAGTCAGTCAAAGATTTTCTATGTTCATTAATGGGTAAATTAAAATAACTTTGTGGTCACAATATTTAATATTCTCAAGTTCACACAATACCTCTGAAAGTAGTAAGCCAAGCTTAGGAGTGTTCTGTTTGGTCCTTGTTTTTAAAACCCCAAAACCCAAAAGGAGTCAATGTTACTTGTGTCTGTAGCATTTCTTAAGCTACACATACTCCCCAGGTGGTGCTAAATGAGTAACATCTTTGCAGCTGTATTTGAGAAAAAATATCTGTCTGTACCATCTCAATTAGAAAAAAAAATACTACCTTGTGGATCATTAAGTCAGTAGTGTCCCTGGTATAGGGTGTGGTGCTCAATAATTGTAAATATTCTTACATTGTGTTATCACAAATTGTAAATATTCTTATATTATGTTGCTTTAAATTGAATATGCAAAGTTTCTATGAGCAGCAACGGATTTGTGTGTGCAGACTCGCATGTGCCAGTGGCTGGCCGCTTTATAATTCACAGACAGGTGAGGATAAGGGGAGTGCAAGGCAATATATGCCCAATCGGCTCCACAGCAGAGCTAAAGCGGAGAGCACTTCTTCATGCGGTGGTGGAATCTGTCATGGTTTGACCTCGGATGGCACTTCTTCATTTGGTGGTGGAATTGTGCTTTGACCAAGAGAACTCTTCTCAGTATTGTTCATCACTTGCAAACTGCAAGTCTCATACTTGTCCTAATGTTTTTATATTTTGCCTTGTTACCATTATTTAAGCATTAGCCTTTTAATAATTAAAAATAGCAATTAAAAATTAGTTTAATGAGCTGTTATAACTATATCACAACAATCTTACTTATTTGACAAAAAATATATGCTGTATTCTTATAAGAAAAGTAACTTAAATTGAAAAAATATTGCAACTGAAGACAGTTAAAAAAAAAAAAAAAAAAGGCTTACTTAGTTACATTGATATAATAAGATTTTAAAATCTATGAAAAATATACGTTTTTATAAATCTTTTTATTAATATACTTATCTGTAAGGCTAAAATCTTGAGTCTTGCTTTAAAAACAGTCTGTATGCTTAGTATTATAATAATTTATAATACTAAATCTATTTTAAAATTTTATAATACTAAGCATTACTAAGTATATTTTTTTCAGAAATGAATATTGTGTATTATTTTGGATGGTAAGATTTTAGAACACTAGATAGTTTCTCTTACTGTTTAAAGTTTAAGAAAATTTACTAAATTTTAACTTATCTAATTTATATAACATTCTTAAAAATTTACCCCCAAAAGTTATTGCTGTCTTCTGAAACAAGATGTAGATGAGTAGCTCCAGTAGCTTCATGTTCTAAATATATGGCAGAAAGATTTAACTCTGGAATATCTCCAATCTAAATTAAAAAGAGAAAAATTAAAAATCAACAGAGAATTTCATCTATGTTTCTAAATGCTCAGGTGAATAATTTTTGAAGATAAGTTTATAATTATCATTGTAATAAATCATTCAGGACCGAAATCACATATATGTGATCATGAAATTCTCCCTGCAGCTTTATATATCATGATCAAACAGTTTGTAGTGCATGGCAAATGATCATATTAATGTGATTTAGAAGTGAAATGTTTTATTTAAATTTTAAATAACACTAGATTAGGGGTGCCCAACCCAAATTAGTTGGTGGGTCAAAAAACAATTTACTGAACTGAGGTGGACCACACATAAAAAATAAAACAAAAAATTATTCCAAATATTTTATTATTGTGCAATATTCAAAATATGCACTTTTACAGTGCCAGCTGGGACTGTACATAAAAGTTGTGTTATATATATATATATATATATATATAATATATATATATATATATATATATAATAACTAAGACAATGAACCTTAACTATACTGTATTTATAATCACCCCCAACACCTTACCTTCCTCCCTAATCTTGAGGGTTAAAATATTCTTATTATATTTATACTATAAATATATATTGTAGTTTATTCACAAGCACTACCACATGTATTATTTTAATATTAATGTGAGATTTGTGTATTTTACTAGAGATTTAGTTAATATCAATGGATAATATAGTCAACGTGCATCATAGCTGATTGGTCATGTTTTTATCTAGCAACCTGCTGCAACATTTTGTTTTTATCAGGTTTATACCATGCACGTAATGCGAGCCAGCTGGTTATATAAGTAATGGCAGATTGACAAAATATTCTAGAACACTCAAATCTCAACGTAACCTGTCCAACCCGTCTCAAAGACCAGGTTTACGTTGGTTACTATCAAGTCTTAATGTACATAATATGTGATATTTATTATTGCAAACATTAACAACTGAAATTCTATGTTTCAACTGTATATAGTCAAAATGACTAAAACTATATAGACAGTTGAAAACTTCAACTGGGCCACAAAAAGTTGGCTGCAGATTGGGAATGCTTACACTAGATGGTAGTTGAAATCCAATACATTTTTGAATAATGTTCCACAGAATGTTGAACTTTAATATAGGCTTTGGATTCTGAGGAGTTTTTTGTTTGTTTGTTTTGTAGCTTGAACATGTAAGCAGCAGAACATGTTTAAATCCTTTCAAGGGCTGTGATTTATTGCACAATTAGCATTTATATTTTAACTACATGAGGAAAAGATAGGATGTTTAGAGATAAAAGTAGAATTGTCATTTGCAGTTTGGACTTTGATAGACAGTGTATTGTACTTATTGGGTCAGGTTTATTTTAGCCATCATGGTAAAAAGAGTGAAATAAATTTGAGAATGAGATTTTTAAATTTATGAACCATTCAGATGGTGGAATAAAGGATAAATAATTTTTCTAATATAAGAAAGAGTGAATCAGACTATTCAGATGATGTTGAAATGTTTGGTTATATAGGTAATAAGAATAATTAAAGTGCAAATAACTAGCAAATGCATATTAAATAACTAATATTCCTGGAGTTATTTATTCAATTCATGAAATTGTTACATAACTGGTGATATGTATTTTTATTTACAGATAATATGTTAAATTCTAAAATGATCTTTTTTTTAATGGCAGTGAATATATATTTTATTAAAGTAACTAAATGAAATTTTTCTTAAAATAAATCAATTTTCTTTAAAAATTATAATTTTTTTTAAATATTACAAAACTTTTATTAAAGAAAATTCATATCATCAGTGATTATACTCCATAAATTTTAGCATAGTGAATTAGAGTTGTGATTTTTTTTTAAAGAATTTTCAAGAGAAATTAGGCTTAGCAGGGAAAATTACATGGTCCTGTGTGTGAGAGTATCTTTTTGGATCATCTAACCCTGGGAAAATACTACTTTTTCATTCTAGCAATCTTTGATTGGTTAAAATTTGTAACAATTTATAACCACCATATTCTCAGTTGTTATGCAACTAAATACTTTCTTACACAAGCACTTATTTTTAACTATTTCACAGATATCAGAGATTCTCATACATTAATCACAGAACCATGAACAACCAGGCCTAAAAACAATAAAAATTTGTCCTTTAATCAAACTCACTTATGTAAACAGAAAAGATAACTATATTGTAGCTACTGTTCAAGACTTTATACTGTTTTGTGAAGCCTATTCATTTTTTATAGCACTAAAATAAGAATAATAATTTATCACCTGAGTGTATAAGAAAGAATTACAACAGTTTAATACTTTTCCCACTTTCTCAAAATATTTTATAATTTTTAATAATCATACAGAAGAAACTTGTACAAGAGAAATATTAGTTTACATTCTTATATCCCAAAGTTATTTAGATTTATTTAATAATTTGATTCTACAAATATAAAAAAGAGACTTTGCTTATATTAAGACTGCAGGAAAGAAAAAGAAATGCTTTCCTAAGCCTGCACAATTTTCTCCATTAAGGCCAATTTCATTTAAAAATTTATAAAAATCATAACTTCAATTTAATATGCTGGAATTTATAGTTTATAATACCTGACAGTATCTGAATATGCTGTAACAAAAGTTTTGTAATATTTAAAATTAATTATGTTTTAAAGAAAATGGTTTTATCAAACTGGAGATTAAGATTTAAAACACAAATTATTTTAAGGGAAAAAGGCACCATTACTGAGGATATGCCAGTTAAATACACATATACCTTACCTCTTTTACTGAATAACCTAAAATACTGCTCCCCGGTTCATACTTTACAGAACTTTTAGCAGCAATACTTGAGTAACAGGAACTTTTTGTATAATTCCATCTATCAATACAACAAGAATAAATAAATACACACATATCTATAAACAATATTCTAAGCATTAAAAATTTTCTAAATCAACTTCAGAACAGATGCAATATCTACGCTCTTCCATCCGTCATGTTTTTTTCTTGGTGATCTTGGCAAAAAACCCCATTTTTGAAAGTCACCACACAAAAATGGTGGCAGAAAATGGGGTTTTCTGAAAGATCACCAAGAAAAAAAAATATGGACTGATAAAAAAATTTACTATAGACTGTTGAGCACATGGAAAAAGAAATTTGGAACAAATTTAAAATTTGTGAGGGGGAGAAACCCAAATATTGTTATAACTATAAATGCATAAAACATACACACATTTTAATAAACATTAAAAAACGAAGTAAGGACATACAAATTTAAAATTTGTAAAGGGGGAAACCCCCCCCAACCTCCCCCCATATTGTTACAACTAAAAATACATAAAAATACACATTTTAACACATACACACATTTTAATAAACATTAAAAAAAGAAAGTGTGCTCAACAGTCTGCAGTAAATGCATACTAGTACTAACAAAAATGATTAAAAAAAAAAAAAAATGGTACAACCTGACCAGTGACCTCACCATGCGATCACGTCCGAACTACTAAAGCTAAACCGCAAAGAGCTTTCTAGAAATTATTCAAAAAGGAGTATAGGCTAAAAGGCTAAAGAAATATCTTTGGTTTCTTAAAAGCCATGTGGTGCACAACGACACAGAAATTTTTAAAAATAAAATACAATATGTATGTATAATGTACTTCTGTTAGACTGACTCAACCATAAGAAAAAATATAAAAATAAAGAACTGTCATTTCTAACACTAACTATTCAATAAGCTTTTTTTTTTCTGCATTTAAAACTACCTTGACCTCTGTTACAATACACAGAATTAAATTATCATACACCTTTGTGCAGTGGCGTACACAGAATTTTTTCAAGGGGAGGGGGTCATAATTTTCAAGGGGGGTTCATAATTCTAAAGAATAGTAGCCTGCATAACTTCTACTAAAATTTTTATTTTTACCATTTTGTCTGAGCTCAAGAGGGTTGTTTAAACCCTTAACCCCCCTCCCCTTGCATTAGCCCCTGCCTTTGTGTGTTTCATTTTAAACAAGCAATTAATTGATAAGAGTGTCTAATGAATTGGTAAAAGTCTATTTCTTGACATTTTGAATACAGAATTTCCCAACATATTTTACTTTTTTTAAATCTTGGAAAATATTACATGATATAATACATTACAGTAGGAATGATTTTTATTTTTAAAGAGGTATGGGAAAATTTAAATTATCTAAAGTTAAAATACAAATAAAAATATACACAGTAGTTTATTAGTTTATGTAATATTCTTATAATGTCTTTCCTTGTTGAAAATACTATCTCCAATATGACATAAAAAGTGAATTAGGCCAGTAAATTATCGATATTTAAATTCACATTTTCTTTTGTACATTTTTCTTTAATATTTTCATTATATCACTTGATTTTTTTTTCATTTTTTTAACTTTAAATTTTAATTATTAAAAGTTTTAACTCATCCTAGAGACTTAAAAAAATTGATTTACAAACTGATATAGAGAATAAAAGCAAAACTAATTTTCCAGATACATTTGTCATTTTCCTGACTATTGGGAATGTTTATCATGTTCCTGATAAATAGACATGCTGTTAATTTGCATGCACACATGTTAGAATTTGTACCTATTCTTCACAGATTAAAAGGATTCTATTCTGTAAAAAACCCTCTGACCTTTCAGCCTATTCACCCTCTATTACAGACTAAATTTTCTTGCAAGTTCTGCTTTCTTAACTCTGCCTTCATTGGAAATAAACTGTGTTATCTTTCAATTTTCCCATACAGTTCCAAGGATGTCATTTAATGCATATAAATATTATTGTTGCTAGGATTTCAACCAAGTGTTTTTCACTTTCGACAATAAAAAATTTTATACAATTACCTGATATCAATATTAAAAGTCTTGAAATACCAGTAAACAAGTATTACAAATGATACATATACAGCACGATACCAGCTAGTTCTTATCTTTAAATTAAATAAGACAAAAATGGTACTTCCTTTTCGATCCTTATCTTATTGTATTTACTAATAAAAGTACTGAAATGACAAATAGAAAGAAACACTGTTTTTTTACTTCACTATAATTTGTGCCATCGAAGACTAATTTCTTACTTTAACTTAGTAAAAAAATTGTAAAAAGTCTGAAATTACTAAAAGTTAATTTTTTTTAATAATATATATTTAAACAAGTATTCAGGAACTCATCATGGTCAAGTTGATTTATAATTATAGTAACATAGTAATTATAGATAATATGTTAAGAATTGTGTACAACATAGATCATACAAGATTGAAATTGTAAACATGAAAATAATTACAAGCTATAATTCACAAATTAAAATGTATTATAAGAATCAAATGCTCTAGATGAATATATAAAATATATTTATTACACATTTTACAATACCTTTTTAAATAGTTTTTAAAACTTCTTTGAATTAATCGGCAATAAGACATTTTTGTCCTTTAAATTTCGCGATGCTTATGCAACTAAAAACCGAATTACTCTAGTCACAAGATCGAACGAAATAGCTAATAAATTCGAAGATTTGTAATCGAACTAAGTCGATTATTTTATCAGAAAATGTCTACGATTAGCCATTCAACTTGTTTTGTTTTCCATCACTGATCACTATTTCTATGCAAATGAAATAAAAATAGTGAAGACAGTTATTAGTGATTAAAAAAAAAAAAAAAAAAAAAACCCACTTGAATGTCCATGTAATTTCTTTTAAATTCCGTAGAATACGATGATTTCTTAAGAAATATTTTTCTCCCTTTCTCTTTGAGTGACTATGAAATCCAAAGCAAGCAGGAAGAAATGAAATTCTAATCTGAAATTAGTTTGATAAAAAAAATTCTGAAAACAAAAGTTGAAAAAATCCTGGCATATATTTTAAAAACGTTCCTTTTTACAATAGTAT
>CM063510.1:108230857-108355818 GCA_032207245.1 Pardosa pseudoannulata | reverse complement strand
GCACCTCGGACAACAGGTAGATTAAAGTCGGGAATTTTTTTGTTATTTTTTGCATAGGACGCACCGTTCTCGAGATATTTGCATTTTTATTTTTTGAAGATATTTTTATGGAATAGTGGCGATAGCGGTTAATTTTCTTTCGGATCGTACCAGTTGTTGTACCGGTATTTTTTCAGCCCTCTTCGGATTTCAATTTAAGTGGGGTCGGTTAGAAGAGCACCTCGGACAACACGTAGATTAAAGTCGGGAATTTTTTTGTTATTTTTTGCATAGGACGCACCGTTCTCGAGATATTTGCATTTTTATTTTTTGAAGATATTTTTATGGAATAGTGGCGATAGCGGTTAATTTTCTTTCGGATCGTACCAGTTGTTGTACCGGTACATTTTCAGACCACTTCCGATGAAATTTTAAGTGGGGTCGGTTAGAAGAGCACCTCGGACAACAGGTAGATTAAAGTCGGGAATTTTTTTGTTATTTTTTGCATAGGACGCACCGTTCTCGAGATATTTGCATTTTTAATTTTTGAAGATATTTTTATGGAATAGTGGCGATAGCGGTTAATTTTCTTTCGGATCGTACCAGTTGTTGTACCGGTACATTTTCAGACCACTTCCGATGAAATTTTAAGTGGGGTCGGTTAGAAGAGCACCTCGGACAACACGTAGATTAAAGTCGGGAATTTTTTTTGTTATTTTTTGCATAGGACGCACCGTTCTCGAGATATTTGCATTTTTATTTTTTGAAGATATTTTTATGGAATAGTGGCGATAGCGGTTAATTTTCTTTCGGATCGTACCAGTTGTTGTACCGGTACATTTTCAGACCACTTCCGATGAAATTTTAAGTGGGGTCGGTTAGAAGAGCACCTCGGACAACAGGTAGATTAAAGTCGGGAATTTTTTTGTTATTTTTTGCATAGGACGCACCGTTCTCGAGATATTTGCATTTTTATTTTTTGAAGATATTTTTATGGAATAGTGGCGATAGCGGTTAATTTTCTTTCGGATCGTACCAGTTGTTGTACCGGTACGTTTTCAGACCACTTCCGATGAAATTTTAAGTGGGGTCGGTTAGAAGAGCACCTCGGACAACACGTAGATTAAAGTCGGGAATTTTTTTGTTATTTTTTGCATAGGACGCACCGTTCTCGAGATATTTGCATTTTTAATTTTTGAAAATTTTTTTTATGGAATAGTGGCGATAGCGGTTAATTTTCTTTCGGATCGTACCAGTTGTTGTACCGGTACGTTTTCAGACCACTTCCGATGGAATTTTAAGTGGGGTCGGTTAGAAGAGCACCTCGGACAACAGGTAGATTAAAGTCGGGAATTTTTTTGTTATTTTTTGCATAGGACGCACCGTTCTCGAGATATTTGCATTTTTATTTTTTGAAGATATTTTTATGGAATAGTGGCGATAGCGGTTAATTTTCTTTCGGATCGTACCAGTTGTTGTACCGGTACGTTTTCAGACCACTTCCGATGGAATTTTAAGTGGGGTCGGTTAGAAGAGCACCTCGGACAACACGTAGATTAAAGTCAGGAATTTTTTTGTTATTTTTTGCATAGGACGCACCGTTCTCGAGATATTTGCATTTTTATTTTTTGAAGATATTTTTATGGAATAGTGGCGATAGCGGTTAATTTTCTTTCGGATCGTACCAGTTGTTGTACCGGTACGTTTTTCAGACCACTTCCGATGGAAATTTTAAGTGGGGTCGGTTAGAAGAGCACCTCGGACAACACGTAGATTAAAGTCAGGAATTTTTTTGTTATTTTTTGCATAGGACGCACCGTTCTCGAGATATTTGCATTTTTATTTTTTGAAGATATTTTTATGGAATAGTGGCGATAGCGGTTAATTTTCTTTCGGATCGTACCAGTTGTTGTACCGGTACGTTTTCAGACCACTTCCGATGGAATTTTAAGTGGGGTCGGTTAGAAGAGCACCTCGGACAACAGGTAGATTAAAGTCGGGAATTTTTTTGTTATTTTTTGCATAGGACGCACCGTTCTCGAGATATTTGCATTTTTATTTTTTGAAGATATTTTTATGGAATAGTGGCGATAGCGGTTAATTTTCTTTCGGATCGTACCAGTTGTTGTACCGGTACGTTTTCAGACCACTTCCGATGGAATTTTAAGTGGGGTCGGTTAGAAGAGCACCTCGGACAACAGGTAGATTAAAGTCGGGAAATTTTTGTTATTTTTTGCATAGGACGCACCGTTCTCGAGATATTTGCATTTTTATTTTTTGAAGATATTTTTATGGAATAGTGGCGATAGCGGTTAATTTTCTTTCGGATCGTACCAGTTGTTGTACCGGTACATTTTCAGACCACTTCCGATGAAATTTTAAGTGGGGTCGGTTAGAAGAGCACCTCGGACAACACGTAGATTAAAGTCGGGAATTTTTTTGTTATTTTTTGCATAGGACGCACCGTTCTCGAGATATTTGCATTTTTATTTTTTGAAGATATTTTTATGGAATAGTGGCGATAGCGGTTAATTTTCTTTCGGATCGTACCAGTTGTTGTACCGGTACGTTTTCAGACCACTTCCGATGAAATTTTAAGTGGGGTCGGTTAGAAGAGCACCTCGGACAACACGTAGATTAAAGTCGGGAATTTTTTTGTTATTTTTTGCATAGGACGCACCGTTCTCGAGATATTTGCATTTTTATTTTTTGAAGATATTTTTATGGAATAGTGGCGACAGCGGTTAATTTTCTTTCGGATCGTACCGGTTGAAGTACCGGTACGTTTTCATACTTCTTCCGATGGATTTTTAAGTGGGGTCGGTTAGAAGAGCATCTCGGACAACAGGTAGATTAAAGTCGGGAATTTTTTTGTTATTTTTTGCATAGGACGCACCGTTCTCGAGATATTTGCATTTTTATTTTTTGAAGATATTTTTATGGAATAGTGGCGATAGCGGTTAATTTTCTTTCGGATCGTACCAGTTGTTGTACCGGTACATTTTCAGACCTCTTCCGATGGAATTTTAAGTGGGGTCGGTTAGAAGAGCACCTCGGACAACAGGTAGATTAAAGTCGGGAATTTTTTTGTTATTTTTTGCATAGGACGCACCGTTCTCGAGATATTTGCATTTTTATTTTTTGAAGATATTTTTATGGAATAGTGGCGATAGCGGTTAATTTTCTTTCGGATCGTACCAGTTGTTGTACCGGTACTTTTTCAGACCACTTCCGATGAAATTTTAAGTGGGGTCGGTTAGAAGAGCACCTCGGACAACACGTAGATTAAAGTCGGGAATTTTTTTGTTATTTTTTGCATAGGACGCACCGTTCTCGAGATATTTGCATTTTTATTTTTTGAAGATATTTTTATGGAATAGTGGCGATAGCGGTTAATTTTCTTTCGGATCGTACCAGTTGTTGTACCGTTACTTTTTCAGACCACTTCCGATGGATATTTAAGTGGGGTCGGTTAGAAGAGCACCTCGGACAACACGTAGATTAAAGTCGGGAATTTTTTTGTTATTTTTTGCATAGGACGCACCGTTCTCGAGATATTTGCATTTTTATTTTTTGAAGATATTTTTATGGAATAGTGGCGATAGCGGTTAATTTTCTTTCGGATCGTACCAGTTGTTGTACCGGTACATTTTCAGACCACTTCCGATGAAATTTTAAGTGGGGTCGGTTAGAAGAGCACCTCGGACAACACGTAGATTAAAGTCGGGAATTTTTTTGTTATTTTTTGCATAGGACGCACCGTTCTCGAGATATTTGCATTTTTATTTTTTGAAGATATTTTTATGGAATAGTGGCGATAGCGGTTAATTTTCTTTCGGATCGTACCAGTTGTTGTACCGGTACATTTTCAGACCACTTCCGATGAAATTTTAAGTGGGGTCGGTTAGAAGAGCACCTCGGACAACACGTAGATTAAAGTCGGGAATTTTTTTGTTATTTTTTGCATAGGACGCACCGTTCTCGAGATATTTGCATTTTTATTTTTTGAAGATATTTTTATGGAATAGTGGCGATAGCGGTTAATTTTCTTTCGGATCGTACCAGTTGTTGTACCGGTACATTTTCAGACCACTTCCGATGAAATTTTAAGTGGGGTCGGTTAGAAGAGCACCTCGGACAACACGTAGATTAAAGTCGGGAATTTTTTTGTTATTTTTTGCATAGGACGCACCGTTCTCGAGATATTTGCATTTTTATTTTTTGAAGATATTTTTATGGAATAGTGGCGATAGCGGTTAATTTTCTTTCGGATCGTACCAGTTGTTGTACCGGTACGTTTTCAGACCACTTCCGATGGAATTTTAAGTGGGGTCGGTTAGAAGAGCACCTCGGACAACAGGTAGATTAAAGTCGAGAATTTTTTTGTTATTTTTTGCATAGGACGCACCGTTCTCGAGATATTTGCATTTTTATTTTTTGAAGATATTTTTATGGAATAGTGGCGATAGCGGTTAATTTTCTTTCGGATCGTACCAGTTGTTGTACCGGTACTTTTTCAGACCACTTTTGATGAAATTTTAAGTGGGGTCGGTTAGAAGAGCACTTCGGACAACATGTAGATTAAAGTCGGGAATTTTTTGTTATTTTTTGCATAGGACGCACCGTTCTCGAGATATTTGCATTTTTATTTTTTGAAGATATTTTTATGGAATAGTGGCGATAGCGGTTAATTTTCTTTCGGATCGTACCAGTTGTTGTACCGGTACGTTTTCAGACCACTTCCGATGGAATTTTAAGTGGGGTCGGTTAGAAGAGCACCTCGGACAACACGTAGATTAAAGTCGGGAATTTTTTTATTTTTTGCATAGGACGCACCGTTCTCGAGATATTTGCATTTTTATTTTTTGAAGATATTTTTATGGAATAGTGGCGATAGCGGTTAATTTTCTTTCGGATCGTACCAGTTTTTGTACCGGTACGTTTTCAGACCACTTCCGATGAAATTTTAAGTGGGGTCGGTTAGAAGAGCACCTCGGACAACACGTAGATTAAAGTCGGGAATTTTTTTGTTATTTTTTGCATAGGACGCACCGTTCTCGAGATATTTGCATTTTTATTTTTTGAAGATATTTTTATGGAATAGTGGCGATAGCGGTTAATTTTCTTTCGGATCGTACCAGTTGTTGTACCGGTACGTTTTCAGACCACTTCCGATGAAATTTTAAGTGGGGTCGGTTAGAAGAGCACCTCGGACAACAGGTAGATTAAAGTCGGGAATTTTTTTGTTATTTTTTGCATAGGACGCACCGTTCTCGAGATATTTGCATTTTTATTTTTTGAAGATATTTTTATGGAATAGTGGCGATAGCGGTTAATTTTCTTTCGGATCGTACCAGTTGTTGTACCGGTACGTTTTCAGACCACTTCCGATGGATATTTAAGTGGGGTCGGTTAGAAGAGCACCTCGGACAACAGGTAGATTAAAGTCGGGAATTTTTTTGTTATTTTTTGCATAGGACGCACCGTTCTCGAGATATTTGCATTTTTATTTTTTGAAGATATTTTTATGGAATAGTGGCGATAGCGGTTAATTTTCTTTCGGATCGTACCAGTTGTTTTACCGGTACATTTTCAGACCACTTCCGATGGATTTTTAAGTGGGGTCGGTTAGAAGAGCACCTCGGACAACACGTAGATTAAAGTCGGGAATTTTTTTGTTATTTTTTGCATAGGACGCACCGTTCTCGAGATATTTGCATTTTTATTTTTTGAAGATATTTTTATGGAATAGTGGCGATAGCGGTTAATTTTCTTTCGGATCGTACCAGTTGTTGTACCGGTACATTTTCAGACCACTTCCGATGAAATTTTAAGTGGGGTCGGTTAGAAGAGCACCTCGGACAACACGTAGATTAAAGTCGGGAATTTTTTTTTTATTTTTTGCATAGGACGCACCGTTCTCGAGATATTTGCATTTTTATTTTTTGAAGATATTTTTATGGAATAGTGGCGATAGCGGTTAATTTTCTTTCGGATCGTACCAGTTGTTGTACCGGTACATTTTCAGACCACTTCCGATGGAATTTTAAGTGGGGTCGGTTAGAAGAGCACCTCGGACAACACGTAGATTAAAGTCGGGAATTTTTTTGTTATTTTTTGCATAGGACGCACCGTTCTCGAGATATTTTCATTTTTATTTTTTGAAGATATTTTTATGGAATAGTGGCGATAGCGGTTAATTTTCTTTCGGATCGTACCAGTTGTTGTACCGGTACATTTTCAGACCACTTCCGATGAAATTTTAAGTGGGGTCGGTTAGAAGAGCACCTCGGACAACACGTAGATTAAAGTCGGGAATTTTTTTGTTATTTTTTGCATAGGACGCACCGTTCTCGAGATATTTGCATTTTTATTTTTTGAAGATATTTTTATGGAATAGTGGCGATAGCGGTTAATTTTCTTTCGGATCGTACCAGTTGTTGTACCGGTACTTTTTCAGACCACTTCCGATGAAATTTTAAGTGGGGTCGGTTAGAAGAGCACCTCGGACAACACGTAGATTAAAGTCGGGAATTTTTTTGTTATTTTTTGCATAGGACGCACCGTTCTCGAGATATTTGCATTTTTATTTTTTGAAGATATTTTTTATGGAATAGTGGCGATAGCGGTTAATTTTCTTTCGGATCGTACCAGTTGTTGTACCGGTACATTTTCAGACCACTTCCGATGAAATTTTAAGTGGGGTCGGTTAGAAGAGCACCTCGGACAACAGGTAGATTAAAGTCGGGAATTTTTTTGTTATTTTTTGCATAGGACGCACCGTTCTCGAGATATTTGCATTTTTTATTTTTGAAAGTTTTTTTTATGGAATAGTGGCGATAGCGGTTAATTTTCTTTCGGATCGTACCGATTGCAGTACCGGTACGTTTTCAGACCTCTTCCGGTGGATTCTTAAGTGGGGTCGGTTAGAAGAGCACCTCGGACAACACGTAGATTAAAGTCGGGAATTTTTTTGTTATTTTTTGCATAGGACGCACCGTTCTCGAGATATTTGCATTTTTATTTTTTGAAGATATTTTTATGGAATAGTGGCGATAGCGGTTAATTTTCTTTTCGGATCGTACCAGTTGTTGTACCGGTACATTTTCAGACCACTTCCGATGAAATTTTAAGTGGGGTCGGTTAGAAGAGCACCTCGGACAACACGTAGATTAAAGTCGGGAATTTTTTTGTTATTTTTTGCATAGGACGCACCGTTCTCGAGATATTTGCATTTTTATTTTTTGAAGATATTTTTATGGAATAGTGGCGATAGCGGTTAATTTTCTTTCGGATCGTACCAGTTGTTGTACCGGTACATTTTCAGACCACTTCCGATGGAAATTTTAAGTGGGGTCGGTTAGAAGAGCACCTCGGACAACACGTAGATTAAAGTCAGGAATTTTTTTGTTATTTTTTGCATAGGACGCACCGTTCTCGAGATATTTGCATTTTTATTTTTTGAAGATATTTTTATGGAATAGTGGCGATAGCGGTTAATTTTCTTTCGGATCGTACCAGTTGTTGTACCGGTACGTTTTCAGACCACTTCCGTTGAAATTTTAAGTGGGGTCGGTTAGAAGAGCACCTCGGGCAACACGTAGATTAAAGTCAGGAATTTTTTTGTTATTTTTTGCATAGGACGCACCGTTCTCGAGATATTTGCATTTTTATTTTTTGAAGATATTTTTATGGAATAGTGGCGATAGCGGTTAATTTTCTTTCGGATCGTACCAGTTGTTGTACCGGTACGTTTTCAGACCACTTCCGATGAAATTTTAAGTGGGGTCGGTTAGAAGAGCACCTCGGACAACACGTAGATTAAAGTCGGGAATTTTTTTGTTATTTTTTGCATAGGACGCACCGTTCTCGAGATATTTGCATTTTTATTTTTTGAAGATATTTTTATGGAATAGTGGCGATAGCGGTTAATTTTCTTTCGGATCGTACCAGTTGTTGTACCGGTACGTTTTCAGACCACTTCCGATGGAAATTTTTAAGTGGGGTCGGTTAGAAGAGCACCTCGGACAACACGTAGATTAAAGTCGGGAATTTTTTTGTTATTTTTTGCATAGGACGCACCGTTCTCGAGATATTTGCATTTTTATTTTTTGAAGATATTTTTTATGGAATAGTGGCGATAGCGGTTAATTTTCTTTCGGATCGTACCAGTTGTTGTACCGGTACATTTTCAGACCACTTCCGATGAAATTTTAAGTGGGGTCGGTTAGAAGAGCACCTCGGACAACACGTAGATTAAAGTCGGGAATTTTTTTGTTATTTTTTGCATAGGACGCACCGTTCTCGAGATATTTGCATTTTTATTTTTTGAAGATTTTTTTTATGGAATAGTGGCGATAGCGGTTAATTTTCTTTCGGATCGTACCAGTTGTTGTACCGGTACTTTTTCAGACCACTTCCGATGAAATTTTAAGTGGGGTCGGTTAGAAGAGCACCTCGGACAACACGTAGATTAAAGTCGGGAATTTTTTTGTTATTTTTTGCATAGGACGCACCGTTCTCGAGATATTTGCATTTTTATTTTTTGAAGATATTTTTATGGAATAGTGGCGATAGCGGTTAATTTTCTTTCGGATCGTACCAGTTGTTGTACCGGTACGTTTTCAGACCACTTCCGATGAAATTTTAAGTGGGGTCGGTTAGAAGAGCACCTCGGACAACACGTAGATTAAAGTCGGGAATTTTTTTGTTATTTTTTGCATAGGACGCACCGTTTCTCGAGATATTTGCATTTTTATTTTTTGAAGATATTTTTATGGAATAGTGGCGATAGCGGTTAATTTTCTTTCGGATCGTACCAGTTGTTGTACCGGTACATTTTCAGACCACTTCCGATGAAATTTTAAGTGGGGTCGGTTAGAAGAGCACCTCGGACAACAGGTAGATTAAAGTCGGGAATTTTTTTGTTACTTTTTGCATAGGACGCACCGTTCTCGAGATATTTGCATTTTTATTTTATGAAGATATTTTTATGGAATAGTGGCGATAGCGGTTAATTTTCTTTCGGATCGTACCAGTTGTTGTACCGGTACATTTTCAGACCACTTCCGATGAAATTTTAAGTGGGGTCGGTTAGAAGAGCACCTCGGACAACACGTAGATTAAAGTCGGGAATTTTTTTGTTATTTTTTGCATAGGACGCACCGTTCTCGAGATATTTGCATTTTTATTTTTTGAAGATATTTTTATGGAATAGTGGCGATAGCGGTTAATTTTCTTTCGGATCGTACCAGTTGTTGTACCGGTACGTTTTCAGACCACTTCCGATGGAATTTTAAGTGGGGTCGGTTAGAAGAGCACCTCGGACACCAGGTAGATTAAAGTCAGGATTTTTTTTGTTATTTTTTGCATAGGACGCACCGTTCTCGAGATATTTGCATTTTTATTTTTTGAAGATATTTTTATGGAATAGTGGCGATAGCGGTTAATTTTCTTTCGGATCGTACCAGTTGTTGTACCGGTACGTTTTCAGACCACTTCCGATGAAATTTTAAGTGGGGTCGGTTAGAAGAGCACCTCGGACAACACGTAGATTAAAGTCGGGAATTTTTTTGTTATTTTTTGCATAGGACGCACCGTTCTCGAGATATTTTCATTTTTATTTTTTGAAGATATTTTTATGGAATAGTGGCGATAGCGGTTAATTTTCTTTCGGATCGTACCAGTTGTTGTACCGGTACATTTTCAGACCACTTACGATGAAATTTTAAGTGGGGTCGGTTAGAAGAGCACCTCGGACAACACGTAGATTAAAGTCGGGAATTTTTTTGTTATTTTTTGCATAGGACGCACCGTTCTCGAGATATTTGCATTTTTATTTTTTGAAGATATTTTTATGGAATAGTGGCGATAGCGGTTAATTTTCTTTCGGATCGTACCAGTTGTTGTACCGGTACGTTTTCAGACCACTTCCGATGAAATTTTAAGTGGGGTCGGTTAGAAGAGCACCTCGGACAACAGGTAGATTAAAGTCGGGAATTTTTTTGTTATTTTTTGCATAGGACGCACCGTTCTCGAGATATTTGCATTTTTATTTTTTGAAGATATTTTTATGGAATAGTGGCGATAGCGGTTAATTTTCTTTCGGATCGTACCAGTTGTTGTACCGGTACGTTTTCAGACCACTTCCGATGGAATTTTAAGTGGGGTCGGTTAGAAGAGCACCTCGGACAACAGGTAGATTAAAGTCGGGAATTTTTTTGTTATTTTTTGCATAGGACGCACCGTTCTCGAGATATTTGCATTTTTATTTTTTGAAGATATTTTTATGGAATAGTGGCGATAGCGGTTAATTTTCTTTCGGATCGTACCAGTTGTTGTACCGGTACATTTTCAGACCACTTCCGATGAAATTTTAAGTGGGGTCGGTTAGAAGAGCACCTCGGACAACACGTAGATTAAAGTCGGGAATTTTTTTGTTATTTTTTGCATAGGACGCACCGTTCTCGAGATATTTGCATTTTTATTTTTTGAAGATATTTTTATGGAATAGTGGCGATAGCGGTTAATTTTCTTTCGGATCGTACCAGTTGTTGTACCGGTACGTTTTCAGACCACTTCCGATGGAATTTTAAGTGGGGTCGGTTAGAAGAGCACCTCGGACAACACGTAGATTAAAGTCAGGAATTTTTTTGTTATTTTTTGCATAGGACGCACCGTTCTCGAGATATTTGCATTTTTATTTTTTGAAGATATTTTTATGGAATAGTGGCGATAGCGGTTAATTTTCTTTCGGATCGTACCAGTTGTTGTACCGGTACGTTTTCAGACCACTTCCGATGGAATTTTAAGTGGGGTCGGTTAGAAGAGCACCTCGGACAACACGTAGATTAAAGTCAGGAATTTTTTTGTTATTTTTTGCATAGGACGCACCGTTCTCGAGATATTTGCATTTTTATTTTTTGAAGATATTTTTATGGAATAGTGGCGATAGCGGTTAATTTTCTTTCGGATCGTACCAGTTGTTGTACCGGTACTTTTTCAGACCACTTCCGATGAAATTTTAAGTGGGGTCGGTTAGAAGAGCACCTCGGACAACACGTAGATTAAAGTCAGGAATTTTTTTGTTATTTTTTGCATAGGACGCACCGTTCTCGAGATATTTGCATTTTTATTTTTTGAAGATATTTTTATGGAATAGTGGCGATAGCGGTTAATTTTCTTTCGGATCGTACCAGTTGTTGTACCGGTACGTTTTTCAGACCACTTCCGATGAAATTTTAAGTGGGGTCGGTTAGAAGAGCACCTCGGACAACGTAGATTAAAGTCGGGAATTTTTTTGTTATTTTTTGCATAGGACGCACCGTTCTCGAGATATTTGCATTTTTATTTTTTGAAGATATTTTTATGGAATAGTGGCGATAGCGGTTAATTTTCTTTCGGATCGTACCAGTTGTTGTACCGGTACGTTTTCAGACCACTTCCGATGAAATTTTAAGTGGGGTCGGTTAGAAGAGCACCTCGGACAACAGGTAGATTAAAGTCGGGAATTTTTTTGTTATTTTTTGCATAGGACGCACCGTTCTCGAGATATTTTCATTTTTATTTTTTGAAGATATTTTTATGGAATAGTGGCGATAGCGGTTAATTTTCTTTCGGATCGTACCAGTTGTTGTACCGTTACTTTTTCAGACCACTTCCGATGAAATTTTAAGTGGGGTCGGTTAGAAGAGCACCTCGGACAACACGTAGATTAAAGTCGGCAATTTTTTTTGTTATTTTTTGCATAGGACGCACCGTTCTCGAGATATTTGCATTTTTATTTTTTGAAGATATTTTTATGGAATAGTGGCGATAGCGGTTAATTTTCTTTCGGATCGTACCAGTTGTTGTACCGGTACATTTTCAGACCACTTCCGATGAAATTTTAAGTGGGGTCGGTTAGAAGAGCACCTCGGACAACAGGTAGATTAAAGTCGGGAATTTTTTTGTTATTTTTTGCATAGGACGCACCGTTCTCGAGATATTTGCATTTTTATTTTTTGAAGATATTTTTATGGAATAGTGGCGATAGCGGTTAATTTTCTTTCGGATCATACCAGTTGTTGTACCGGTAAGTTTTCAGACCACTTCCAAAGGAATTTAAGTGGGGTCGGTTAGAAGAGCACCTCGGACAACACGTAGATTAAAGTCGGGAATTTTTTTGTTATTTTTTGCATAGGACGCACCGTTCTCGAGATATTTGCATTTTTATTTTTTGAAGATATTTTTATGGAATAGTGGCGATAGCGGTTAATTTTCTTTCGGATCGTACCAGTTGTTGTACCGGTACGTTTTCAGACCTATTCCGATGGAATTTTAAGTGGGGTCGGTTAGAAGAGCACCTCGGACAACACGTAGATTAAAGTCAGGAATTTTTTTGTTATTTTTTGCATAGGACGCACCGTTCTCGAGATATTTGCATTTTAATTTTTTGAAGATATTTTTATGGAATAGTGGCGATAGCGGTTAATTTTCTTTCGGATCGTACCAGTTGTTGTACCGGTACATTTTCAGACCACTTCCGATGAAATTTTAAGTGGGGTCGGTTAGAAGAGCACCTCGGACAACACGTAGATTAAAGTCGGGAATTTTTTTGTTATTTTTTGCATAGGACGCACCGTTCTCGAGATATTTGCATTTTTATTTTTTGAAGATATTTTTATGGAATAGTGGCGATAGCGGTTAATTTTCTTTCGGATCGTACCAGTTGTTGTACCGGTACATTTTCAGACCACTTCCGATGAAATTTTAAGTGGGGTCGGTTAGAAGAGCACCTCGGACAACACGTAGATTAAAGTCGGGAATTTTTTTGTTATTTTTTGCATAGGACGCACCGTTCTCGAGATATTTGCATTTTTATTTTTTGAAGATATTTTTATGGAATAGTGGCGATAGCGGTTAATTTTCTTTCGGATCGTACCAGTTGTTGTACCGGTACGTTTTTCAGACCACTTCCGATGGAATTTTAAGTGGGGTCGGTTAGAAGAGCACCTCGGACAACAGGTAGATTAAAGTCGGGAATTTTTTTGTTATTTTTTGCATAGGACGCACCGTTCTCGAGATATTTGCATTTTTATTTTTTGAAGATATTTTTATGGAATAGTGGCGATAGCGGTTAATTTTCTTTCGGATCGTACCAGTTGTTGTACCGGTACGTTTTCAGACCACTTCCGATGAAATTTTAAGTGGGGTCGGTTAGAAGAGCACCTCGGACAACACGTAGATTAAAGTCGGGAATTTTTTTGTTATTTTTTGCATAGGACGCACCGTTCTCGAGATATTTGCATTTTTATTTTTTGAAGATATTTTTATGGAATAGTGGCGATAGCGGTTAATTTTCTTTCGGATCGTACCAGTTGTTGTACCGGTACGTTTTTCAGACCACTTCCGATGAAATTTTAAGTGGGGTCGGTTAGAAGAGCACCTCGGACAACACGTAGATTAAAGTCATGAATTTTTTTGTTATTTTTTGCATAGGACGCACCGTTCTCGAGATATTTTCATTTTTATTTTTTGAAGATATTTTTATGGAATAGTGGCGATAGCGGTTAATTTTCTTTCGGATCGTACCAGTTGTTGTACCGGTACGTTTTCAGACCACTTCCGATGAAATTTTAAGTGGGGTCGGTTAGAAGAGCACCTCGGACAACACGTAGATTAAAGTCGGGAATTTTTTTGTTATTTTTTGCATAGGACGCACCGTTCTCGAGATATTTTCATTTTTATTTTTTGAAGATATTTTTATGGAATAGTGGCGATAGCGGTTAATTTTCTTTCGGATCGTACCAGTTGTTGTACCGGTACTTTTTCAGACCACTTCCGATGAAATTTTAAGTGGGGTCGGTTAGAAGAGCACCTCGGACAACACGTAGATTAAAGTCGGGAATTTTTTTGTTATTTTTTGCATAGGACGCACCGTTCTCGAGATATTTGCATTTTTATTTTTTGAAGATATTTTTATGGAATAGTGGCGATAGCGGTTAATTTTCTTTCGGATCGTACCAGTTGTTGTACCGGTACTTTTTCAGACCACTTCCGATGAAATTTTAAGTGGGGTCGGTTAGAAGAGCACCTCGGACAACACGTAGATTAAAGTCAGGAATTTTTTTGTTATTTTTTGCATAGGACGCACCGTTCTCGAGATATTTGCATTTTTATTTTTTGAAGATATTTTTATGGAATAGTGGCGATAGCGGTTAATTTTCTTTCGGATCGTACCAGTTGTTGTACCGGTACGTTTTCAGACCACTTCCGATGAAATTTTAAGTGGGGTCGGTTAGAAGAGCACCTCGGACAACACGTAGATTAAAGTCGGGAATTTTTTTGTTATTTTTTGCATAGGACGCACCGTTCTCGAGATATTTGCATTTTTATTTTTTGAAGATATTTTTATGGAATAGTGGCGATAGCGGTTAATTTTCTTTCGGATCGTACCAGTTGTTGTACCGGTACGTTTTCAGACCACTTCCGATGAAATTTTAAGTGGGGTCGGTTAGAAGAGCACCTCGGACAACACGTAGATTAAAGTCGGGAATTTTTTTGTTATTTTTTGCATAGGACGCACCGTTCTCGAGATATTTGCATTTTTATTTTTTGAAGATATTTTTATGGAATAGTGGCGATAGCGGTTAATTTTCTTTCGGATCGTACCAGTTGTTGTACCGGTACGTTTTCAGACCACTTCCGATGAAATTTTAAGTGGGGTCGGTTAGAAGAGCACCTCGGACAACACGTAGATTAAAGTCGGGAATTTTTTTGTTATTTTTTGCATAGGACGCACCGTTCTCGAGATATTTGCATTTTTTTTTTTTTGAAGATATTTTTATGGAATAGTGGCGATAGCGGTTAATTTTCTTTCGGATCGTACCAGTTGTTGTACCGGTACGTTTTCAGACCACTTCCGATGAAATTTTAAGTGGGGTCGGTTAGAAGAGCACCTCGGACAACACGTAGATTAAAGTCGGGAATTTTTTTGTTATTTTTTGCATAGGACGCACCGTTCTCGAGATATTTGCATTTTTATTTTTTGAAGATATTTTTATGGAATAGTGGCGATAGCGGTTAATTTTCTTTCGGATCGTACCAGTTGTTGTACCGGTACGTTTTCAGACCACTTCCGATGGAATTTTAAGTGGGGTCGGTTAGAAGAGCACCTCGGACAACACGTAGATTAAAGTCAGGAATTTTTTTGTTATTTTTTGCATAGGACGCACCGTTCTCGAGATATTTGCATTTTTATTTTTTGAAGATATTTTTATGGAATAGTGGCGATAGCGGTTAATTTTCTTTCGGATCGTACCAGTTGTTGTACCGGTACGTTTTCAGACCACTTCCGATGGATTTTAAGTGGGGTCGGTTAGAAGAGCACCTCGGACAACACGTAGATTAAAGTCAGGAATTTTTTTGTTATTTTTTGCATAGGACGCACCGTTCTCGAGATATTTGCATTTTTATTTTTTGAAGATATTTTTATGGAATAGTGGCGATAGCGGTTAATTTTCTTTCGGATCGTACCAGTTGTTGTACCGGTACGTTTTCAGACCACTTCCGATGAAATTTTAAGTGGGGTCGGTTAGAAGAGCACCTCGGACAACAGGTAGATTAAAGTCATGAATTTTTTTGTTATTTTTTGCATAGGACGCACCTTTCTCGAGATATTTGCATTTTTATTTTTTGAAGATATTTTTATGGAATAGTGGCGATAGCGGTTAATTTTCTTTCGGATCGTACCAGTTGTTGTACCGGTACGTTTTCAGACCACTTCCGTTGAAATTTTAAGTGGGGTCGGTTAGAAGAGCACCTCGGACAACACGTAGATTAAAGTCAGGAATTTTTTTGTTATTTTTTGCATAGGACGCACCGTTCTCGAGATATTTGCATTTTTATTTTTTGAAGATATTTTTATGGAATAGTGGCGATAGCGGTTAATTTTCTTTCGGATCGTACCAGTTGTTGTACCGGTACGTTTTTCAGACCACTTCCGATGGAAATTTTAAGTGGGGTCGGTTAGAAGAGCACCTCGGACAACACGTAGATTAAAGTCGGGAATTTTTTTGTTATTTTTTGCATAGGACGCACCGTTCTCGAGATATTTGCATTTTTATTTTTTGAAGATATTTTTATGGAATAGTGGCGATAGCGGTTAATTTTCTTTCGGATCGTACCAGTTGTTGTACCGGTACGTTTTCAGACCACTTCCGATGAAATTTTAAGTGGGGTCGGTTAGAAGAGCACCTCGGACAACACGTAGATTAAAGTCGGGAATTTTTTTGTTATTTTTTGCATAGGACGCACCGTTTTGGAGATATTTGCATTTTTATTTTTTGAAGATATTTTTATGGAATAGTGGCGATAGCGGTTAATTTTCTTTCGGATCGTACCAGTTGTTGTACCGGTACGTTTTCAGACCACTTCCGATGAAATTTTAAGTGGGGTCGGTTAGAAGAGCACCTCGGACAACACGTAGATTAAAGTCAGGAATTTTTTTGTTATTTTTTGCATAGGACGCACCGTTCTCGAGATATTTGCATTTTTATTTTTTGAAGATATTTTTATGGAATAGTGGCGATAGCGGTTAATTTTCTTTCGGATCGTACCAGTTGTTGTACCGGTACGTTTTCAGACCACTTCCGATGGAAATTTTAAGTGGGGTCGGTTAGAAGAGCACCTCGGACAACACGTAGATTAAAGTCAGGAATTTTTTTGTTATTTTTTGCATAGGACGCACCGTTCTCGAGATATTTGCATTTTTATTTTTTGAAGATATTTTTATGGAATAGTGGCGATAGCGGTTAATTTTCTTTCGGATCGTACCAGTTGTTGTACCGGTACGTTTTTCAGACCACTTCCGATGAAATTTTAAGTGGGGTCGGTTAGAAGAGCACCTCGGACAACGAGTAGATTAAAGTCAGGAATTTTTTTGTTATTTTTTGCATAGGACGCACCGTTCTCGAGATATTTGCATTTTTATTTTTTGAAGATATTTTTATGGAATAGTGGCGATAGCGGTTAATTTTCTTTCGGATCGTACCAGTTGTTGTACCGGTACGTTTTCAGACCACTTCCGATGAAATTTTAAGTGGGGTCGGTTAGAAGAGCACCTCGGACAACACGTAGATTAAAGTCAGGAATTTTTTTGTTATTTTTTGCATAGGACGCACCGTTCTCGAGATATTTGCATTTTTATTTTTTGAAGATATTTTTATGGAATAGTGGCGATAGCGGTTAATTTTCTTTCGGATCGTACCAGTTGTTGTACCGGTACGTTTTCAGACCACTTCCGATGAAATTTTTAAGTGGGGTCGGTTAGAAGAGCACCTCGGACAACACGTAGATTAAAGTCAGGAATTTTTTTGTTATTTTTTGCATAGGACGCACCGTTCTCGAGATATTTGCATTTTTATTTTTTGAAGATATTTTTATGGAATAGTGGCGATAGCGGTTAATTTTCTTTCGGATCGTACCAGTTGTTGTACCGGTACGTTTTTCAGACCACTTCCGATGAAATTTTAAGTGGGGTCGGTTAGAAGAGCACCTCGGACAACACGTAGATTAAAGTCGGAAATTTTTTTTGTTATTTTTTGCATAGGACCCACCGTTCTCGAGATATTTGCATTTTTATTTTTTGAAGATATTTTTATGGAATAGTGGCGATAGCGGTTAATTTTCTTTCGGATCGTACCAGTTGTTGTACCGGTACGTTTTCAGACCACTTCCGATGAAATTTTAAGTGGGGTCGGTTAGAAGAGCACCTCGGACAAAAGGTAGATTAAAGTCGGGAATTTTTTTGTTATTTTTTGCATAGGACGCACCGTTCTCGAGATATTTGCATTTTTATTTTTTGAAGATATTTTTATGGAATAGTGGCGATAGCGGTTAATTTTCTTTCGGATCGTACCAGTTGTTGTACCGGTACGTTTTCAGACCACTTCCGATGAAATTTTAAGTGGGGTCGGTTAGAAGAGCACCTCGGACAACACGTAGATTAAAGTCGGGAATTTTTTTGTTATTTTTTGCATAGGACGCACCGTTCTCGAGATATTTGCATTTTTATTTTTTGAAGATATTTTTATGGAATAGTGGCGATAGCGGTTAATTTTCTTTCGGATCGTACCAGTTGTTGTACCGGTACGTTTTCAGACCACTTCCGATGAAATTTTAAGTGGGGTCGGTTAGAAGAGCACCTCGGACAACACGTAGATTAAAGTCAGGAATTTTTTTGTTATTTTTTGCATAGGACGCACCGTTCTCGAGATATTTGCATTTTTATTTTTTGAAGATATTTTTATGGAATAGTGGCGATAGCGGTTAATTTTCTTTCGGATCGTACCAGTTGTTGTACCGGTACGTTTTTTCAGACCACTTCCGATGGAAATTTTAAGTGGGGTCGGTTAGAAGAGCACCTCGGACAACACGTAGATTAAAGTCAGGAATTTTTTTGTTATTTTTTGCATAGGACGCACCGTTCTCGAGATATTTGCATTTTTATTTTTTGAAGATATTTTTATGGAATAGTGGCGATAGCGGTTAATTTTCTTTCGGATCGTACCAGTTGTTGTACCGGTACGTTTTCAGACCACTTCCGATGGAAATTTTAAGTGGGGTCGGTTAGAAGAGCACCTCGGACAACACGTAGATTAAAGTCGGGAATTTTTTTGTTATTTTTTGCATAGGACGCACCGTTCTCGAGATATTTGCATTTTTATTTTTTGAAGATATTTTTATGGAATAGTGGCGATAGCGGTTAATTTTCTTTCGGATCGTACCAGTTGTTGTACCGGTACATTTTCAGACCACTTCCGATGAAATTTTAAGTGGGGTCGGTTAGAAGAGCACCTCGGACAAAAGGTAGATTAAAGTCGGGAATTTTTTTGTTATTTTTTGCATAGGACGCACCGTTCTCGAGATATTTGCATTTTTGTTTTTTGAAGATATTTTTATGGAATAGTGGCGATAGCGGTTAATTTTCTTTCGGATCGTACCAGTTGTTGTACCGGTACGTTTTCAGACCACTTCCGATGAAATTTTAAGTGGGGTCGGTTAGAAGAGCACCTCGGACAACACGTAGATTAAAGTCGGGAATTTTTTTGTTATTTTTTGCATAGGACGCACCGTTCTCGAGATATTTGCATTTTTATTTTTTGAAGATATTTTTATGGAATAGTGGCGATAGCGGTTAATTTTCTTTCGGATCGTACCAGTTGTTGTACCGGTACGTTTTCAGACCACTTCCGTTGAAATTTTAAGTGGGGTCGGTTAGAAGAGCACCTCGGACAACACGTAGATTAAAGTCAGGAATTTTTTTGTTATTTTTTGCATAGGACGCACCGTTCTCGAGATATTTGCATTTTTATTTTTTGAAGATATTTTTATGGAATAGTGGCGATAGCGGTTAATTTTCTTTCGGATCGTACCAGTTGTTGTACCGGTACGTTTTTCAGACACTTCCGATGGAATTTTAAGTGGGGTCGGTTAGAAGAGCACCTCGGACAACACGTAGATTAAAGTCAGGAATTTTTTTGTTATTTTTTGCATAGGACGCACCGTTCTCGAGATATTTGCATTTTTATTTTTTGAAGATATTTTTATGGAATAGTGGCGATAGCGGTTAATTTTCTTTCGGATCGTACCAGTTGTTGTACCGGTACGTTTTCAGACCACTTCCGATGGAATTTTAAGTGGGGTCGGTTAGAAGAGCACCTCGGACAACACGTAGATTAAAGTCAGGAATTTTTTTGTTATTTTTTGCATAGGACGCACCGTTCTCGAGATATTTGCATTTTTATTTTTTGAAGATATTTTTATGGAATAGTGGCGATAGCGGTTAATTTTCTTTCGGATCGTACCAGTTGTTGTACCGGTACGTTTTCAGACCACTTCCGATGGAATTTTAAGTGGGGTCGGTTAGAAGAGCACCTCGGACAACACGTAGATTAAAGTCAGGAATTTTTTTGTTATTTTTTGCATAGGACGCACCGTTCTCGAGATATTTGCATTTTTATTTTTTGAAGATATTTTTATGGAATAGTGGCGATAGCGGTTAATTTTCTTTCGGATCGTACCAGTTGTTGTACCGGTACGTTTTCAGACCACTTCCGATGGATTTTTAAGTGGGGTCGGTTAGAAGAGCATCTCGGACAACACGTAGATTAAAGTCGGGAATTTTTTTGTTATTTTTTGCATAGGACGCACCGTTCTCGAGATATTTGCATTTTTATTTTTTGAAGATATTTTTATGGAATAGTGGCGATAGCGGTTAATTTTTTTTCGGATCGTACCAGTTGTTGTACCGGTACGTTTTTAGACCTTTTCCGATGGAATTTTAAGTGGGGTCGGTTAGAAGAGCACCTCGGACAACAGGTAGATTAAAGTCGGGAATTTTTTTGTTATTTTTTGCATAGGACGCACCGTTCTCGAGATATTTGCATTTTTATTTTTTGAAGATATTTTTATGGAATAGTGGCGATAGCGGTTAATTTTCTTTCGGATCGTACCAGTTGTTGTACCGGTACGTTTTCAGACCTCTTCCGATGGAATTTTAAGTGGGGTCGGTTAGAAGAGCACCTCGGACAACACGTAGATTAAAGTCGGGAATTTTTTTGTTATTTTTTGCATAGGACGCACCGTTCTCGAGATATTTGCATTTTTATTTTTTGAAGATATTTTTATGGAATAGTGGCGATAGCGGTTAATTTTCTTTCGGATCGTACCAGTTGTTGTACCGGTACATTTTCAGACCACTTCCGATGAAATTTTAAGTGGGGTCGGTTAGAAGAGCACCTCGGACAACACGTAGATTAAAGTCGGGAATTTTTTTGTTATTTTTTGCATAGGACGCACCGTTCTCGAGATATTTGCATTTTTATTTTTTGAAGATATTTTTATGAAATAGTGGCGATAGCGGTTAATTTTCTTTCGGATCGTACCGGTTGCAGTACCGGTACATTTTCATACCTCTTCCGATGGATTTTTAAGTGGGGTCGGTTAGAAGAGCATCTCGGACAACACGTAGATTAAAGTCGGGAATTTTTTTGTTATTTTTTGCATAGGACGCACCGTTCTCGAGATATTTGCATTTTTATTTTTTGAAGATATTTTTATGGAATAGTGGCGATAGCGGTTAATTTTCTTTCGGATCGTACCAGTTGTTGTACCGGTACATTTTCAGACCACTTCCGATGAAATTTTAAGTGGGGTCGGTTAGAAGAGCACCTCGGACAACACGTAGATTAAAGTCGGGAATTTTTTTGTTATTTTTTGCATAGGACGCACCGTTCTCGAGATATTTGCATTTTTATTTTTTGAAGATATTTTTATGGAATAGTGGCGATAGCGGTTAATTTTCTTTCGGATCGTACCAGTTTTTGTACCGGTACGTTTTCAGACCACTTCCGTTGAAATTTTAAGTGGGGTCGGTTAGAAGAGCACCTCGGGCAACACGTAGATTAAAGTCGGGAATTTTTTTTGTTATTTTTTGCATAGGACGCACCGTTCTCGAGATATTTGCATTTTTATTTTTTGAAGATATTTTTATGGAATAGTGGCGATAGCGGTTAATTTTCTTTCGGATCGTACCAGTTGTTGTACCGGTACGTTTTCAGACCACTTCCGATGAAATTTTAAGTGGGGTCGGTTAGAAGAGCACCTCGGACAACAGGTAGATTAAAGTCGGGAATTTTTTTGTTATTTTTTGCATAGGACGCACCGTTCTCGAGATATTTGCATTTTTATTTTTTGAAGATATTTTTATGGAATAGTGGCGATAGCGGTTAATTTTCTTTCGGATCGTACCAGTTGTTGTACCGGTACATTTTCAGACCACTTCCGATGAAATTTTAAGTGGGGTCGGTTAGAAGAGCACCTCGGACAACACGTAGATTAAAGTCGGGAATTTTTTTGTTATTTTTTGCATAGGACGCACCGTTCTCGAGATATTTGCATTTTTATTTTTTGAAGATATTTTTATGGAATAGTGGCGATAGCGGTTAATTTTCTTTCGGATCGTACAGGTTAAGGTACTGGTACGTTTTCAGACCACTTCCGATGGATTTTTAAGTGGGGTCGGTTAGAAGAGCACCTCGGACAACACGTAGATTAAAGTCGGGAATTTTTTTGTTATTTTTTGCATAGGACGCACCGTTCTCGAGATATTTGCATTTTTATTTTTTGAAGATATTTTTATGGAATAGTGGCGATAGCGGTTAATTTTCTTTCGGATCGTACCAGTTGTTGTACCGGTACGTTTTCAGACCACTTCCGATGAAATTTTAAGTGGGGTCGGTTAGAAGAGCACCTCGGACAACACGTAGATTAAAGTCGGGAATTTTTTTGTTATTTTTTGCATAGGACGCACCGTTCTCGAGATATTTGCATTTTTATTTTTTGAAGATATTTTTATGGAATAGTGGCGATAGCGGTTAATTTTCTTTCGGATCGTACCAGTTGTTGTACCGGTACTTTTTCAGACCACTTCCGATGAAATTTTAAGTGGGGTCGGTTAGAAGAGCACCTCGGACAACACGTAGATTAAAGTCGGGAATTTTTTTGTTATTTTTTGCATAGGACGCACCGTTCTCGAGATATTTGCATTTTTATTTTTTGAAGATATTTTTATGGAATAGTGGCGATAGCGGTTAATTTTCTTTCGGATCGTACCAGTTGTTGTACCGGTACATTTTCAGACCACTTCCGATGGATTTTTAAGTGGGGTCGGTTAGAAGAGCACCTCGGACAACACGTAGATTAAAGTCGGGAATTTTTTTGTTATTTTTTGCATAGGACGCACCGTTCTCGAGATATTTGCATTTTTATTTTTTGAAGATATTTTTATGGAATAGTGGCGATAGCGGTTCATTTTCTTTCGGATCGTACTAGTTGTTGTACCGGTACATTTTCAGACCACTTCCGATGGATTTTTAAGTGGGGTCGGTTAGAAGAGCATCTCGGACAACACGTAGATTAAAGTCGGGAATTTTTTTGTTATTTTTTGCATAGGACGCACCGTTCTCGAGATATTTGCATTTTTATTTTTTGAAGATATTTTTATGGAATAGTGGCGATAGCGGTTCATTTTCTTTCGGATCGTACCAGTTGTTGTACCGGTACGTTTTCAGACCACTTCCGATGGAATTTTAAGTGGGGTCGGTTAGAAGAGCACCTCGGACAACAGGTAGATTAAAGTCGGGAATTTTTTTGTTATTTTTTGCATAGGACGCACCGTTCTCGAGATATTTGCATTTTTATTTTTTGAAGATATTTTTATGGAATAGTGGCGATAGCGGTTAATTTTCTTTCGGATCGTACCAGTTGTTGTACCGGTACGTTTTCAGACCACTTCCGATGAAATTTTAAGTGGGGTCGGTTAGAAGAGCACCTCGGACAACACGTAGATTAAAGTCGGGAATTTTTTTGTTATTTTTTGCATAGGACGCACCGTTCTCGAGATATTTTCATTTTTATTTTTTGAAGATATTTTTATGGAATAGTGGCGATAGCGGTTAATTTTCTTTCGGATCGTACCAGTTGTTGTACCGGTACATTTTCAGACCACTTCCGATGAAATTTTAAGTGGGGTCGGTTAGAAGAGCACCTCGGACAACACGTAGATTAAAGTCGGGAATTTTTTTGTTATTTTTTGCATAGGACGCACCGTTCTCGAGATATTTGCATTTTTATTTTTTGAAGATATTTTTATGGAATAGTGGCGATAGCGGTTAATTTTCTTTCGGATCGTACCAGTTGTTGTACCGGTACTTTTTCAGACCACTTCCGATGAAATTTTAAGTGGGGTCGGTTAGAAGAGCACCTCGGACAACACGTAGATTAAAGTCAGGAATTTTTTTGTTATTTTTTGCATAGGACGCACCGTTCTCGAGATATTTGCATTTTTATTTTTTGAAGATATTTTTATGGAATAGTGGCGATAGCGGTTAATTTTCTTTCGGATCGTACCAGTTGTTGTACCGGTACATTTTCAGACCACTTCCGATGGAAATTTTAAGTGGGGTCGGTTAGAAGAGCACCTCGGACAACACGTAGATTAAAGTCAGGAATTTTTTTGTTATTTTTTGCATAGGACGCACCGTTCTCGAGATATTTGCATTTTTATTTTTTGAAGATATTTTTATGGAATAGTGGCGATAGCGGTTAATTTTCTTTCGGATCGTACCAGTTGTTGTACCGGTACGTTTTCAGACCACTTCCGATGAAATTTTAAGTGGGGTCGGTTAGAAGAGCACCTCGGACAACACGTAGATTAAAGTCAGGAATTTTTTTGTTATTTTTTGCATAGGACGCACCGTTCTCGAGATATTTGCATTTTTATTTTTTGAAGATATTTTTATGGAATAGTGGCGATAGCGGTTAATTTTCTTTCGGATCGTACCAGTTGTTGTACCGGTACGTTTTCAGACCACTCCCGATGGAATTTTACGTGGGGTCGGTTAGAAGAGCACCTCGGACAACGAGTAGATTAAAGTCAGGAATTTTTTTGTTATTTTTTGCATAGGACGCACCGTTCTCGAGATATTTGCATTTTTATTTTTTGAAGATATTTTTATGGAATAGTGGCGATAGCGGTTAATTTTCTTTCGGATCGTACCAGTTGTTGTACCGGTACATTTTCAGACCACTTCCGATGAAATTTTAAGTGGGGTCGGTTAGAAGAGCACCTCGGACAACACGTAGATTAAAGTCAGGAATTTTTTTGTTATTTTTTGCATAGGACGCACCGTTCTCGAGATATTTGCATTTTTATTTTTTGAAGATATTTTTATGGAATAGTGGCGATAGCGGTTAATTTTCTTTCGGATCGTACCAGTTGTTGTACCGGTACGTTTTCAGACCACTTCCGAAGGAATTTAAGTGGGGTCGGTTAGAAGAGCACCTCGGACAACACGTAGATTAAAGTCAGGAATTTTTTTGTTATTTTTTGCATAGGACGCACCGTTCTCGAGATATTTGCATTTTTATTTTTTGAAGATATTTTTATGGAATAGTGGCGATAGCGGTTAATTTTCTTTCGGATCGTACCAGTTGTTGTACCGGTACGTTTTCAGACCACTTCCGATGAAATTTTAAGTGGGGTCGGTTAGAAGAGCACCTCGGACAACACGTAGATTAAAGTCAGGAATTTTTTTGTTATTTTTTGCATAGGACGCACCGTTCTCGAGATATTTGCATTTTTATTTTTTGAAGATATTTTTATGGAATAGTGGCGATAGCGGTTAATTTTCTTTCGGATCGTACCAGTTGTTGTACCGGTACATTTTCAGACCACTTCCGATGAAATTTTAAGTGGGGTCGGTTAGAAGAGCACCTCGGACAACACGTAGATTAAAGTCGGGAATTTTTTTGTTATTTTTTGCATAGGACGCACCGTTCTCGAGATATTTGCATTTTTATTTTTTGAAGATATTTTTATGGAATAGTGGCGATAGCGGTTAATTTTCTTTCGGATCGTACCAGTTGTTGTACCGGTACGTTTTCAGACCGCTTCCGATGATTTTAAGTGGGGTCGGTTAGAAGAGCACCTCGGACAACAGGTAGATTAAAGTCGAGAATTTTTTTTGTTATTTTTTGCATAGGACGCACCGTTCTCGAGATATTTGCATTTTTATTTTTTGAAGATATTTTTATGGAATAGTGGCGATAGCGGTTAATTTTCTTTCGGATCGTACCAGTTGTTGTACCGGTACGTTTTAAGACCTCTTCCTATTTAATTTTAAGTGGGGTCGGTTAGAAGAGCACCTCGGACAACACGTAGATTAAAGTCAGGAATTTTTTTGTTATTTTTTGCATAGGACGCACCGTTCTCGAGATATTTGCATTTTTATTTTTTGAAGATATTTTTATGGAATAGTGGCGATAGCGGTTAATTTTCTTTCGGATCGTACCAGTTGTTGTACCGGTACGTTTTCAGACCACTTCCGATGGAATTTTAAGTGGGGTCGGTTAGAAGAGCACCTCGGACAACACGTAGATTAAAGTCAGGAATTTTTTTGTTATTTTTTGCATAGGACGCACCGTTCTCGAGATATTTGCATTTTTATTTTTTGAAGATATTTTTATGGAATAGTGGCGATAGCGGTTAATTTTCTTTCGGATCGTACCGGTTGAAGTACCGGTACGTTTTCATACTTCTTCCGATGGATTTTTAAGTGGGGTCGGTTAGAAGAGCATCTCGGACAACACGTAGATTAAAGTCGGGAATTTTTTTGTTATTTTTTGCATAGGACGCACCGTTCTCGAGATATTTGCATTTTTATTTTTTGAAGATATTTTTATGGAATAGTGGCGATAGCGGTTAATTTTCTTTCGGATCGTACCAGTTGTTGTACCGGTACTTTTTCAGACCACTTCCGATGAAATTTTAAATGGGGTCGGTTAGAAGAGCACCTCGGACAACACGTAGATTAAAGTCAGGAATTTTTTTGTTATTTTTTGCATAGGACGCACCGTTCTCGAGATATTTGCATTTTTATTTTTTGAAGATATTTTTATGGAATAGTGGCGATAGCGGTTAATTTTCTTTCGGATCGTACCAGTTGTTGTACCGGTACATTTTCAGACCACTTCCGATGAAATTTTAAGTGGGGTCGGTTAGAAGAGCACCTCGGACAACACGTAGATTAAAGTCGGGAATTTTTTTGTTATTTTTTGCATAGGACGCACCGTTCTCGAGATATTTGCATTTTTATTTTTTGAAGATATTTTTATGGAATAGTGGCGATAGCGGTTAATTTTCTTTCGGATCGTACCAGTTGTTGTACCGGTACGTTTTCAGACCACTTCCGATGAAATTTTAAGTGGGGTCGGTTAGAAGAGCACCTCGGACAACACGTAGATTAAAGTCGGGAATTTTTTATTTATTTTTTGCATAGGACGCACCGTTCTCGAAATATTTGCATTTTTATTTTTTGAAGATATTTTTATGGAATAGTGGCGATAGCGGTTAATTTTCTTTCGGATCGTACCAGTTGTTGTACCGGTACGTTTTCAGACCACTTCCGATGGAATTTTAAGTGGGGTCGGTTAGAAGAGCACCTCGGACAACACGTAGATTAAAGTCGGGAATTTTTTTGTTATTTTTTGCATAGGACGCACCGTTCTCGAGATATTTGCATTTTTATTTTTTGAAGATATTTTTATGGAATAGTGGCGATAGCGGTTAATTTTCTTTCAGATCGTACCAGTTGTTGTACCGGTATTTTTTCAGACCTCTTCCGATTTAATTTTAAGTGGGGTCGGTTAGAAGAGCACCTCGGACAACACGTAGATTAAAGTCGGGAATTTTTTTGTTATTTTTTGCATAGGACGCACCGTTTTTGAGATATTTGCATTTTTATTTTTTGAAGATATTTTTATGGAATAGTGGCGATAGCGGTTAATTTTCTTTCGGATCGTACCAGTTGTTGTACCGGTACGTTTTCAGACCTCTTCCGATGGAATTTTAAGTGGGGTCGGTTAGAAGAGCACCTGGGACAACACGTAGATTAAAGTCGGGAATTTTTTTTTTTTTTTTTTTGCATAGGACGCACCGTTCTCGAGATATTTGCATTTTTATTTTTTGAAGATATTTTTATGGAATAGTGGCGATAGCGGTTAATTTTCTTTCGGATCGTACCAGTTGTTGTACCGGTACGTTTTCAGAACTCTTCCGATGGAATTTTAAGTGGGGTCGGTTGGAAGTGCACCCCGTAGGACACGTAGATTAAAGTCGGGAATTTTTTTGTTATTTTTTGCATAGGACGCACCGTTCTCGAGATATTTGCATTTTTATTTTTTGAAGATATTTTTATGGAATAGTGGCGATAGCGGTTAATTTTCTTTCGGATCGTACCGATTGCAGTACCGGTACGTTTTCAGACCTGTTCCGATGGAATTTTAAGTGGGGTCGGTTAGAAGAGCACCTCGGACAACACGTAGATTAAAGTCGGGAATTTTTTTGTTACTTTTTGCATAGGACGCACCGTTTTCGAGATATTTTCATTTTTATTTTTTGAAGATATTTTTATGGAATAGTGGCGATAGCGGTTAATTTTCTTTCGGATCGTACCAGTTGTTGTACCGGTACATTTTCAGACCACTTCCGATGAAATTTTAAGTGGGGTCGGTTAGAAGAGCACCTCGGACAACACGTAGATTAAAGTCGGGAATTTTTTTGTTATTTTTTGCATAGGACGCACCGTTCTCGAGATATTTTCATTTTTATTTTATGAAGATATTTTTATGGAATAGTGGCGATAGCGGTTAATTTTCTTTCGGATCGTACCTGTTGTACCGGTACGTTTTCAGAACTCTTCCGATGGAATTTTAAGTGGGGTCGGTTGGAAGTGCACTTCGGACAACACGTAGATTAAAGTCGGGAATTTTTTTGTTATTTTTTGCATAGGACGCACCGTTCTCGAGATATTTTCATTTTTATTTTTTGAAGATATTTTTATGGAATAGTGGCGATAGCGGTTAATTTTCTTTCGGATCGTACCAGTTGTACGGTATTTTCAGACCTCTTCCGATGGAAATTTAAGTGGGGTCGGTTAGAAGAGCACCTCGGACAACACGTAGATTAAAGTCATGAATTTTTTTGTTATTTTTTGCATAGGACGCACCGTTTTCGAGATATTTTCATTTTTATTTTTTGAAGATATTTTTATGAATAGTGCGATAGCTTAATTTTCTTTCGGATCGTACCATTACCGGTACGTTTTCAGACCACTTCCGATATTTTAAGTGTCGGTTAGAAGAGCACCTCGAGCAACACGTAGATTAAATTCAGGAATTTTTTTGTAATTTTTTGCATAGGACGCACCGTTCTCGAGATATTTGCATTTTTATTTTTTGAAGATATTTTTGTGGAATAGTGGCGATAGCGGTTAATTTTCTTTCGGATCGTACCAGTTGTTGTACCGGTACATTTTCAGACCACTTCGATGAAATTTTAATGGGGTCGGTTAGAAGAGCACATCGGACAACACGTAGATTAAAGTCGGGAATTTTTTTGTTACTTTTTGCATAGGACGCACCGTTTTCGAGATATTTTCATTTTTATTTTATGAAGATATTTTTCTATTTGTGGCGATAGCACATATTTCTCTCGGATCGTAGCAGTTCCATTTTCAGAACTCTGATGAAATTAAGTTTTAAACATATCAACAACAGTATGAAAATTAATATGTTTTATTCGTAAGGCACTTATTACAATGTGCATGTCGCATTATAGAAAATATTTTTACGAAGAAACATAATGCAAAATGCATTTTTTTAAATATGTTTCAAAGCGGATAACGACATTCCTGATGTTTAAACATTATTTGAGAACAAATACTGTAGTTGATATGTCCAATAAAGCTTTTTTTTTTTCTTGCACCGGCAGTGCTTATACTTGTTTTTCGTATTTCTAATAAACTATGGACACACTACAAACGCTTCTTTGGTAGTTTTTTATGTACTCCAAACGGGGAATCTGCTGTACATGTGTTGTCCTTTTACAGTATATGATTTATAACTTCCTTTTGGTGAGTTTCTAATTTTTCATACTTAGGAAAAAGAGCAAAGAACAAATTTTATGCAATTAGAACGATATTTTAGTCTTGAAATTCAGATCTTTTTTTAATATAACTATTGTTTTTTTTGTGTATCATATTCAATGTATGGCACCATTAATTTATATGTACTCAAAGCATCTAGGAAAAATATTTATATTTTATTAAAGTTTGCACTTACTATATATTCCTTACTTATAACAGTTTCAACATAGCATCTCATTACAAATTTTCTTCAGGGCAATTCTGGTTGCTTATTGGCTATCGTAAATAATGAACGGCAATGCATTAAATTTCGTGATTTTTTATATTTATGAAAAACAAAAAGCTGAATTAGCAGGAGAAGCTGCTTAACAGCTTTAGTTTTGTTGAATGTTATCTACATAAATACAAATAACAGGGATTTTACAACATTGAGTTACAAACATAGATACCTGAAAGGGAAAATTTAAGAACATCCACGCTACGTAGCTATGATGCTCAATTCTAACTACGCGCGTTTTACGACCATAAAAATGAACGGATATAATAATATTAGCAAGAGATACAGTTTAAGAAACTTTGACAGAAGTAGGGAGTTTTTAGTTCGAATGTCAGGATAACATTTGTGTTGATTACTCTTCTGTCTCTTAAAAATGACATTCATGATTTCAGGTTTTTTAATTAAGTGTTAATAAACTCACATACATAAAAATAAATTGTTGTATCTATATACCAAAGTTAATCATATAGCAATCATTCAATCAAATTGTTTCCAATTTAAATTCAGGGTACTTTGGTATTATTCAGGTGACCATGAATAATAGCCAAATATAACCCTATAATGTTTATATACAATATCCCTAGAGGTAAACTTATATTTTGTGCAAAAATCTTAACTAATTTTTATTAAAAAATAATAATTATATTAATAAAATTTTAATCTACAATTTAAGAAAAAACACAGAATAATATACATTTACCCACCCATTAAGCTTTCTTGCTTTGAGTTTCCTTGGTGAACAAATTTTACTTGGCAATAGGGTCAATAGGATAATACATAAATACCAAACTCAGTAACTTCAGCCAAATGACAAGTAAAAATAGAATTAAACAATTCAATGCATTTTTTTTAATCAATAGTTTAGCGGATCCATGACTTTCCATGACTTTTACTCATTTTACTTGAAAAATCAAGACTTTCCATGACAAAATTAATCCATTGTCTAAATCCATGATTTTCCAGGTGTGCAGGAACCATGTAGAATATTTAATTATTAAATTTAACCATCGAACCATACATCTGAGAACAAGTTTGTAACTAGGAAATCCAAAACAAATATATCTACTATGAAATACATCTACTAGATATGCTTGAGAATATGTTTTATAAAGTAAATCCAAAAGATAGAGTTGATAGGCCCAATAGCTTTTTCTTAAAAAAAAAACGTATATATCTTTTATGTTACGGGTGTGACATCAAATTGATGAATTAAAACCATTTAACAGAAAATAATATTACCTTGGTGTGTATTTTCTTCAACGCCTAAAAAAAAAACAGGATTTGTATGAATCTGAAATGACAATCAACAAAAGTGTGCAACGACAAATGCGGCTGCAATTAATATCGTAAAATATTCATTCCCAAGTGTGGATTATTCAATAAAAATTCAATCGGATTTAGTGTAATTTTTTATTTATTTCACTCAATAGGAAATAAAAAAATAACTGCATATTTGTAACCAGTAAACTTTTAGCATTAATTTAATATATGAACATGTGACTGGAACTAGTTTTCAAATTTGGTCATTGAGTAACTGTTGACATGGAATGGCTGATATATTTTATTTCAGGAGCAAGACAAATAAAAAATTATTTTCTTTTATTATTAAAAAACAGATTTTTCAGAAAATTATTTTTAAATATCTGTTAAAAAAGACTATAATTTACAATTTTTAAAACAGACCCACATATATTTTGGAAATTTCAGTTTAGAACAGGCTTGCAACTGCTGAGGTACTTTCAAAAAGGTGAGAAAAATGACAAATAATACAGAATAAGTGACTATACATTGAGAAAAAAAGAGGTTTTTTTCTCCTCTTGATTACAGATGCTATTATTAAGATTTTTCTATTTATTTTAACTCTAAATCAAATGATTCATGCAAGACATGATTTTAGCATCAAATACAAAAAAGTTAAACATTTTGTTTAACACAACTGAACATTGCTTTTTATTCTAGAAAATCTATAAATTAGAATTGAATACATACAATACATTAATTTTATAATCACAATTTTCTGCATTTATTAATGATGTTTTGAAATATGTACATAGCTAGATTAGAGTATCTAAACAAAAATTGTGAAGAAAAAGAGAAATGTGTAGTTTGACGTAAATTACTTTAATGTATTAAATGTACATTTCAGTACAAATGTAGATTTCAGGAATTTCTTTACGACTTTTTAAAATCACTAAATTCTGGAAACCATATGACTAATTACATTTTAATAAGAAAAATAAGATTAGAGCATCACATTTTTGGTCTTTTATTAAAATATTTTGTTATTAATTCAGATTTTCTTTTTTCAACAGAAAGATCCGGAAACTAGATCAAACGGAAATCCAGGCAGGGATCCGAAATAGCCCCAAGGGGTGATGGTACTTGGAAAGAGAGGTGGGTAGGAACAGCCAACGGGTGATGTACTTGTAAGACGTCATTGCATTCGCCAAGTTTTTCCCTCCCACCAGTAGGTGTCCAACCAACGATTCAATAATGTACGTACTCAAGGTCATTTGCCAACCTACGAGAGCCGCACATGCATAATAATATAGAAGGTTTCTATTAGGTTATGAGTGATTGTAGCGCTTGCACTAATAACGAAATACGGTTCAGTACATTGTCGGAACCTGTGATACACCATGAAAAAAGTGACTAAAAGTGATCAAATGTAAAAAAAGTGACTAAAGGTGAAAAAAGTGACGGAATTGCAAGCCTGACATATATATAATACTGTACTACTATAATAATTACTATACTTAATTATACTAATACTTTAAAATTATTTTCTGTAAACTACCCACAAATTTATAAAATTTGACAAAATGTGTGTGTTTTTTTTTTTCTTAAATTATAGTAACTTTAGAGAATTTCATTTTTATTTTTAGGTTTCTATTTGGTCGTGTCAAGTGATCGTAGCACTTGCGCTCAGAACAAAATACGGTTCAGTACATTGTCGGAATCCGTGATACCCCATGAAAAAAGAGACCAAAAGTGATTGTTTTCTTAAAAAAGTGATTAAAAGTGATCAATTGTAAAAAAGTGACTAAAGGTGAGAAAAGTGACGGAATTGAAGCCGGTTTAGGATCATCTCTGCTTCACATTGGGATTTAAATCCATTTCATATGGTACAGGGTAACTACCTATCAGACAAATTTCTCTGCCAGAGACGAAAAAATAGGGCAATTTTACTTGGCAGTCAACTCTCATAGAAAATAGAATTTCTAAGAAAATTATGAAATTGAGTGGAATAAAAAAAGTTTTGGTTCAAAATGCTTAAACATACAGAAATTGGAGTAAATTTTCTGGATAAAAGTTTATTTTCCAAGTTTAAATACAAGTGACATTACAGATTTAAAAAAATAAGTATTTAAAATAAAAAACACATTACAAGCAAAAGATTTCACATTTATCAATACAAAATTCAGCGTTTGAAATGTACTCCTGAGAAAATGCTCTTTAACTTGCAAGTAGTGACGCCTCAAAATAACAGGTATGATTTTTCAAAAACCAATCAGAATGTGATGCATTAAAATTGGTTTCCCTGAACAGCTGTCTTTATATAATTGGTAAAGTATAATTATTTACAGGGTATCTGCCAAAATAAAATTTTTCAAATCCATGACTTTAAAAAGCTTTTGTTAAAAGTATATATGAATAAAACTTCTGATGTACATACAAATAAAATATATGCTTTTAGAGAAATTACAGGAATTTCATCATAAAAAACTATAAACTTACTTTATAAGTGTTAATAAACTCACATAAAAATCAATTATTGTATCTACATACCTAAGTTTAATCATATAGCAATTTTTCAATCAAAATGTTTCCAATTTGAATTCAGGGTACTTTGGTATTATCCAGGTGACCATGAATAATAGCCAAATATAACCCTATAATGTTTATATACAATATCCCTAGAGATAAACTTATATTTTGGGCAAAAATCTTAACTAATTTTTATTAAAAAATAATTATTATTATACTAATAAAATTTCAATCTACAATTTAAGAAAAAAAAAAAAAAAAACAGAATAATATCCATTTACCCACCTATTAAGTTTTCTTGGACTGAGTTTCCTTGGCGAACAAATTTTACTTGGCAATAGGGTCAATAGGCTAATAAATAAATACCGGACTCATTAATTTCAGTCAAATGACAAGTAATTATAGAATTAAACAATTCAATGCATTTTTTTAATTGGTAGTTTAGCGGATCAATGACTTTTACTCATTTTGCTTGAAAAATCAAGTCTTTCCATGACAAAATTAATCCATTGTCTAAATCCATGATTTTCTATAGCTTTCCAGGTGCACGGAAACCATGTATTTACTGTTATGAATTAATTGTTAAATGAAAAAAAAAAAAAAGCACCTCTGGACTAACTTCTTCAACAACGGCTTAAAACACAAAATACAGGCAGTATAATATCCATACAAAGCAGCACAGCAATTTGTGAATGAATAAACAGTTAACATACATTTGTGGATGAATAAACATTATCATACATGAATAAATCATAGATAAACTTTAACATTAAAAATTGCTTAACACTGACCATCATTGAGTCTGTATTAGGGTCTGATGAGTACAGATTGAAAAAAAAAAAAAGTCAAAACCATTCAAAGGTCTTTCATGTCTACCAGGAATGTAAGAATTCTGATTATACACAGGTTTGCTGAAACGACATTTTCAGCAAAAAAGTTTTTTATATATGTTGCAAGGCTTTCCTTCAACATGTGTATAGATATTAATCTTTAACAGTTGAAGTAAATCATGATTCTTTCTGTATAGTAAAAAACATGATTTCTCCACAGTATGAGAGAAATGATGAATATTAAAGTTCTATTTTTTTGAAAATGATTTCTTACATATAATACAAGCATATGCTTTCTCCTCAGTCTGGGAAAGAAGATAAACATTTAAGATTATTTTTTGAGAGAATGATTTCTGACATACACTACTAGCATATGGCTTCACCCCAGTGTGGGAACGAAGATGAACATCTAAGTTGCATTTCGAGACAATGATTTATTACATACACTACTAGCATATGGTTTCTCCCCAGTATGGGAACAAAGATGAATACCTAAGCTATATTTCCGAGATAATGATTTCTTACTCAGTACAACCATATGGTTTCTTGACATTGTGGGAATTAAGATGAATATCTAAACTGTGTTTCTGAGAGAATGATTTCTTACATATCATACAAACATATGGCTTCTCCCCAGTGTGGGTACGTAGATGAACATTTAAGTTGTATTTTTGAGAAAATGATTTCTTACATACACTACAAGCATATGGCTTCTCTCCAGTGTGAACACGAAGATGATTATCTAAGTTACGTTTCTGAGAGAATGATTTCTTACAAATCATGCAAGGATATGGTTTCTCCCCAGTGTGGGAATGAAGATGAACATTTAAGAGACATTTTTTAGAGAATGATTTCTTGCATACACTACAAGTATATGGTTTCTCCCCAGTGTGAGAACGAAGATGAACATTTAAATGGACTTTTCGAGAGAAGGATTTTTCACATACACTACAACAATATGGTTTCTCCCCAGTGTGGGAACGAAGATGACTATTTAAGCTGCTTTTGTCAGAGAATGATTTCTTACATATAATACAATCATATGGTTTCTCCCCAGTGTGGGAACGAAGATGAATATATAAGTTAAATTTTTGAGAGAATGATTTCTTACACACAGTACAAGTGTAAGGTTTCTCCTTTTTGTGCGAACGAAGATGAACATTTAAGTTGCTTTCTTGAGAGAAGGATTTTTTACATACACTACAAACATATGGTTTTTCCCCAGTATGGGTACGAAAATGAACATTTAAGCTGCTTTTGTAAGAGAATGATTTCTTACATACACTACAAACATATGGTTTCTCCTCAGTATGGGTACGAAGATGAGTAATTAAGCTACTTTCATAAGAGAATAATTTCTTACATACAGTACAAGTATATGTTTTCTCCCCAGTGTGCAAACGAAGATGAATATCTAAGCTGTCTTTTCGAGAGAATGATTTCTTACATATAATACAAGCATATGGTTTCTCTCCAATGTGAGAACAAATATGAACATTTAAGTTGCTTTTTTGATAGAATGATTTCTTACATATAATACATTCATATTGTTTCTCTCCAGTGTGGGAACGAAAATGAACAATTAAGTGGCATTTTTTAGAGAATGATTTCTTGCATACACTACAAGTAAATGGTTTCTCCCCAGTGTGGGAACGAAGATGAATATCTAAGCTCTCTTTCCGAGAGAATGATTTTTCACATGCACTACAAGCATATGGTTTCTCCCCAGTGTGGGAACGAAGATGAACATTTAAGTACCATTTTGTACAGAATGATTTCTTACATACAGTACAAAGATAGGGTTTCTCCCCAGTGTGGGAACGAAGATGAATATCTAAGCTGTCTTTCCGAGGGAATGATTTCTTACATATAATACAAGCATATGGTTTCTCCCCAGTGTGGGAACGAAGATGAACAGTTAATTGGCCTTTTCGAGAGAAGGATTTTTCACATACACTACAAGCATATGGTTTCTCCCCAGTGTGGGAACGAATATGAATATCTAAGCTGGATTTCTTAGAGAATGGTTTCTTACATACATTACAAGTAAATGGGCTTTCCTTACAGTATATGGTACTAAAGGGATCCAATGTGCTTTTATCCATATCAATAAAAATAAATTCTGACTAATACATATATCTTAATTCAATTTTTAATGGACTATTTCAGTAGAAATACTGTTTTAAACATCTTAAATAAGCTTACATGTGATATTTGCAAAATATTAATTTTTTTATTTCTAGTTGATATATATAATTTTACAATTATTTGCACTTGCTTAAAAATTCTCCCATATAAAAGACAATCTATTCTGATATTTTGAATTTTAAAAACGGGAATTAGAAGTGTAGAGTTGTATGAACATCTTCCACTTAAGTATAAAGCTCCTTGTCCACAAAAACATCAATATTATATTCTGATGAACTGTCAAGTACCATTTATAGAGGAATGCTTTAAAAGAAATGTAACCTGCAAAGTAATAAAACATATATAGTTATACAATTTTTGTCTGACTTCAATTTTTTTTTTTTTTTTTTTAAATTTAGTGAAGATGGGGGCAAAGAATAAATTGGACAGTAGTAAACTTTAACAGTAAATATAATCTAAAACCAGTGCATAAACACATGTTAATTTTACACACAGGGTATCTGCCAAAATAAAATTTTTCAAATCTATGACTTTCCCTGATTTTAGCAGATCATTTTCCATGACTTTAAAAATATTTTGTTAAAGTATATATAAATAAAAATTCTGATGTACATACAAACAAAATGTATGCTTTTAGATAAATTACAAGAATTTACAATAAAAAATAATTTATAAATGTTTATAAACTAATATATATATATATATATATATATATATATATATAAATAAATTGTTGTAGTACCTATATACCATAGTTTAATCATATAGCAATCTTCTGAATGCATTAAAAAAATTTCCAATTTGAATTCACGGTACTTAGGTGACCATGAATAATAGCCAAACACGATAACCCTATAATGTTTATATATAATAGCCCTAAAGATAAGCTTATATTTTGTACAAAAATCTTAACTAATTTTTATTAAATAATAATTATTATTATTTTATTAATGAAAATTTAATCAATAATTTAAAGAAAAAACCAGAATAATATACATTTACCCACCTATTAAGCTTGCTTGTTTTGAGTTTCCTTGGGGAACAAGTTTTACTTGTTAACCAATGGATAATACATAAGTACCAAACTCTGTAACTTCAGCTAAATGACAAGTAAAAATAGAATTAAATAATTCAATGTAATGATTTTGCCAAAATATTTAGTGCCTCACAATCAATGATAATTATTAACATTTTTGTATAAATCTCAAAATTTAAGGCCTCAAAATAAAAATCTCTTATTTATTGAAACTCCTAATAACTCTTTACAGTAAAGATTTCCTCTTTTCCTCCAAAGTATGAATTTTAGAACAGCTGTGAAAATCCATGCCAGCAGTGGGATTCAAACCCACGAACTTCCGTGCCGAAGAGCAGCGCCCTACCCATTTAGCCATCGATCGGCCGAATGAGTATGGTGTTGCTCTTCGGGCGGCCTGATATTTGTTATGGCATTGTTATCACATAATCACTGTTACTGCTGCTTTACCATTCTAAAACCAGTTTTTCCATACTTAACAAATTTCTCCCTTACTATTTTAAGTGGGCTAGATAAGCTATGATAACATTTAATTGGAAATTAAAAGCAAAAATAATAATTAAATTAATTATAATAAAATTTGTATTAATTCTAAAATTTATTAATACACCCTGAAAGTGCCCTGCTTTTCTGTTTCCATATTTAAAATTCAAATATAGTTTCTTTCTGAAAAGTATATGTAAATAATAGCTTTTCATACGCGAGGTTGCACGGCTATACACTTAATAACGTCTACTTGTATATTAAAGTTGTATTTTATACCAGGTGATCCCCCTCTTAACCCATATTGATGTTTGCATTGATTTGTGTTCCTTACATTTTAAGCAAAAATCTTATGGATATCTGCAACGGCATCTAGAAATTAAATCTAACATTTAAAAATTAAAATAAAATGTTCGGATCTCCGATACTCCATGTACAACACTGGTCTCTCAATATCAACCGGAAATCATTGCGTGGAAGCGATGCGAGACTGATAAGAGTGAAATCGCTGTGTCGCGTAAACGAGACGTATTAATGTTCCTGGTGCTTTCTAAACAGTGTATCTTCAAGCATAACAAAAGATAAAAACCTACATACGTAGGTTACATATTAATATTGTTAGTTTAAGAAAAAAATTTACCCCCCCCCCAAAAAAAAAGTAGGATTTTATACTCCCCGCTCCTCAAAAATATTATTATTTAATAAAACTTGCCTGAGCTGCAATTTTAATACAAAAACCCGGGTTTTTTCTACAACCCTTATTAGATTCTCGATTTACGAATGTGGATGGGGGGGGGGGGCGTCTAGAAGACCGAATATACGGGTGAGAGAGAAGCCTACTCTGGTCTTGCCTCATTAACACAAGAGAAAAAAAAATAGATGACTGATCGAATCCTACTGCTGCGATTGAAATATTCGATCCTTCCGGTGCAGTGTACTCTGCATTAATGAGTATGTTTTTCTACGCTCGTATGTTCACCGGTTTCGCTTCTCACAACGAAATTACACACAATCACCAGCTCGGTCAAGGGCATTCCGATATCATCTCCTTCCCTCCCACTCCTTTGTCACATCACAGGCCGATGCATACTTTTTTTCCCTTCTCAACCATCGGCAAATCATGCGTAACGAGACACTACACCTGGTCAGCCCGTAGCAACTGTCTCGCCACGCAGTTAAGGCGCCGTAATATGTCACGTGTCTCAGTGTACTAAAAATAGATGAATGGGAGTCCAGCGCTATGGACAAAAGGCAGAAGTATGCATGCCGCTTCCGTTCAGAATGGAAATTCGCTTGCAGAGGAATTTCTTGATTTTTCTTAATTGGTAGCTCAGCGGATCCATGACTTTTATTCATTTTACTTAGAAAATCATGACTTTCCATGACAAAATTAATCCATTTTCTAAATCCATGGTTTTCCCGGTGCGCGGAAACCGTGTACACATTAATTAATTTCAATTTAAATAAGTTTATTTTCAAATTTATTTTTAAATTTCTAAAATTATAAATATTAATAAATTTTTCAAAAACAAAACTTAAACTACTACTAATTATATTTATGTTTGTTTAAACTTGTTTTACTGCTGAATATAGAAGGTAATCTGAATTTCATGTAAAAACTAATAAGTTCATTGGATATTTGATTTTTAATGATTTAGCTTATTAAGAAACAAAAAAAAAAAAAAAAAAAAAAAAAAAGAAAAAAAAAAAAAAAAAAAAAAAAAAAAAAAGTATAACTGTTCAATGAAACACCATCTTAAAATACCAGGGTTTTTGTTAACATGGTATCCCACTGACCCTAAAAACCCAAAAGGGTAAAAGAGTAAAAAGTTTATAATCTTAAATTTACATAACATTGACTAATTTCGAATATTAATAATATAATGATGATTTCATCCCAAGTGCCAAATTCAAAAAAGGCCTGTAACGCTTTTTCCATTAAAAACAGAAAATTTTGAGAGAAAAAAGTTAGAATTTATATATATATATATATATATATATATATATATATATATATATATATATATATATATATATATAAATATATATATAAATATATATAAATATATATATATACATATATATATACATATATATATATACATATATATATATATATATATATGGAATTAAAAATATCTCATTTTTTAATTTCGAATAGAAATATGTATTCTACTCTTTACTTAAATATGGTTCTGAGCTTAATATTACACGACTCAATTTTATTTTTCTTCTAAGTTTTTATTTTTTTTAATTAGGGTACTGGAAGTCAGGTTAGGGATAGTTCAGTGTGTATACTGATGTTTGAAAATAAAGTAAATTTTAAATAAATAATAAGGAAAAAAGTAGTATATGAAACTTATTTCACATGCTTAAAGCGAGGATTTTTTTCCTTTTACATCTTTTATTGTGAAATTTTACATGTTTTTTGAATTCCTCTACATGTGGCAGCTATGATAATAGCAATGCGACATAGCGGTAAACATCATGACTCAAAAGCTTGGTAGATTTGAATGTACTTTATCCAAAAAAATTAACTTATCATTTGCATTTTATGCATAACAATCAGTATAATTTTCTATAAGTTTGTTAGATTAGAGGTAACTGATAACACAAAGAAAATGTACCTTCTGATACATTTTGATAAGGTACGCACTGCAAATTCAGAACAGACGCTCTTACTTCAATTTTAAGAATTAAGTATTCCTACTATACTAGTCTATGGCAGTGTTTTCAACACTTTTCAGTTGGTCGTAAAAATTATAAATTTATCTACATTTTAAATAACTGGTACAGAGGTAAACGAAAATTTGAATTCTGTTTTACTGCTAATTTTTTCCCAAAAGAATAACATAAAATGATATGCATTAAATAGTTACAATAATATTTCTTTTCTGAACCTTGATATTAAATACAAAATGCTGAAAAAAAATTAATATAAAATGTTAACATTTTTAATCAGCAAAATTATAAAGTTAAAGTTTATTTATTTATTTACTAATTAATTTGAAGAAATATTAGTGAAATACTTAAAAAACTGCTTGACAGGAAGCATAAGCATACAAAGAATACATAATTAAGATTTAATAAAAAATTTTAATTACTCAACATTTTTTTAACAAATTTATTCGGAAAAGAGTAAAGAGTCCAGAATTTTATTACCTGATGAAGAATTAATTTTGGCGCAAAGCAATCCAACTGCTAAAATTTCAGCGACATGCGTTTATCAGTATCTCTTAAAGCTAGAAAACTGAATCAAGGAGCAACATCACTCTTTTTCTTCTTCAAGAACATCTGGACATCTGAGGAATAATGCTTTCCCAAAATGTCAAAAGTTACGAAAGGCAAAAATACACTCTTCTTTAAAAAAATTTAATATACCTAAGGAAGAAAAAAAAAGTTTAAGTGTTATAGTATACCTACGACAGTCCTAGCATTTGAATATTTAATGAATATATTTTTTATTGTATTAAGAAGATTAAATAAAAATTAAAACTGTAAATATATAAAAAAAGTATAATATTTTTAAAATACTTAATAATGATATTACTTTAAAAATTAAATTTAATTTTAGAAATTTTATACATTTTTTAATTTGACATTAATATTAAAGGCAATAAAATTGTATTGCTATTTAAAAATGTATAAATAATTAAGTAAAGCCGTTTAAAGATTTTAAATTTATTTTCATCATATTTAAAATATCTAAGAATTGGTTTGTTTATGGAGTGCTACGGTCTACTTTTTGCAGCACGAAGGCCAATGAGACCGGTCTCACAATAAATACCTCCTCTATTTTTTATTTTAATATTACATCCGTCACTATTTATAAAAAAACGATGCTACTACAAATGTGTGTGTATATGATATATGTATATTTATTTGACTTGTTTGTGTTTACAAACAAAAGAGCTGTGTTTAGCATAAATAAAGTATTAATACATGTTAAGTAAAATTGGAAAAAAATATAAATGATTTTACATACCTTTGGGTTTTAATTCCTCGTATTTCTGCTCCCATAAAATCCGGGTTTTTTGCCAAGAAAGAAAACATTAACATGCTGTCAATTTTCGGGAGGTTGTCTGATTGTCCTTTGGTAAATCCAGGTAGAAGAGACATTTATGACAAATTGAGATAACTAAGCTATCTAGATCGATAAAATAAACCTTCAGGTTTAAATAAAAATAAATTTTGATAGCTAGAAAATTTCAGGAACTTGCAAAAACAAAATCGGAAAATAGTTTGCACCTAAAAGCAATACAAAAATATTGGTCTGCATGAACGATGACATCACAACCAATCACGGAACATTTTGATATCACGTGATTTTCGCTTAACTTTAAAATTAATTTTTTAAATGATGGACCCAGTTTTATATATTTTTGAGAACATTTTTGGAATCTACGAGCCTAAAATTATCAGAAAAACACTAAGTTGTTCGAATCCCCCACATGTGCAAATTCCTCATTGCATTTTGTTCGTATTGTAAATTTTTCTCGATTTCAAAATTTATATCTACTTAGACCTTTCAGATAATTTTATCAATCTCGATAATATATAAATGTGTACATTTGTTTATGATAACTCTTATCTGGATTCTAAAGAACAGTTCGACAGTGTTGTGAAAATTCACATCATAGCAATGTTTTCATTTTGGGAAATAATTCTGATTTTTTGGGAGCAAAAATACAAAAAATCAAAACGAAAAGATATATAAATTTTTTTTTTCATATTTTACAATTTATTTTAATGTACTTCACAAAAATATAAATGATTTATTAATACTATCACAGCTATTCAGTTTGTAAAGACATACAATAAGTCAAACATATCTATTTATACACATATACTGTTGCAGTAACACATTTTATATTGACAGATGGCAGTAATATTGAAATAAAAAATTAGAAAAGGTACTTATACTTCTTTTAATTGTAAGTCCTGTATGGCCATTATTTTGATCTGGTAAAATAAAAAGTATTTAAAAAAATATTTTAATGTACTAGCTGGAAATATATTAAAAAGCATTCTTGAAAGGAAACACTTAGATTATGTATTAACCCATTCACCGACCACCCTCCCCACCTTTTTCCCTTTCAAAGCAGTCACCCCTTTCGTAAATTCCAGACGGAACTTACCGTGCCATACAAGAGTTGACGGTTTAAAAGTTGTCAGGTTATTTTTATGTCATTTTCCCTGCAAGGTAAAGGAGTTCCGTTAAGTAAAATTAATTTCTTTCAATTATTATCGTTTTGTAATATTTTTTTCTCATAATTGTGTTTCTACAAGTATTATGCATACAGAAAATAATACAAATTTAAAATAATTAAATTTCAAAAATTAATTTTAAAACGTAAATGCATGTTATATTTGATTTAACTCTGATTAGAGCTGTTTAAATATGTCATTCTCTTTTATTTTTATATAGAAAAGAGATAAATTAATTTGACTTTGGGATTTTTAAAAATAAAAATTATAAATTCTTTAAAAATTCAAAAAATAGATAATGGATCTTTTAGTTAATATCTAAAAAATATTGCTTTTAATTAAAAATCAAAAGAACAAATTAAAGAATATCTCTTCATAGTTTTCTATATGTAGTTGAAATAGTTTTTGAGATAAATTACAACCTGGGTCAAATAGATAATTTAGATGTCCTGGATTCTAAACTAAGATGGGAAAGATAAAAAAGGGTGAGCGATTTATAATGAATTTTCTTAGAGGAATGTACGAAGCTCAATCGGTAAATAAGAGGACAATCAATAATTAAATAGAAAATTATATATAAAAGGTTTTTTTAATGAAACATAAAACAAGCCTGAAATTAGTGTGCATTTTTTTAAAAGACAAGGACGAATTAAAAATTATACTGCTACCAATTTCCCCCACTTAACTTTCCTTAATTTTTAACTAAATAAACATAAAATAACTAAAAGTGTATATATATATATACACATAATTTGGGAAATGGCTCTCAGTTAATCTTAATGAGATACAAAAATTAGTATATTTTCCATAAGAAGCTAACTGAGATTTCGTATGATATACTGCTATAATTTTTTCAATTAAGCTCAATCTAAAGTCAATGTGATCTTTAATCCCAGAATTTTTTTTATACAAAACAAAAGAATTAGATATTGTTAAATATAAAAGATGGCAAAATATTTTCTTATAGTATTTCTTTTGTCCTTTACTTATGGATGGATAATAAACAAGCCTCTGGTCAGTCCTGTCTACACCACCCATTGTTCTGTTATAATTCATTATAACTTTTGGTTTAGAAACATTTTTTCCTTTTCGAACTTCATTGATGATATGTCCATCATGTACTGTGGAAAGCATCCATACTTCTATTTTATCTTTCTATTTTAGCAAAATTCAGCGGTCAGCAAAAATACAACACGTCGGGTGAATAAATTTTTTATAAAACCCAAAAATTAATGCACCCCACATGATTGATGCTTTTCTTAAGTCATTTCAAAAGAGATATAATACTTAGCCTTAACACCATGCATTTACTTATATTTGTATTTAAAATAAAACCCATTTCCCTTGTTCAAAATATTTGTCAATGTCAAAGATTTTATGAATTAATTGCAAAACATATATTCTTTTCTCAAGAAAATTGTCAATACATTTCGAGGCCACTGTCTGGAGTTCGGAGAATGTGTGAATATGTGGGGGATGAAAGGCAAGAGCTCAAGAATAGAGTAGAGCAGGTGCCAAATAATCCCCAGAGTATTGCAGTGAAACGCGCCTGAATTGTTTGACGACACATAAACGGTGTGACAAATTTCAAACAAACCACCTGTGTCGAGAGCGTGTCGGCAATGCCGAAATAAGAATAAACGGGAACGAATGTGGAGGGTTCGACCAGTCCATTTTCGAACATGTATAGTTCAAAAGATCCCATTTTTTAAAAAATTTAAAGCATATGAATAGTTTTATTTTTGGAAATAATTCTGATTTATTTGGAGCGGAAATACGAGGAATCAAAACCTAAACATATATAAAATAATTTTTCATATTTCTCAGTTTATCTTCCTTCCCTACAAATATATAAGTGTTCTATTAATTCTAACCACAGCTGTTCTGTTTTTAGACTCTGACAACACATTAAACATACTTATATTTATGCACACATACACATTTGTTTTTGCAGTATTACGTTTTATATATAGAAATAGAAGTAATGTTTAAAAGAAAAATTAGAGAAGGTACCTATATTTCATTTAATTGGAAGTTATGTATGGATGTTATTTTGATCTGGAAAAATAAAAAATATCTGAAAAGTATTGAGATAATGTTGTTGGAAATATTGTATTATAAAGCATTCTTGGATCAAAACACTTAAATTATATATTAAAACCCCCATCATGTATGATTATAAAGATCACCACTGTAAAAATCCCCATTTATTATCCTTCCTAAAGGATTACTCAGTTTTTTTTATGCAAAATACAAATTATTTCATGTTTGCATTCAGAGATTTGTCTCTGAATTATTTTTAATTAACACAATAAAGGCCATATTGCATTAAAGTTTCTTTATTAAATAATTTTTAGAAATGAATAAAGAAATTTTATAAAAATATATTAGCATAAAATGATAAGTACATAAACAGTATGGCTTGTAATAGTAAAAATGAGTAAATATACATTGGTATTTTTTATGCAAATAGAACCTGTTTTTGATGGCATATGGAAATAATGATATATATATTTCAGAAAAATACCGAGATTTTATTTGTTCCACAGAAATATGAAATTGATATTGTGTGTTTGTAATTTCATTAAAAATATAAAAATGAGTGTAATATTTATTTAAAAAAAAAAAAAAAAAAAAAATCGCTTACTTTTTGAAATGTATGTATTGTTCAGATTCTTCATTGTACTTTTTATACTTAAAGATTGTACTACTTTTGACTTATATATTAAATATTAATACATTTTTATTGCTTAATATAAATGTTAAATAAAAAATTTCTATAGTTTATGGATTTAAATTTTCAATTTTAAAGTAATATCAGTAAAGTATTTGATAAAATACATTTATACATTTTTTCAAATTAGCATCCAATTTAATTGAAAGATGTCACAGTGTGAACCTCTATATTCAAGAAAGTAGGTATCTCACAAGAAAATATTAAAAAACCTTGAGAATACATATTTTTTAAAGTTATGTATTAACTAATTATCGCAATTTATATCCTTCTTCATAAACTCATTATAGAGTAACTAAACTTTCTGAATATATACTAAAATGAGGAACTTTTTTAAGCTAAAAACAGCACTTTAAAACGTAGTATTAAAAAAAGCAAAGGTTTAATTACAGAAAAATGGTCATCACAAATCCAAAAAGATAATTTTTATGATAATTTGGGGTTTAATTTCTCATTACTTTCACAGCATTAGTCCATGTTTTACGTATACTGGGATCTTTAAAGTGCTGAAAATTATATTTTATTACAATTCCTTGTTGTATTTGTACAGTGTGGAGCAATAGAGAATTCAGTAAATGACACTTTAATATCAGACAAATAAAAAAAAACTTTCTATTTATACGAATCTTTGAACAAAAACAAATTAAAAAGTCACATACTCCCATTTAAACAACCTACGCTGTCGGTTTTTTCATGAACTGCGACGTAGCAAACTAGGCATAGGAGAAGTATCGTTTTTGAGAGATATTAAAGAGTTCGATATAAATCCCAGTAGAAATCCCTAAGTAGGGCCAATAATGAAATGAAAAAAGGTACTGTCCTGCATACATTTTTGTCTTGTATTGCTTAAAAATAAAATTAGAAAACGTGAAAATTCCTCTTTATGGCTTCACTATACTAATATTACTAGAATCACCAATTCTAGATGTCTTAGCTTCGTTGCATCACACAGCTGTTTGATTTAAACACATATTGCACTTAACTGACAGAAACATTTTATTGTTATTCTTGGCAGAATAAAAATTTCTCACTGGAAAAAAAACAAAAAAAAAAACGGTCAGACACAAAATGTTTTTTATTGCCTACAAAAATTTTTTTTATATATACTTAATTTCAGGAGTAATATAAAGTAAAAAAAAAATTTATTTTTAAAAAGATTTTTCATAAAATTATTTTACACACCTATAGTTTGGTTTCAGTTTTGATCACTACTGTCTACTGCTTTGCACACGAGGCGTAATAAGACCGGGACCTACAGCTTAAAGCCGATTCTGAAAGGCTACAAAACATCATGCCCATAGCGGGATTCGAACCCGCAAACTCCGGTTCCAAAGAGCAGCGCTCTACCTTTCGTCCATCGTTCCACTTTTAAACATCTGTGAAAAAGACTCTATACTTTACAATTTTTAATATAGACTCACAAATTTTTATAAATTTCAGTTTAAAATCACTCCTTCTTCACGCAGCAACTTCAATAGATTTAGTAGCGTAAAGGGTAACTACCTGTCAGACAAAATTCTGTGCCAGAGATGTAACAATAGGCCAGTTTAACTTCGCAGTAAAACTCTCATAGAAATAAGATTTCTAAAATAATTATAAAATTGTGTGAGAATAAAAAAATGTTGATTCAAAAGGCTTAAACATACAGGAATTAGAGCAAATTTAGTGAATAAAAGTTTATTTTCAGAGTTTAAATACACTTGACATTATTGCAGATTTAACAAAATAAGTATTTAACATGAAAAAAACATTACAAGCAAAACATTTCACAAATATCAATAGGACATTCCGCATTAGAAATGTACTCCTTAGAAAATGCTCTTTAACTTACAAGTAGTGAGACCACTCAAAACAACGGGTATCATGATTTTTTAACAAACAATGAGGTTGTGATGCATTAAAATTGGTTTCCCTGAACATTTGTCTTTATGTAAATGGTAAACTGTAATTATGAATAAATTGTTATGAATAAATTGTTTAAAAGAGTAAAAAAAACAAACAAAACTATGAATAAATCATAAACTTTAATATTGATCAATAATTAATATTGACCATCATTAAAAACTTATGACTACATATGAAAAAAAAATATGAATCAAGAAGATTAAAAGGTCCTTCATGTCTACCAGGAAAGCAATAATTCTAATTATGCACAGGATTGCTGAAACATTTTCAGCAAAGAAAATTTCTTATCTATGTTGCAAGGCTTTCCTTCAACATGTGTATAGCGATCACTCTTTAACAACAAAAGTAATTCATGATTCTTTCTCTATAGTAAAAACATGATTTCTCCAGAGTAAGGGAGCAAAGATGAACATTGAAGTTCAATTTTTTATAAAATTATTTCTTACATACAACATAAGCATATGCTTTCTCCTCAGTCTGGGAACAAAGATGAACATTTAAGATTATTTTTTGAGAGAATGATTTCTTACATGCATTACTAGCATATGGTTTCATCGCAGTCAGGAAATGAAGATGAACATCTAAGGTGCTTTTGAGAGAGAATGATTTCTTACATACAGTAGAACCACATGGTTTTTCCACATTATGGGAACGATGGTAAACATTTAAGTTGCATTTGGAGAGAATGCTTACTTACATACACTTCAAACACATGGTTTCTCCCATTTGTGCAAAAAAAGAACATTTAAGAGGCTTTCTTTAGAGACTGATTTCTTACATACACTACAAAAATAGGGTTTCTCCCCAATGTGGAAACAATGTTGAATACCTAAGCTGTATTTCCAAGATAATGATTTCTTACAGTACAACCAAATGGTTTTTCTGCATTGTGGGAACAAAGATGAACATTTTAGCTGCATTTTTGAGAGAATGAGTTCTTATATATAATTCAAGCATATGGTTTCTCCCCAGCATGGGAACAAAGATGAACATTTAAGTGGCCTTTTTGAGAGAAGGATTTTTCACACACACTACGAACATATGGTTTCTCTCCAGTGTGGGAACGAAGATGAACATTTAAGTGGCCTTTTTGAGAGAAGGATTTTTCACATACACTACAAACATATGGTTTCTCCCCAGAGTGGGAACGATGATGAACAGTTAAGTTGATTTGCTGAGTGAAGGATTTTTCACATACACTACAAGCATATGGTTTCTCCCCGGTGTGGAAACGAAGATGAACATTTAAGTTGCTCTGTTGGGAAAAGGATTTTTCACATACACTACAAGCATATGGTTTCTCCCCAGTGTGGGAACGAAGATGAAAATCTAAGTGGCATTTTTGAGAGAAGGATTTTTCACATACACTACAAGCATATGGTTTCTCCCCAGTGTGGGAACGAAGATGAATATCTAAGCTGTCTTTCCGAGAGAATGATTTCTTACATATATTGCAAGCATATGGTTTCTCCCCGGTGTGAATACGAAGATGAACAGTTAATTGGCCTTTTCGAGAGAAGGATTTATCACATACACTACAAGCATATGGTTTCTCCCCAGTGTGGGAACAAAGATGAATATCTAAGCTGTCTTTCCGAGAGAATGATTTCTTACATATACTGCAAGCATATGGTTTCTCCCCAGTGTGGGAACGAAGATGAACAGTTAAATGGCCTATTTGAGAGAAGGATTTATCACATACACTACAAGCATATGGTTTCTCCCCAGTGTGGGAACGAAGATGAATATCTAAGCTGGATTTACTAGAGTATGGTTTCTTACATATAATACAAGCATATGGTTTCTCTCCACTGTGGGATCGAAGATGAATATCTAAGCTGGTTTTCTGAGAGAATGATTTCTTACACATACTACAAGCATATGGTTTCTCCCCAGTGTGGTAACGAAGATGAACAGTTAATTGGTCTTTTCGAGAGAAGGATTTTCCACATACACTACAATCATATGGTTTCTCCCCAGTGTAGGAACGAAGATGAGAATCTAAGTGGCATTTTCGAGAGAAGGATTTTTCACATACACTACATGCATATGGTTTCTCCCCAGTGTGGGAACGAAGATGACGATCTAAGTGGCCTTTTCGAGAGAAGGATTTTTCACATACTCTACAAGCATATGGTTTCTCCACTGTGTGGGAACGAAGATGAATATCTGTTGTGGCCGTAGTAATTGAATAAAAAGAATTCCTTGAACTAATATTTCGGACATAGCACACATTTATTTTTCAACATATGAACAGAGATGGGAAACATACATATATATACAAGCAACATTCCAATTCATTTAAATTCAATCGTATCGCGCGTGACATTAATCAGATCGATACAAATACCGCGAGATGTGAAAAAACATGGATAACAGTTTTTAAGGATATAACAGTTCTCCCCCACTAAATCTGGTATTCCTCTTACAGTTGATAGTCTCTGAGATATGAAGGGAGTCGTCTATTGCGACCAGAACGACGTAACTGAATGGGCTGAGAAGTTCTTTCCGGAGCACTTTCCACTGTTGTACGTTGTGGTACTTTGGGAACATTGAATATTACTCTTGGCCGTCTTAGATATGCAAGAGTCTCTTGGCGACAGTGGGAAGGATCTTCAGAAGTACGCAAGGGCACACTTGTTGAACATAACTGATTAATGTGGCGTTTAAGTATACGCCCTGAATCTAATTTTACAAGGTAGTGTCGTGATCCCAATCTGCGAGTGACAATGCCAAACAACCAAATTTCATTATTGTTCTGGTATACACGAGCTTGAACTCTCTCCCCCACTAAAAGAGAACGAACAGGACATGAAATAGCATTCGACTTTTTAAAAGGGTTGGGGAAGACTGCATCCAATTCTATTCGAAGCTTCCGGTTTAAATAAAGTTCAGAAGGAGACTTTCCATTGGCTAATGGAGTAGCACGATAACGAAATAAAATTCTTTGAACTTTTTCACGTATATTTCCTGATTCACAAGAGGCTGATTTAAGACGGTGTTTCAATGTTTGAACGTTGCGTTCTGCGAGTCCATTAGTTGCTGGATGACCTGGAGCAATAAACTTTTGAGAAATACTTCGTGCTACGCAATATGATCGGAATTCATCACTTGTAAAAATTGTAGCATTATCAGAGACAAGTACATTTGGATAACCATGGAAACTGAAAATGTCATTTAGAAGATAAATAGTTGAATTTGATGTAGGAGAATCTTTTAAAATACGTACCTCCATCCATTTGGACTTTGCATCTACACAGATTAAAAAGTGATGACCTTCAATTGGTCCCGCATAGTCAACGTGAACACGTTCCCAATTTGTTTCAGGATCGTCCCATGGATGTAAAATAACTTTAGGCGGATTATTTCGAAGTTTTGCACATTCTTCACAGCTTTTCACAAGATATTCAATGTCATGGTCGATACCCTTCCAGTATACGTATCGCCGGGCTAACTGCTTCATTTTGGTCATACCAATGTGAGTAGAATGTAATTCTTTTAAAACAGCGACTCTGAGACTTTTAGGAATGACTACTCTATCTTGTCGGAACAATATGTTATGTGAAATGGTAAAGCTTGAATCTACAGATTCTGATTGTAAACTTTTAATAATCTCCTGTAACTCTGGATCTTTTGACGTTTCTTTGGCTATAATATCAGCAGTGAAGCTAGTATTTGAAATTTGAAAAATTGATTCTGAATAAATATGATTTACTTCTTCATTAATCACCATATCTGTAGTTGTAATCTTTTGACAGCTGGGAGCACGAGAAAGGCAGTCAACATTTCTATTTTCTTTACCTTTCTTAAATTTTACTGCATAATCGAATCCCGAGAGAAAAGATGCATATCGAAGTAAACGAGCTGAAGTCATTTGCGGAGATGCTCGGTTATGAGCAAAAATTCTTGTTAATGGTTCATTATCGGTGACCAATGTGAAGTGTCTCCCATAAACATAATTGTAAAATCGACTAACTCCAAAAATAATGGCTAAAGCCTCTCGATCTAGTTGGCTGTAATTTCTTTCTGAGGCTGTTAAAGATCTTGAAGCATATCCGATAGGTTTCTCTTGGCCCTCAATAATATGACTTAGGACTGCTGCTATCCCTACAGGACTTGCATCTGACGTAAGCACAAGAGGTAAGCTGGGGTCATAAGGTACTAGAATACGATCACTACACATTTCGTTCTTCAATTTAATGAATGCTGATTCACAAGAAGATGTCCACTTGAAATAATGGGTTTTCTGCAACAGTTTCCGAAGAGGATATGACATAGTTGAAAAATTTGGAATGAATTGAGAATAGTATGTCAGCATACCGAGAAATCTTCGAACTTCTTCTACATTTTTGGGTCGTGGCATTTGTAGAACTGCTTGTATTTTATCTGGGGATTTCATGATTTTGTTTTTCTCAATAATGTGCCCCAGGTATTCGATTCTCGTTTGAAACCATGAACATTTCTTTTTATTTACATGCAAGTCGTGTTCTGAAAGTCTCTGCAAGCATAATCTGAGATTTTGAGAACATTCTTCTTTCGTAGTTCCATGTACAATAATGTCGTCAAAATAGTATTCGCATTTTGGAAGTCTCTGTAAAATTTGAGATAATACCCTGTTGAATTCTGAAGGAGCTGTCTTGATTCCAAAACTTAATCTGTTCATACGATACGTTCCTCTGTGTGTAGTTATTGTTTGGATCATACTACTTTCTTCGTCTACTTGAAGGTGTAAATAAGCCTTGAACAAATCTAATTTGCAAAAATACATTGAATTTCGTAGACTACTTAAAACATCATCAATACGTCGAATCGGAAAATTGGAAGATACTAATCTTTCATTTATACCGCATTTATAATCTACACAGAGCCGGACTCCTCCATCAGGTTTAGGAATAACAACGAGTGGTGAACCCCAGTCACTCGTGGCTACAGGGGTGATAATACCTTCTTTCTCTAGCGAATCTAATTCTTTTTCGACACGCTCTCTAAGTGCATATGGTATATTTCGTGCTTTTGTAAATATTGGTTTTGCGTCTGCTCTAAGTTCCAAAGATATTTTGAAATTAGGAACACACCCAACTTTTTCCTCGAAAATTCCCTTGAAATCATTTATAATATCTTCTATTCTATGTATTTTAAAGTTTGAGACAGATTTTGAATTTATACTATTTAGTGACATATCCGCATCTATCTGTTTTAATTCTAAGCCAAGGTTCCTTATCCAGCTGCGACCTATGAGAGAAGCATGATTTGGTGGTACAACATACAGTTCGGCATTAATAGAGTTATTTTTGTACTTCACTGTTACACTGGCTTTACCTTTACAAGGCACAACATCGTTTGAAAATGTTCGAAAATTTATGTTTGAAGGCTCTAAACTAATATTAAGATCCATCAAATTGAATTTATCTTCCGGAATAATCGAAAATTTTGAGCCAGAATCTACTTCCATCTTTTGAGGTTTACCATTAATTAATACTTCAATAACATATTTTTCTGAATTAAAATTTGTATTAAACAAATCAATAATCTCAACTCGATTTGGCATAACTTCAATAGAGTTGATACCATGTAAATTTTCAGAATGGAAATTTGGAAAACTGTCTGTCACCTGCTGGATATGCGTATTATCAGATTTCACTTTCGACTTAATAAGAGATTTAATGCAAACCTTCGAAACGTGACCTTCTTTTTTACAAAGATTGCACTTAAGATTTTTGCGATCAATTCTGCATTCATTAGATTTATGGTTGCCTTTAGCACAGCGAAAACACAATTTTTCTATTCCAAGAGCTTTATAATCCACTTACGTAATCTTGAAATATAGAAAACTAGTTTGAAAAAGAAATTAAAATACTTTGTTCACCTCGTCGCCAATTGTTGTGGCCGTAGTAATTGAATAAAAAGAATTCCTTGAACTAATATTTCGGACGTAGCACACATTTATTTTTTCAACATATAACAGAGATGGGAAACATACATATATATACAAGCAACATTCCAATTCATTTAAATTCAATCGTATCGCGCGTGACATTAATCAGATCGATACAAATACCGCGAGGTGTGAAAAAACATGGATAACAGTTTTTAAGGATATAACAATATCTAAGCTGTATTTCTTTGAGAACGATTTCTTACATACATTACAAGTAAATGGGCTTTCCTTACTGTATATGGAACTAAATTGATCCAATGTGCTTTTATCCATATCAACAAAAATAGAAGTCTGACTAATACATATATCTCAATTTAATTTTTAATAGCCTATTTCAGTAGAAATACTGTTTTAAACATCTTCAAAATTGTATATAAGTTTACATCTGTTTTTTCGAAATATTAATTTTTAAACCTAGTAGGTATATTTATTTTTAAAATTTTTTGCACTTGCTTAAAAATTCTCCCATGTAAAGACAACCTGTTCTGATATCTTCAATTTTGAAAACAGGAATTAGAAGTGTAGAGTTGTATGAACATCTTCTATTTAAGTATAAAGCTCCTTGTCCACAAAAACATCAAAATTATATTCTGATGTCAAGTACCATTTATAGAGGAATGCTTTAAAAGAAATGTAACCTGCAAAGTAATAAAACATATACTAATATCCAAGTTTTATCTGCCTTTAAATTTTTTGTTTTTTAATTTAGTGAAGATGGGGGCACAGAATAAATTGGACCGTAATAAACTTTAACAATTAATATTGTCTTAAATCAGAGCATGAACACATGTTAATTTTACACATTTAATTAATTTCAATTTAAATAAGTTTATTTTCATATTTATTTTTAAATTTCTAAAATTATTAATATTAATAAATTATTGAAAAAAAACTTAATGAACTACAAATTATATTTTTGTTTAAACTTGCTTTACTGCTGAATATAGAAGGTAATCTGAATTTGATGTAAAAACTAATAAGTTCATTGAATATTTGATTTTTAATAATTTATATAATAAAAAATGATAAAAAAAAAAAACCAAACGCTACAATTGTTCAATGAAACACCATTTTAATATACCAGGGTTTTTGTTAACATGGTATCCCACTGACCCTAAAAACTCTAAAGGGTAAAAGAGTAAAGAATTTACAATCTTAAAGGGACATGACATTGACTAATTTTGAATACCACAGACCCAAAATATTGATAAAAGGTCAGAAGTTTTCTCTTCTGGTGACACTTTCAGAAAAAAGTTTCTCTTGTAGGAAGATAATGAAACTAATCCTACAAATTAACTGCAAAAATATAAGGATGATTTCTTAACAAACACAAACTCTAAAAGAGGCCTATAACCAGGGTTGGCAAAAACCCAGGTTTTTTCAGAAAAAACCCAGCCCAGTGTATTTTTGCCCTTTTTTTGGTTTAATCAGGGTTTTTACTATACATTAAGGGTTTTAGATGCTTTTTTGGGGATTTGAAAATTATTCAGGTTTTTTGCTATATAAGAGGACAGAATTTATAAATAATTTAATGATTAAAATAAATTTAAAATGTAAATCACGTTTTAAAATTTAAAAATCAATTTTAAATTACGTAGAAAATTTTTTGTCTAAATTAAAGGAAATCTTGAAATCTTAAAATAATTTTTTTTACATATCCTAAAATTTTTCTAACATCAAAAAACTAGTGTTTAATGGCAATTATTTTATACTAAAAGTTGGCTTTCAAATAGTTGCATTTGAAGTTTTTTCTTTTCAATAAAAGGTATTAAATTATTGCTCCATATTTATTAGCAGTATTGTGTTATTAAAGCATTCAGAACATATTTTTTTAGTTAATTTTTAAGTTATATATGATAAGTAGCAGAATTATATATATTATCCCCATGTTTATTTATTTTCAGTTGTTATACATATATTTTTCTCAATTTTTCTTGTCCATTTTTCAATTAATTTTATCACATGTAATACTTCAATATTCTTATTTTTTCATCATATATTCTTATTAATTCAGTTTAATTTATATTTTATTGTATTTGTTATACAGATGACTATTTTTCAATGAAAAGTTTTTACGCTTTTGTTTTTTCTAGCAGTTTAGACCCTCTCAATTTAAACAAAATCTAGGATCATTGTCAAAGATGAAATATGTAATATATATTATAGATTTAATTCAATATATTTATTATTAGTTATATAAGTGGAATTTTAAATAAAGATTTTGAGAACCAAATTTTGAAATAACCCACTTGGGTTTTTTTTCAAGTGGGATTTTTTTAAAAACCCGCCCGGGTTTATTCGGATTGGGCAAATGAAGCCAACCCTACCTGTAGCTCTCTTTAAATTAAAAACAGAAATTTTTGAGAGAAATAAATGAAACTTTGTATACATATATATGTACTTAAAAATAAACCATATTTTGTTTTCGAATAGAAAAATTTATTTTACTCTTTACTTAAATATCGTTCTGAGCTTAAAATTATATGACTCAATTTTATTAAGAAAACAAGGCTATATGCAATTTGCATCACATGCCTAAAGCAAGCATATGTTTTTTACATCCTTTAATGTGAAATTTTATACATTTTTTGGATTTCTTTACATGTGGCAGCTATGATAATAGCAATGAGACATAGCGGTAAGCATTGTGACTCAAACATTGGGTAGAATTCAACCTACTTTATCCAAAAAAATTAACTTATCTTTTGCATTTTGTACATAACAATCAGTGTAATTTTCTATAAGTTTGTTAGATTAGAGATAAACTGATAACACAAAGAAAATGTAGCTTCTGATACATTTTGATAAGGTACACACTGCAAATTCAAATGAGACGCTCTTACATCACTTTTATGAACTAAGTATTCCTACTATACCATAGTCTAAGGTAGATTTTTCAACACTTTTCAGTTGGTGGTAAGGATTATAAATTTATCTACTACTTATATAACTGGTACAGAGGTAGATGAAAATTTGAATACTGTTTAACTTTTAGTTTTTTTCCCAAATATAATAACATAAAATGACATGTATTAAATAGTTATAATAATATTTCTTTTCTGAACCTTGATATCAAATACAAAATGCTGAAAATAAATTAATATAATATGTTAACATTTTTAATCAGCAAAATTATAAAAGTAAAGTTTATTTATGTACTAATTAATTTAAAGAAATAGTGAAACACTTAAAAAATGCTTGACAGGAAGCATAAGCATACAAAGAATACATAATTAAGATTTAATAAATAATTTTAATTACTCAACATTTTTTTAACAAATTTATTTGGAAAAGAGTAAATGGTCCAGAATTTTAATACCTGAAGAATTTATTTTTGCTCAAAGCAATCCAACTGTTAAAATTTCAGCGACATATGTTTAAAACTAGAAAACTGAATCAAGGAACAGCATCACTCTTTATCGTATTCATGAACATCTGGACATCTGAGGAATAATGCTTTCCCAAAATGTTCAAAGTTAAGAAAGGCAAAAATACACTCTTTAAAAAAATTAATATACCTAAGGAAGAAAAAAAAAATTTAAGTGTTAAAGTATGCCTACCACAGTCCTAGCATTGCAATATTCAATGAATATATTTTTTATTTTATTAAGATTAAATAAAAATTAAAACTGTAAATATATATACGTGAGTGTGTATGTAATACTATTAATATATGTAATACTGCACTACTATAATACTTATTATACTTAATTATACTAATAATTTAAAATTATTTTCTGTAAACTACCCACAAATTTATAAAATTTGACAAAATGTGTTTTTTTTTTTTTAATTATAGTAACATTTAAAAATTTTAAAAACATCAAATTAACATCCTCTTAACTTAATTATATTACTTCTTTACATTAAAAGGTTTCACATCTTTGCATCATTGTCATTAATCTTAACACTCTGATTAGTTAAATTGTTGAGCAGAGTGTCATAAGAGTATAAAGTCAAAGTATCACAAAAAAAATCTTTTATAGAAATATTATGTTATAGGTTACTTGCACTCTCACAGCATTATATAAGTAAATGTAAAAAATCTTGCCAAGAGAGCTCTAATAAAAGATGAATGTCTAAATAAACTGAAAATTTTTATTCCCAAACACACACAATATATATATATAATAAAAATTAATAGTAAAAAATATATTTAAAAAAAAACAAAAACAAAATACTATAACTCCATTAAGCCCAGTAAATGTAAAACGGATAGGAAGAAAGATGGTTTGGGCGTGGAAGGTTTACGACTTCCATACACGTTTAAATTAATTGTTTGAACAGGTCTGATATATATATACACGTACAAACATGCACTCATATAGAGAGAAAGAGGGGAGAGGGGTAATGAAGACATCTCACACTGAATTAACAGGGGAAAAGAGATTTTAACACCTGCATTTTCAGATTTTGATGACTCTGGAAACAGTAGTTATAGATAAACATATTTTATTTTTCTTTTCACCTAAGACATACAAAATTTTACGATTACCCATATGAAATGCCTCCGTGACTTTTAGTTGCTAAAATTAGGATTATAAACATCAATGTTTAGTAACAGAATTATATAACACACGTTTATAAGATTATAAATTTGGAAAAAAAAATAGATGTTGAATTGTAAAAAATTTTTTAAATACACCAAGATAAAAAATAGCAATTTCGTTTAATTTTTAATTTAAATTTAAAAAATTATTTTAAATCCCATAATTATTTTCGAAATTGTTCAGCTAAGTCACTATTCAATATATCAAAACTAAACATGCATAACATTGATTTGAACATTAAATGTTACACATTTATCAAGAAAATAGGGTATAATATTTAATACTACAAATATAATTCAAATTTGGAATATATCATTACTTAATTTTACACAGTATTACAACTATTTTTTATGTGAATTCCTAGATATTTTAATAATTTTAAAAATAATAACCTGTTTACAAATATTATTTTTAATCTGTGAATCTTTATAACCAAGTTTTGCTTTTATTTAAATACTTTCAAGCACCAATAAATGCATGTTCTTGTTATACTATTAAAATATACACATTTTATTTTTTTGAGTGATGTATCTTACAAAATTAAATTATCATTGAATTACATTAAAAATTATTCTATCTCCAAAAGACATCCGAACAATTTCTCAGTTTATTATTTTTTAAATCCTTGCTGATGATATGCTTATCAGATTCAACTTTAAAATATATTTTACCACTTATCTTCTAATTAAATTGTGTTTTATTAAAGTAGATTCTATGAGTATTAACCTACTCATAGAACTGTGACTCTAATATAAAAATTAGTATTTTATGAATCAATTTGTAAGAAAACACTTTGTTTTTATTATTTTCTTTTGTTTGATGTATTTGTAAATACATCTTTCTTTTTTAAATAATAAACATGACAAAATTTGCCTGTCATAGATATTTTGCAGAAGTTTACATTAAATCAGAATTTCCATATAATTTTATTTCAATTGTCACTAGCCAAAACTAACAAGGAGAGAAATGTGACTAATTTTTTTATCTCCTTTGTATTGCACTGGAAAATATAGAGTAATAACAACCGGGCTCTATCCTTATTGTTTGTCAATAACCATTCTCTCTGCAATATAATAAATAAGAACAGTGACAGATTTACGGGTAGGGGTAGGGGTTCAGTATGCACCTGGCACCACAAATTTTAGGACAGTGCATGTTTTATGTATTCATGTGTCCAAAAAGATCCTTTTAAATTTTGATATTTATCATAGCTTGACAAATTAAAATAAAATATTGCATAAACTAACATTGATAGCATTGAAGTAAAAAGTTTTGGGAGTTAATAATACTTGTTATTTTCAACAATTATTATATGAGTAAAATTAATTATATTAATTTCAATTTTTAAAAAGTGTTTCAAAGTTTTATTTCTCTTCCAATAAAGAATAGTTCAGCTCCAGCTAATGCCATTTTAAAAATTTGGTAATCTGCAAACTATACAAAAACAAAAATGGGCAATGCCCCTGAGCATTCTTTGTGATTCTTACTTACAAATATATATAATCAAAAAGGAGGAATTTGCACAAGTGGGTGAGTGGAACAACTTATTATTTTTTTGATAATTCCAGACACAGTAATTCTAAAAATGTTTTCAAAAATGTAAAAAAAAAAAAAATGGGTTTGTGACATTTAAAATTAATTTTTAAGTTAAGAAAAAACTATGTGACTTCCAAAAGCTCTGTTACTGGTTGTGACATCACAGTTCATGAAGTTTCACTTTTCACATTTTGTTAGCAAGCACATTCTATCTCCCAATTGAATTTTGCTCGTATTGTAAATTTTTCTCAACTTCAAAATTTATATCTACTCAGAACTTTCAGATAATTTTATCAATCTCGATAAAATATGTGTATATTTCTTCATGATAACTCTTATCTGGACTCTAAAGAACAGTCCGACAGTGTCGTGAAAATTCACAGCATAGCATAGCAATTGTTTTCATTTTGAGAAATAATTCCGATTTTTTGGAAGCAGAAATAAAAAATTAAAACAAAAAGATATATAAATTTTTTTTTCATATTTTTCAATTTATTTTAATTTACTTCACAAATATATAAATGATTTATTAATACTATCACAGCTATTCAGTTTGTAAAGACAGACAATAAGTCAAACATATCTATTTATACACATATACACGTTTACTGTTGCAGTAACACATTTTATATAGAGAGATTGCAGTATTGTTTAAATAAAAAATTGGAAAGGGTACTTATACTTCTTTTAATTGTAAGTTATGTATGGACATTATTTTGATCTGGTAAAATAAAAAGTATTTAAAAAATATTTTAATGTTCTAGCTGGAAATATATTAAAAAGCATTCTTGAAAGGAAACACTTAGATTATATCTTAAAACCACCATCATGTATGGTTCAAAAGATCCCTATTTTAAAAAAATTTACAGCATATGAATGCTTTTGTTTATGAAATAATTCTGATTTATTAAGAACAGAAATACGAGGAATCAAAACAAAGATATGTAAATTAATTTTTCATATTTTTCAGTTTATCTTCTTTCACTACAAATATATAACTGCTCTATAAATTCGAACCACAATTGTTCTGTTTTTAGACTCTAACAACACATTAAACATATTTATATTTATGCACAGATACACATTTGTTGTTGCAGTATTACATTTTATATATAGAAATAGAAGTAATGTTTAAAAGAAAAATTAGAGAAAGTACATATATTTCATTTAATTGGAAGTTATGTATGAATGTTATTTTGATCTGGTAAAATAAAAAATATCTGAAAAGTATTACAATAATGTTGTTGGAAATACTATATTAAAAAGCATTCTTGGATCAAAACACTTAGATTATGCAGTAAAACCCCCATCATGTATGATTATAAAGATCACCATTGTACAAATCCCCATTTATTATCTTTCCTAAAGGATTACTCAACTTTTTTATGCAAAATACCAATTATGTCATGTTTACATTCAGAGATTTGTCACTGAATTATTTTTAATTAACACAATAATGGCTATATTGCTTTAAAGTTCCTTTATGAAATAATTTAAAGAAATGAATAAAGAAATTTTATAAAAATATATTAGCATAAAATGATAAATACATAAACAGAATGGCTTGTGCAATTTTGGTTGAATGTTAATTTTAAGAATAGCATAAGCATCATGAATAATTTGGGCCCAAAAATTTAAACAAACATAAAACGTAATAGGAAAAAGAGTAAATATACATTACCATTTTCTACAGAGTGGCACAATAGAGTATTTAGTATATGATACTTTAATGTCAGAAAAATAAAAAAAAGTTTCTATTTATGCGAATCTTTAAACAAAAACAAATTAAAATGTCGCATACTCCCACTGTAAACAACATACACTGTCGGTGTTTTCATGAACTGCGACAACACAAACTAGGCTGAGGAAAAGTAGTGTTTTCGAGAGACATTAAAGAGTTCGATATAAATCTTAGATGAAATCCCTAACTAGGGCCAATAACGAAATAAAAAATGGTACTGTCCTGCATACATTTTTGTTTGTATTGTTTAAAAATAAAATTAGAAAACATGAAAACTCTTTATGGCTTCACTATACTATTAGTACTAGAATCAGACCAATTGTAGATGTGTTAGCTTTGTTGCATCACACAGCTATTTGATTTAAACACATATTGCACTTATCAACTGACAAAAACATTTTATTCTTATTCATGGCAGAATAAAAATTTCTTACTGCGACAGAAAAAAAAAAAAATTAGACAGAAAAAATGTTTTTTATTGTCCTCAAAAAAATTTTTTATATATACTTTATTTCAAGAGCAAGATAATGTAAAAAAAATTTTATTTTAAAAATGATTTTTCAGAAAATTATTTTTAAACATCTGTGGTTTGGTTTTGGTTTTGAGTACGACGGTCTACTGTTTTTGACACCAGGGCTAATGAGAACGGGACCTACAGATTAAAGCCCATTTCGAAAGGCTACAAATATCCATGCCCATTACAGGATTCGAACCCGCGAACTCCAGTTCCGAAGAGCAACACTCTACCATTTGGGGATAGTTCGGCTTCTAAACATCTATGAAAAAGACTCTATATTTTATTATTTTTAATATAGACCCACATATATTTTAGAACTTTCAGTTTAGAATCACCCCTGCTTCACGCAGCAACTTCAATCCATTTAGTAGCATAAAGGGTAACTACCTGTGAGACAAAATTCTGTGCCAGAGATGTAACAATAGGGAAGTTTTACTTAGCACTAAAACTCTCACGGAAAATATGATTTCTAAAATAATTATGAAATTGTAAGAGAATAAAAAAGTTTTGGTTCAAAATGCTTAAACATACAGGAATTAGAGCAAATTTCCTGAATAAAAGTTTATTTTCCAAGATTAAATACACATCACATTATTACAGATTTAAGAAAATAAGTATTTAACATTAAAAAAAAAAGCAATACAAGTAAAAATTTCACAATTATTAATGCAATGTTCAGTATTAGAAATGTACTCCTGAGAAAATGCTCTTCAACTTGCAATTAGTGACACCACTCAAAACAACAAGTATGATCATTTTTCAACAAACAATGAGGATGTGATGCATTAAAATTGGTTTCCCTGAACAGTTGTCTTTATGTAATTGGTAAACTGTAATTATTTCTTGTTATGATTCAATTGTTAAAAAGAGTAAAAAAAATGCACCTCTGCACTAATAGCTAAAACATTTATTTTAAAAATTCTTGAAAAGCTTAAAACACAAAATAAAGGCAGTATAATTACAAAAGCAGCACAACATTTTGTGAATTAATAAACAGTTAACAAACAAAACAATGAATAAATCATAGATAAACTTTAATACTGATTTGGAGTGCTACGGTCTACTTTTAGCAACACTAGGGCTAACGAGACCCGAACCTACAACTTAAAGCCGATTCTGAACAGCTACAAATATCCATACCACTGTGGGATTCGAACCCACGAACTCTGTAACCAAAGACCATTTCCCTAACCAATCGGCCATCGTTTGACTCTTTAATATTGATAAATGCTTAATATTGACGATCAATAAGAACTTATGATTACAGATTAAAAAAAAAAATACAAGTGAAAAAGATTCAAAGGTCCTTGATGTCTACCAGGAAAGCAATAATTCTTATTATCCACAGGATTGCTGAAACGACATTTTCAGCAAAGAAAGTTTCTTATCTATGTTGCAAGGCTTTCTTTCAACATGTGTATGGCGATTACTGTATAACAACAAAATTAATTCATGATTCTTTCTCTATAGTAAAAACATGATTTCTCCAGAGTTTGCGAGCAGAGATAAACATTAAAGTTCTATTTCTTATAAAATAATTTCTTACATACAACATAAGCATATGCTTTCTCCTCAGTCTGGGAACAAAGATGAACATTTAAGATTATTTTTTGAGAGAATGATTTCTTACATGCATTACTAGCATATGGTTTCATCGCAGTCAGGAAATGAAGATGAACATCTAAGGTGCTTTTGAGAGAGAATGATTTCTTACATACAGTAGAACCACATGGTTTCTCCACATTATGGGAATAATGGTAAACATTTAAGATGCATTTGGAGAGAATGCTTACTTACATACACTTCAAACACATGGTTTCTCCCATTTGTGCAAAAAAAGAAGAACATTTAAGAGGCTTTCTTTAGAGACTGATTTCTTACATACACTACAAAAATAGGGTTTCTCCCCAATGTGGAAACAATGTTGAATACCTAAGCTGTATTTCCAAGATAATGATTTCTTACAGTACAACCAAATGGTTTTTCTGCATTGTGGGAACAAAGATGAACATTTTAGCTGCATTTTTGAGAGAATGAGTTCTTATATATAATTTAAGCATATGGTTTCTCCCCAGCATGGGAAAAAAGATGAACATTTAATTTGGATTTTTTAGTGAATGATTTTTCACATACAGTACAATTGTATGGTTTCTCTCCAGAGTGGGAACGAAGATGAACAGTTAAGTCGCCTTTTCGAGAGAAGGATTTTTCACATACACTACAAACATATGGTTTCTCTCCAGTGTGGGAACGAAGATGAACATTTAAGTGGCCTATTTGAGAGAAGGATTTTTCACATACACTACAAACATATGGTTTCTCTCCAGTGTGGGAACGAAGATGAACATTTAAGTGGCCTTTTCCAGAGAAGGATTTTTCACATACACTACAAGCATATGGTTTCTCCCCAGTGTGGGAACGAAGATGAATATCTAAGTGGCATTTTCGAGAGAAGGATTTTTCACATACACTACAAGCATATGGTTTCTCCCCAGTGTGGGAACGAAGATGAATATCTAAGCTGTCTTTCCGAGAGAATGATTTCTTACATATATTGCAAGCATATGGTTTCTCCCCAGAGTGGGAACTAAGATGAATAGTTAAGTCGCTTTGTTGAGAGAAGGATTTTTCACATACACTACAAGCATATGGTTTCTCCCCGGTGTGAATACGAAGATGAACAGTTAATTGGCCTTTTCGCGAGAAGGATTTATCACATACACTACAAGCATATGGTTTCTCCCCAGTGTGAGAACGAAGATGAATATCTAAGCTGTCTTTCCGAGAGAATGATTTCTTACATATACTGCAAGCATATAGTTCCTCCCCAGTGTGGGAACAAAGATGAACTGTTAATTGGCCTATTTGAGAGAAGGATTTATCACATACACTACAAGCATATGGTTTCTCCCCAGTGTGGGAACGAAGATGAATATCTAAGCGGGATTTACTAGAGTATGGTTTCTTACATATAATACAAGCATATGGTTTCTCTCCACTGTGGGATCGAAGATGAATATCTAAGCTGGTTTTCTGAGAGAATGATTTCTTACACATACTACAAGCATATGGTTTCTCCCCAGTGTGGCAACGAAGATGAACAGTTAAGTGGTCTTTTCGAGAGAAGGATTTTCCACATACACTACAAGCATATGGTTTCTCCCCAGTGTGGGAACGAAGATGAACAGTTAATTGGTCTTTTTGAGAGAAGGATTTTTCACATACACTACATGCATATGGTTTCTCCCCAGTGTGGGAACGAAGATGAATATTTAAGCTGTATTTCTTTGAGAACGACTTCTTACATACATTACAAGTAAATGGGCTTTCCTTACTGTATATGGAACTAAATTGATCCAATGTGCTTTTATCCATATCAACAAAAATAGAAGTCTGACTAATACATATATTTTAATTTAATTTTTAATGGCCTATTTCAGTAGAAATACTGTTTTAAACATCTTCAAAATTGTATATAAAATTACATCTGTTTTTTCGAAATATTAATTTTTATACCTAGTAGGTATATCTATTTTTAAAATTATTTGCACTTTCTTAAAAATTCTCCCATATAAAGACAACCTGTTTTGATATCTTCAATTTTGAAAACAGGAATTAGAAGTGTAGAGTTGTATGAACATCTTCTACTTAAGTATAAAGCTCCTTGTCCACAAAAACATCAAAATCATATTCTGATGTCAAGTACCATTTATAGAGGAATGCTTTAAAAGAAATGTAACCTGCAAAGTAATAAAACATATACTAGTATCCAAGTTTTGTCTGCCTTTAAATTTTTTGTTTTTTAATTTACTGAAGATGGGGGCACAGAATAAATTGGACCGTAGTAAACTTTAACAAATAATATTGTCTTAAATCAGAGCATGAACACATGTAAATTTTACACATTTAATCAATTTCAATTTAAATAAGTTTATTTTCATATTTATTTTTAAATTTCTAAAATTATTAATATTAATAAATTATTGAAAAAAAAAACTTAATGAACTACAAATTATATTTTTGTTTAAACTTGCTTTACTGCTGAATATAGAAGGTAATCTGAATTTGATGTAAAAACTAATAAGTTCATTGAATATTTGATTTTTAATAATTTATATAATAAAAAATGATAAAAAAAAAAAAATGCTAGAATTGTTCAATGAAACACCATTTTAAAATACCAGGGTTTTTGTTAACATGGTATCCCACTGACCCTAATATCTCTAAAGGGTAAAAGAGTAAAGAATTTACAATCTTAAAGGGACATGACATTGACTAATTTTGAATACCACAGACCCAAAATATTGATAAAAGGTCAGAAGTTTTCTCTTCTGGTGACACTTTCAGAAAAAAGTTTCTCTTGTAGGAAGATAATGAAACTAATCCTACAAATTAACTGCAAAAATATAAGGATGATTTCTTAACAAACACAAACTCTAAAAGAGGCCTATAACCAGGGTTGGCAAAAACCCAGGTTTTTTCAGAAAAAACCCAGCCCAGTGTATTTTTGCCCTTTTTTCGGTTTAATCAGGGTTTTTACTATACTTTAAGGGTTTTAGATGCTTTTTTGGGGATTTGAAAATTATTCAGGTTTTTTGCTATATAAGAGGACAGGATTTATAAATAATTTAATGATTAAAATAAATTTAAAATGTAAATCACGTTTTAAAATTTAAAAATCAATTTTAAATTACGTAGAAAATTTTTTGTCTAAATTAAAGGAAACCTTGAAATCTTAAAATAATTTTTTTTACATATCCTAAAATTTTTCTAACATGAAAAAACTAGTGTTTAAAGGCAATTATTTTATACTAAAAGTTGGCTTTCAAATAGTTGCATTTGAAGTTTTTTCTTTTCAATAAAAGGTATTAAATTATTGCTCCAAATTTATTAGCAGTATTGTGTTATTAAAGCATTCAGAACATATTTTTTTAGTTAATTTTTAAGTTATATATGATAAGTAGCAGAATTATATATATTATCCTCATGTTTATTTATTTGCAGTTGTTATACATATATTTTTCTCAATTTTTCTTGTCCATTTTTCAATTAATTTTATCACATGTAATACTTCAATATTCTTATTTTTTCATCATATATTCTTATTAATTTTGTTTAATTTATATTTTATTGTATTTGATATACAGATGACTATTTTTCAATGAAAAGTTTTTAAGCTTTTGTTTTTTCTAGCAGTTTAGACCCCCTCAAATTAAACAAAATCTAGGATCATTGTCAAAGATGAAATATGTAATATATATTATAGATTTAATTCAATATATTTATTATTAGTTATATAAGTGGAATTTTAAATAAAGATTTTGAGAACCAGATTTTGAAATAACCCACCTGGGTTTTTTTTCAAGTGGGATTTTTTTAAAAACCCGCCCGGGTTTATTCGAATTGGGCAAATGAAGCCAACCCTACCTGTAGCTCTCTTTCCATTAAAAACAGAAAATTTTGAGAGAAAAAAATTAAACTTCGTAGACATATATATGTAATTAAAAATAAATCATATTTTATTTTCGAATAGAAAAATTTATTGTACTCTTTACTTAAATATCGTTCTGAGCTTAAAATTATATGACTCAATTTTATTTTTAAGAAATCAAGGCTATATGCAATTTACATCATATGCCTAAAGCAAGCATATATTTTTTACATCCTTTATTGTGAAATTTTATACATTTTTTGGATTCCTCTACATTTGGCAGCTATGATAATAGCAATGAGACATAGCGGTAAACATCATGACTCAAAAGCTTGGTAGATTTCAATGTACTTTATCCAAAAAAATTATTTGCACTTTGTACATAACAATCAGTGTAATTTTCTATAAGTTTGTTAGATTAGAGATAAACTGATAACACAAAGAAAATGTAGCTTCTGATACATTTTGATAAGGTACATACTGCAAATTCAAATGAGACGCTCTTTCATCACTTTTATGAACTAAGTATTCCTACTATACCATAGTCTAAGGTAGTTTTTTCAACACTTTTCAGTTGGTGGTAAGGATTATAAATTTATCTACTACTTACATAACTGGTACAGAGGTAGATGAAAATTTGAATACTGTTTAACTGGTAGTTTTTTTCCCAAATATAATAACATAAAATGACATGTATTAAATAGTTATAATATTTCTTTTCTGAACCTTGATATCAAATACAAAATGATGAAAATAAATTAATATAATATGTTAACATTTTTAATCAGCAAAATTATAAAAGTAAAGTTTATTTATGTACTAATTAATTTAAAGAAATAGTGAAACACTTAAAAAATGCTTGACAGGAAGCATAAGCATACAAAGAATACATAATTAAGATTTAATAAATAATTTTAATTACTCAACATTTTTTAACAAATTTATTTGGAAAAGAGTAAATGGTCCAGAATTTTAATACCTGAAGAATTTATTTTTGCTCAAAGCAATCCAACTGTTAAAATTTCAGCGACATATGTTTAAAACTAGAAAACTGAATCAAGGAACAGCATCACTCTTTATCGTCTCCAAGAACATCTGGACATCTGAGGAATAATGCTTTCCCAAAATGTTCAAAGTTAAGAAAGGCAAAAATACACTCTTTAAAAAAATTAATATACCTAAGGAAGAAAAAAAAAATTTAAGTGTTATAGTATGCCTATCACAGTCCTAGCATTGCAATATTCAATGAATATATTTTTTATTTTATTAAGATTAAATAAAAATTAAAACTGTAAATATATATACGTGAGTGTGTATGTAATACTATTAATATATGTAATGCTGTACTACTATAATACTTATTATACTTCATTATACTAATACTTTAAAATTATTTTCTGTAAACTACCCACAAATTTATAAAATTTGACAAAATGTGTTTTTTTTTAATTATAGTAACATTTAAAAATTTTAAAAACATCAAATTAACATCCTCTTAACTTAATTTTATTACTTCTTTACATTAAAAGGTTTCACATCTTTGCATCATTGTCATTAATCTTAACACTCTGATTAGTTAAATTGTTGAGCAGAGTGTCATAAGAGTATAAAGTCAAAGTATCACAAAAAAAATCTTTTATAGAAATATTATGTTATAGGTTACTTGCACTCTCACAGCATTATATAAGTAAATGTAAAAAATCTTGCCAAGAGAGCTCTAATAAAAGATGAATGTCTAAATAAACTGAAAATTTTTATTTCCAAACACATACAATATATATATAATAAAAATTAATAGTAAAAAATATATTAAAAAAAAAACAAAAACAAAATACTATAACTCCATTAAGCGCAGTAAATGTAAAACGGATAGGAAGAAAGATGGTTTGGGCGTGGAAGGTTTACGACTACCATACACGTTTAAATTAATTGTTTGAACAGGTCTGATATATATATACACGTACAAACATGCACTCATATAGAGAGAAAGAGGGGAGAGGGGTAATGAAGACATCTCACACTGAATTAACAGGGGAAAAGAGATTTTAACACCTGCATTTTCAGATTTTGATGACTCTGGAAACAGTAGTTATAGATTACCATATTTTATTTTTCTTTTCACCGAAGACATACAAAATTTTACGATTATCCATATGAAATGCCTCCGTGACTTTTAGTTGCTAAAATTAGGATTATAAACATCAATGTTTAGTAACAGAATTATATAACACACGTTTATAAGATTATAAATTTGGAAAAAAAAAATAATGTCGAATTGTAAAAATATTTTTAAATACACCAAGATAAAAAATAGCAATTTCATTTAAATTTTAATTTAAATTTAAAAAATTATTTTAAATCCCATAATTACTTTCAAAAGTGTTCAACTAAATAACCATTCAATATATCAAAACTAAATAAGCATAACATTGATTTGAACATAAAATGTTACACATTTATCAATAAAATAGGGTATAATATTTAATACTACAAATATAATTCAACTTTGGAATATATCATTACTTACGTTTACACAGTATTACAACTATTTTTTTATGTGAATTCCTAGATATTTTAATAATTTTAAAAATAATAACCCTCTTTACAAATATTATTTTTAATCCATCAATTTTTATAACCAAGTTTTGCTTTTATTTAATTACTTTCAAGCATCAATAAATGTATGTTCTTGTTATACTATTAAAATATACACATTTTATTTTTATGTGTGATGTATCTTACAAAATTAAATTATCATTGAATTACAATCAAAATTATTCTCTCTCCAAAAAGACATCCGAACAATTTCTCAGTTTAATATTTTTTAAATCCTTGCTGATGATATGCTTATCAGATTCAACTTTAAAATATATTTTACCACTTATCTTTTAAGAATTAAATTGTGTTTTATTAAAGTAGATTCTATGAGTATTAACCTACTCATAGAATTGTGACTCTAATATATAGTTTTTTATGAATCAATTTGTAAGAAAACACTTTGTTTTGATTATTTTCTTTTGTTTGATGTATTTGTAAATACATCTTTTTTTTTAAATAATAAACTTGACAAAATTTACCTGTAATAGATATTTTGCAGAAGTTTACATTAAATCAGAATTTCCATACAATTTTATTTCAATTGTCACTAGCCAAAACTAACAAGGAGAGAAATGTGACTAATTTTTTTATCTCCTTTGTATTGCACTGAAAAGATATAGAGTAATAACAACCGGGCTCTATCCTTATTGTTTGTCAATAAATATTCTCTCTGCAATATAATAAATAAGAACAGTGACAGTTTTACGGGTACGGGTAGGGGTTCAGTATGCACCTGGCACCACAAATTTTAGGACAGTGCATGTTTTATGTATGTATGTGTCCAAAAAGACCGTGCCATACAAGAGTTGCCGGTTTAAAAGTTGTCAGGTTACTTTTATGTTATTTTCCCTGCAAGGTAAAGGAGTTCTGTTACGTAAAATTAACTTCTTTCAATTATCGCTTTGTAATATTTTTTTCTCAAAATTGTGTTTCTACAAGTATTATGCATACAGAAAATAATACAAATTTAAAATAATTAAATTTCAAATATTAATTTTAAAACGTAAATGCATGTTATATTTGATTTAACTCTGATTAGATCTGTTTAAATATGTCATTCTCTTTTATTTTTATATAGAAAAGAGATAAATTAATTTGACTTTGGGATATTTAAAAATAAAAATTTTAAATTCTTTAAAAATTCAAAAAATAGATAATGGATCTTTTACTTAATATCTAAAAAATATTGCTTTTAATTAAAAATCAAAAGAACAAATTAAAGAATATCTCTTCATAGTTTTCCATATGTAGTTGAAATAGTTTTTGAGATAAATCACAACCTGGGACAAATAGATGATTTAGATGTCCTGGATTCTAAACTAAGATGGGAAAGATAAAAAAGGGTGAGCGATTTATAATGAATTATCTTATAGGAATGTACGAAGCTCAATCGGTAAATAAGAGGACAAGGAATAATTAAATAGAAAATTATATATAAAAGAAGGTTCTTTTTAATGAAACATAAAACAAGCCTGAAATTAGTGTGTATTTTTTTAAAACAGGAGGGGGGAATTAAAAATTACACTGCTACCAATGTCCCCAACTTAACTTTCCTTAATTTTTAACTAAATAAACATAAAATAACTAAAAGTATATATATATATATATATATATATATATATATATATATATACACATAATTTGGGAAATGGCTCTCAGTTAATCTTAATGAGATACAAAAATTAGTATATTTTCCATAAGAAGCTAACTGAGATTTCGTATGATATACTGCTATAATTTTTTCAATTAAGCTCAATCTAAAGTCAATGTGATCTTTAGTCCCAGAATTTTTTTTATACAAAACAAAAGAATTAGATATTGTTAAATCTAAAAGATAGCAAAATATTTTCTTATAGTATTTCTTTGGCCTTTACTTATAGATGGATAATAAACAAGCCTCTGGTCAGTCCTGTCTACACCACCCATTGTTCTGTTATAATTCATTATAACATTTGGTTTAGAAACAGTTTTTCCTTTTCGAGTTTCAGTGATGATATGTCCATCATGTACTGTGGAAAGCATACATACTTCTATTTTATCTTTCTATTTTAGCAAAATTCAGCGGTCAGCAAAATTGCAACACGTGGGGTGAATAAATTTTTTATAGAACCCAAAAATTAATGCACCCCACGTGACTGATTCTTTTCTTAAGTCATTTCAAAAGAAATATAATACTTAACCTTAACACCATGCATTTACTTATATTTGTATTTAAAATAAAACCCATTTCCCTTGTTTAAAATATTTGTCAATGTCAAAGATTTTATGAATTAATTGCAAAACATATATTCTTTTCTTAAGAAAATTGTCAATACATTTCGAGGCCACTGTCTGGAGTTCGGAGAATGTGTGAATATGTGGGGGATGAAAGACAAGAGCTCAAGAATAAAGTAGAGCAGGTGCCACATAATCCCCAGAGTATTGCAGTGAAATGCGCCTGAATAGTTTGATGACACATAAACGGTTTGACAAATTTCAAACAGACCACCTGTGTCAAGAGGGTGTCAGCCATGCCGAAAAAAGAATAAACAGAACGAACGTGGAGGGTTCGACCAGTCCATTTTCGAACAGAAATTCGCTGCAAATCCCCACAGACGCATACATTCAGTGGATTTAAACCACCATCATGTATGATTAAAAAATATCTGAAAAGTATTCAGATAATGTTGTTCGAAATATTATATTAAAAAGCATTCTTGGATCAAAACACTTAAATTATATATTGAAACCCCCATCATGTATGATTATAAAGATCACCATTGTAAAAATCCCCATTTATTATCTTTCCTAAAGGATTACTCAGTTTTTTTATGCAAAATACAAATTATTTCATGTTTACATTCAGAGATTTGTCTCTGAATTATTTTTAATTAACACAATAATGGCTATATTGCATTAAAGTTTCTTTATTAAATAATTTTTTGAAATGAATAAAGAAATTTTATAAAAATATATTAGCATAAAATGATAAGTACATAAACAGTATGGCTTGTGCACTTTTGATTGAACCTGTTTCTGATAGCATATGGAAATAATAATATATATATTTCAGAAAAATACCGAGATTTTATTTGTTCCACAGAAATATGAAATTAATATTGTGTGTTTGTAATTTCATTAAAAATATAAAAATGAGTGTAATATTTATTTTTAAAAAAAAATCGCTTACTTTTTGAAATGTATGTATTGTTCTGATTCTTCATTGTACTTTTTATACTTAAAGATTGTACTACTTTTGACTTATATATTAAATATTAATACATTTTTTCGCTTAATATAAATGTTAAATAAAAAATTTCTATAGTTTATGGATTTAAATTTTCAATTTTAAAGTAATATCAGTAGAGTATTTGATAAAATACATTTATACATTTTTTCAAATTAGCATCCAATTTAATTGAAAGATGTCACAGTGTGAACTTCTATATTCAAGAAAGTAGGTATCTCACAAGAAAATATTAAAAAACCTTGAGAACACATATTTTTTAAAGTTATGTATTAACTAATTATTGCAATTTATATCCTTCTTCATAAACTTATTATACAGTAACTAAACTTTCTGAATATACTCTAAAATAAGGAACTTTTGTAAGCTAAAATCAGCACTTTAAAACGTAGTATTAAAAAAGCAAAGGTTTAATTACAGAAAAATGGTCATCACAAATCCAAAAAGATAATTTTATGATAATTTGGGGTTTAATTTCTCATTACTTTCACAGCATTAGTCCATGTTTTATGTATACTGGGATCTTTAGAGTGCTGAAAATTATCTTTTTATTACAATTCCTTGTTGTATTTGTACAGTGTGGAGCAATAGAGAATTCAGTAAATGACACTTTAATGTCAGACAAATAAAAAATAACTTTCTATTTATGCAAATCTTTAAACAAAAACAAATTAAAAAGTCGCATACTTCCATGTAAATAACATACGCTGTCGATGTTTTCATGAACTGCGACGTCGCAAACTAGGCATAGAAGAAGTAGTGTTTTCGAGACACATTAAAGAGTTCGATATAAATCCCAGTGGAAATCCCTAAGTAGGGACAGTAATGAAATGAAAAAAGGTACTGTTCTGCATACATTTTTGTCTTGTATTGTTTAAAAATAAAATAAGAAAACGTGAAAATTCCTCTTTATGGCTTCACTATACTATTATTACTCGAATCACCAATTCTGGATGTCTTACCTTTGTTGCATCACACAGCTGTTTGATTTAAACACATATTCCACTTATCAACTGACAGAAACATTTTATTGTTATTCTTGGCAGAATGAAAATTTCTCACTGAAAAAAAAATAAAGCGGTCAGACACAAAATGTTTTTTATTGCCTCCGAAAAATTTGTTTTATATATATTTTATTTCAGGAGTAATATAATGTAAAAAAATTTTTTATTTTTAAAAAGATTTTTCAGAAAATTATTTTAATCACCTATGGTTTGGTTTCGGTTTTGGTTTTGAGCAAAACGGTCTACTGTTTTGCACACCTACAGCTTAAAGCGATTCTGAAAGGCTACAAAACATCCATGCCCGTAGCGGGATTAAAACCTGCGATCTCCGGTTCCAAAGAGCAGCGCTCTACCTTTCATCCATCGTTCCACTTTTAAACATCTGTGAAAAAGACTATACTTTACAATTTTTAATATAGACTCACATAAATTTTTATAAATTTCATTTTAAAATCACTCCTCCTTCACGCAGCAACTTCAATAGATTTAGTAGCGTAAAGAGTAACTACCTGTCAAACAAACTTCTGTGCCAGAGATGTAAAAATAGGGCAGTTTAACTTGGCATTAAAACTCTCATAGAAATAAGATTTCTAAAATAATTATGAAATTGTGTGAGAATAAAAAAATGTTGATTCAAAATGCTTAAACATACAAGAATTAGAGAAAATTTAGTGAATAAAAGTTTATTTTCCAAGTTTAAATACACTTGACATTATTACAGATTTAACAAAATAAGTATTTCACATAAAAAAAAAAAAACATTACAAGCAAAAGATTTCACAACTATCAATAGGACATTCCGCATTAGAAATGTACTTCTGAGAAAATGATCTTTAACTTACAAGTAGTGACACCACTCAAAACAACGGGTATGATGATTTATCAACAAACAATGAGGATGTGATGCATTAAAATTGGTTTCCCTGAACAGTTGCCTTTATGTAAATAGTAAACTGTAATTATTTCTTGTTATGATTCAATTGTTAAAAAGAGTAAAAAAACAAACAAAACTATGAATTAATCATAAACTTTAATATTGATAAATGCTTAATATTGACCATCATTAAGAACTTATGTTTACATATGAAAAAAAATACGAGTCAAGAAGATTCAAAGGTCCTTCATGTCTACCAGGAAAGAAATAATTCTAATTATGCACAGGATTGCTGAAACAACATTTTCAGCAAAGAAAGTTTCTTATCTATGTTACAAGGATTTTCCTTCAACATGTGTATAGCGATCACTCTTTAACAAAAAAAGTAATTCATGATTCTTTCTCTATAGTAAAAACATGATTTCTCCAGAGTATGGGAGCAAAGATGAACATTGAAGTTCAATATTTTATAAAATTATTTCTTACATACAGCATAAGCATATGCTTTCTCCTCAGTCTGGGAACAAAGATGAACATTTAAGATTATTTTTTGAGAGAATGATTTCTTACATGCACTACTAGCATATGGTTTCATCGCAATGAAGAAGAACATATAAGGTGCTTTTGAGAGAGAATGATTTCCTACATACAGTAGAACCATATGGTTTCTCCACATTATGGGAATGAAGGTGAACATTTAAGTTGCATTTGGAGAGAATGCTTACTTACATACACTACAAGCACATGGTTTCTTCCATTTGTGCAAAAAAAGAAGAACATTTAAGAGGTTGTTTTTAGAGACTAATTTCTTACATACACTACAAAAATAGGGTTTCTCCCCAATGTGTTAACAATGTTAAATAACTAAGCTGTATTTCCAAGATAATGATTTCTTACAGTACAACCATATGATTTCACTGCATTGTGGGAACAAAGATGAATATTTAAGCTGCATTTTTGAGAGAATGTGTTCTTATATATAATTTAAGCATAGGGTTTCTCCCCAGCATGGGAACAAAGATGAACATTTAATTTGGATTTTTCAGAGAATGATTTCTTACATACAGTACAATTGTATGGTTTCTCTCCAGTGTGGGAACGAAGATGAACAGTTAAGTGGCCTTTTTGAGAGAAGGATTTTTCACATACACTACAAGTTTATGGTTTCTCCCCAGTGTGGGAACGAAGATGAATATCTAAGCTGTCTTTCCGAGAGAATGATTTCTTACATATACTGCAAGCATATGGTTTCTCCCCAGTGTGGGAACGAAGATGAACAGTAAATTGGCCTATTTGAGAGAAGGATTTATCACATACACTACAAGCATATGGTTTCTCCCCAGTGTGGGAACGAAGATGAATATCTAAGCTGTCTTTCCGAGAGAATGATTTCTTACATATAATACAAGCATATGGTTTTTCCCCGGTGTGAATACGAAGATGAACAGTTAAGTGGCCTTCTCGAGAGAAGGATTTTTCACATACACTACATGCATATGGTTTCTCCCCAGTGTGGGAAAGAAGATGAAGATCTAAGTCGCTTTGTTGAGAGAAGGATTTTTCACATACACTACAAGCATATGGTTTCTCCCCAGTGTGAATACGAAGATGAACAGTTAAGTGGCCTTTTTGAAAAAAGGATTTTTCACATACACTACAAGCATATGGTTTCTCCCCAGTGTGGGAACGAAGATGAACACTTAAGTCGCTTTGTTGAGAGAAGATTTTTCACATACACTACAAGCATATGGTTTCTCCCCAGTGTGAATACGAAGATGAACAGTTAAGTGGCCTTCTCGAGAGAAGGATTTTTCACATACACTACAAGCATATGGTTTCTCCCCAGTGTGGGAACGAAGATGAACATTTAAGTCGCTTTGTTGAGAGAAGGATTTTTCACATACACTACAAGCATATGGTTTCTCCCCAGTGTGGGAAAGAAGATGAAGATCTAAGCTGGATTTATTAGAGAATGATTTCTTACATATAATACAAGCATATGGTTTTTCCCCGGTGTGAATACGAAGATGAACAGTTAAGTGGCCTTCTCGAGAGAAGGATTTTTCACATACACTACATGCATATGGTTTCTCCCCAGTGTGGGAAAGAAGATGAAGATCTAAGTGGCATTTTTGAGAGAAGGATTTTTCACATACTCTACAAGCATATGGTTTCTCCCCTGTGTGGGAACGAAGATGAATAATTAAGCTGTATTTCTTTGAGAACGATTTCTTACATACATTACAAGTAAATGGGCTTTCCTTACTGTATATGGAACTAAATGGATCCAATGTGCTTTTATCCATATCAACAAAAATAGAAGTCTGACTAATACATATATTTTAATTTAATTTTAAATGGCCTATTTCAGTAGAAATACTGTTTTAAACATCTTCAAAATTGTATATAAGTTTACATCTGTTTTTTCGAAATATTAATTTTTATACCAAGTAGGTATATCTATTTTTAAAATTATTTGCACTTGCTTAAAAATTCTCCCATATAAAGACAGCCTATTCTGATATCTTCAATTTTGAAAACAGGAATTAGAAGTGTAGAGTTGTATGAATATCTTCTACTTAAGTATAAAGCTCCTTGTCCACAAAAACATCAATATTATATTCTGATGTCAAGTACCATTTATAGAGGAATGCTTTAAAAGAAATGTAACCTGCAAAGTAATAAAACATATACTAGTATCCAAGTTTTCTCTGACTTTAAATTTTTTGTTTTTTAATTTGGTGAAGATGGGGGCACAGAATAAATTGGACAGTAGTAAACTTTAACAATTAATATTGTCTTAAATCAGAGCATGAACACATGTTAATTTTACACATTTAATTAATTTCAATTTAAATAAGTTCATTTTCATATTTATTTTTGAATTTCTAAAATTATAAATATAAATAAATTATTGAAAAAAAAAACTTAATGAACTACAAATTATATTTTTGTTTAAACTTGCTTTACTGCTGAATATAGAAGGTAATCTGAATTTGATGTAAAAACTAATAAGTTCATTGAATATTTGATTTTTAATAATTTAACATAATAAAAAATGAAAAAAAAACCAAACGCTACAACTGTTCAATGAAACACCATTTTAAAATACCAGGTTTTTTGTTAACATGGTATCCCACTGACCCTAAAAACTCTAAAGGGTAAAAGAGTAAAGAATTTACAATCTTAAAAGGAACATGACATTGACTAATTTTGAATACCACAGACCCAAAATATTGATAAAAGGAAAGAAGTTTTCTCTTCTGGTGACACTTTCAGAAAGAAGTTTCTCTTGTAGGATGATAATTAAACTAATCCTACAAATTAACTGCAAAAATATAAAGATGATTCCTTATCAAGTGCCAAATTTAAAAGAGGCCTGTAGCAAGGGTTGGCAGAACCCCGCTTTTTTTTTTTCAGAAAAAACCCAGCCCAGTGGATTTTTGCCCTTTATTCGGTTTAATCAGGGATTTTACTATACTTTAAGGGTTTTAGATGCTTTTTTGAGGATTTGAAAATTACTCAGGTTTTTTGTTATATAAGAGGTCAGGATTTAAAAATAATTGTATGATTAAAATAAATTTAAAATGTTAATCACTTTTTAAAATTTAAAAATCAATTTTAAAGTACGCAGAAAACTTTATGTCCAAATTAAAGGAAATCTTGAAATCTTAAAATAAATTTTTTTATATATCTTAAAATTTTTCTAACATCAAAAAACTAGCTTTCAATGGCGAATATTTTATACTAAAAGTTGGCTTTCAAATAGTTGTTTTGAAGTATTTTCTTTTCATTAAAAGGTATTAAATTATTGCTCCATATTTATTAGCAGTATTGTGTTATTAAAGCATTCAGAACATATTTTTTTAGTTAATTTTTAAGTTATATATGATAAGTAGCAGAATTAATTATATATATTATCCCCATGTTTATTTATTTGCAGTTGTTATACATATTTTTTTCTCAATTTTTCTTGTCCATTTTTCAATTAATTTTATCACATGTAATACTTCAATATTCTTATTTTTTTCATCATATATTCTTATTAATTTTGTTTAATTTATATTTTATTGTATTTGTTATACAGATAATTATTTTTCAATGAAAAGTTTTTAAGCTTTTGTTTTTTCTAGCAGTTTAGAATCCCTCAAATTAAACAAAATCTAGGATCATTGTCAAAGATGAAATATGTAATATATATTATAGATTTAATTCAATATATTTATTATTAGTTATATAAGTAGAATTTTAAACAAAGATTTTGAGAACCAAATTTTGAAAAAACCCACTTGGGTTTTTTTCAAGTAGTTTTTTTTAAAAACCACCCGGGTTTATTCGGATTGGGCAAATGAATCCAACCCTACCTGTAGCTCTCTTTAAATTAAAAACAGAAAATTTTGAGAGAAAAAAATTAAACTTTGTATACATATATATGTAATTAAAAATAAACCAAATTTTGTTTTCGAATAGAAAAATTTATTGTACTCTTTACTTAAATATCGTTCTGAGCATAAAATTATATGACTCAATATTATTAAGAAAACAAGGCTATATGCAATTTGGATCACATGCCTAAAGCAAGCATATGTTTTTTACATCCTTAATTGTGAAATTTTATACATTTTTTGGATTCCTCTACATGTGGCAGCTATGATAACAGCAATGAGACATAGCGGTAAGCATTGTGACTCAAACACTGGGTAGAATTCAACCTACTTTATCCAAAAAAATTAACTTATCTTTTGCATTTTGTACATAACAATCAGTGTTATTTTCTATAAGTTTGTTAGATTAGAGATAAACTGATAACACAAAGGATATGTAGCTTCTGATACATTTTGATAAGGTACGCACTGCAAATTCAGATGAGACGCTCTTACATCAATTTTAAGAACTAAGTTTTCCTACTATACCATAGTCTACGGCAGTGTTTTCAACAATTTTCAATTGGTCATAAAAATTATAAATTTATCTACAATTAAAATAACTGGTACAGAGGTAAATGAAAATTTGAATTCTGTTTTACTGGTAATCTTTTCCCAAAAGAATAACATAAAATGATATGCATTAGATAGTTATAATAATATTTCTTTTCTGAACCTTGATATCAAATACAAAATGCTGAAAATAAATTAATATAATATGTTAACATTTTTAATCAGCAAAATTATAAAAGTAAAGTTTATTTATTTATGTACTAATTAATTTGAAGAAATAGTGAAACACTTAAAAAATGCTTGACAGGAAGCATAAGCATACAAAGAATACATAATTAATATTTAATAAATAATTTTAATTCAACATTTTTTAACAAATTTATTTTGAAAAGAGTAAATGGCCCAGAATTTTAATACCTGAAGAAGAATTTAGTTTTGCTCAAAGCAATCCAACTGTTTTAATTTCAGCGACATGTGTTTAAAACTAGAAAACTGAATCAAGGAACAGCATCACTCTTTTTCGTCTTCAAGAACATCTGGACATCTGAGGAATAATGCTTTCCCAAAATGTTAAAAGTTAAGAAAGGCAAAAATACACTCTTCTTTAAAAAAATTTAATAAACCTAAGGAAGAAAAAAAAAACTTAAGTGTTAAAATATGCCTAAAACAGTCCTAGCATTTCAATATTCAATGAATATATTTTTTATTTTATTAAGAAGATTAAATAAAAATTAAAACTGTAAATATATATACGTGAGTGTCTGTATGTAATACTATTAATATATGTAATACTGTACTACTATAATACTTACTTTAATTAATTATACTAATACTTTAAAATTATTTTCTGTAAACTATCTACAAATTTATAAAATTTGAAAAAATGTGTTTTTTTTTAATTATAGTAACATTAGAGAATTTTAAAAACATCAAATTAACATCCTCTTAACTTACTCATATTACTTGTTTACATTAAAAGATTTCACATCTTTGCATCATTATGTCATTAATCTTAACACTCTGATTAGTTAAATTGTTGAGTAGAGTGTCATAAGAGTACAAAGTCAAAGTATCATTAAAAAAATCTTTTATAGAAATATTATGTTATAGGTTACTTGCACTTCACAGCATTATATAAGTAAATGTAAAAAATCTTGCCAAGAGAGCTCTAATAAAACATGAATGTCTAAATAAACTGAAAATTTTATTCCCAAACACACACAATATATATATACATATATATATATAATAAAAATTAATAGTAAAAAATATATTAAAAAAAAACTAAAACAAAATACTATAACTCCATTAAGCCCAGTAAAAGTAAAACGGATAGGAAGAAAGATGGATTGGGCGTGGAAGGTTTACAACTTCCATACACGCTTAAATTAATTGTTTTAACAGGCCTGATATATATATACACGTACAAACATGCACTCATATAGAGAGAAGAAGGAGACAGGGGTAATGAAGACATCTCACTCTGAATTAACAGTGGAAAAGAGATTTTAACACCTGCATTTTCAGATTTTGATGACTCTGGAAACAGTAGTTATAGATAACCATATTTTATTTTTCTTTTCACCGAAAACTTACAAAATTTTACGGTTATCCATATGAAATGCCTCTGTGACTTTTAGTTGCTAAAATTAGGATTATAAACATCAAAGTTTAGTAACAGAATTATATAACCACGTTTATAAGATTATAAATTTGGAAAAAAAAATTTCTAATTGTAAAAATATTTTTAAATACACCAAGATAAAAAATAGCAATTTCGTTTAATTTAATTTTTAATTTAAATTTAAAAAATTATTTTAAATCCCATAATTACTTTCAGAATTTTTCAGCTAAATCACTATTCAATATATCAAAACTAAACATGCATAACATTGATTTGAACATAAAATTTTACACATTTATAAATAAAATAGGGTGTAATATTTAATACTACAAATATAATTCAACTTTGGAAGATATCATTATTTACGTTTACACAGTATTACAACTATTTTTTTATGTGAAGTCCTAGATATTTTAATAATTTTAAAAATAATAACCCTCTTTACAAATATTATTTTTAATCCATTAATTTTTATAACCAAGTTTTGCTTTTATTTAATTACTTTCAAGCATCAATAAATGCGTGTTCTTGTTATACTATTAAAATATACACATTTTATTTTTATGTGTGATGTATCTTACAAAATTAAATTATCATTGAATTACAATCAAAATTATTCTCTCTCTAAAAAGACATTCGAATAATTTCTCCGTTTAATATTTTTTTTAATCCTTGCTGATGATATGCTCATCAGATTCAACTTTAAAATATATTTTACCACTTATCTTCTAAGAATTAAATTGTGTTTAATTAAAGTAGTTTCTATGAGTATTAACTTACTCATAGAATTGTGACTAATATAAAATTTAGTTTTTTATGAATCAATTTTTAAGAAAACACTTTGTTTTTATTATATTCTTTTGTTTGATGTATTTGTAAATACATCTTTCTTTTTCAAATAATAAACTTGACAAAATTTGCCTCTAATAGATATTTTGCAGATGTTTACATTAAATCAGAATTTCCATACAATTTTATTTCAATTGTCACTAGCCAAAACCGACTAGGAGAAAATGTGATTAATTTTTTTATCCAATTTGTATTGCACTGGATAATATGGTGTAATAAAAACCGGACTCTACCCTTATTGTTTGTCAATAACCATTCTCTCTGCAATAAATAAGAACAGTGGCATTTTTACCGGTAGGGGTGGGGTTCAGTATGCACCTGGAACCACAAATTTAAGGACAGTGCATGTTTATGTATGAGTCCAAAAAAGATTCTTTTAAATTTTCATATTTATCATAGCTTGACAAATTAAAATAAAATATCGCAATAAGTAACATTGATAGTATTGATGTAAAAAGTTTTGGGAGTTAATAATACTTGTAATTTTCAACAATTATTACATGTGTAAAATTAATTATATCAATTTCAATTTTTAAAAAGTGTTTCAAAGTTTTAGTTCTTTTCTAATAAAGAATAGTTCAGCTTGAGCTAATGCCATTTTGAAAATTAGGTAATCTGCAAACTTTGCAAAAACAAAAATGGGCATTAAGACCTGAGCATTCTTTGTGATTCTTTCTTACAAATATATATACTCAAAAATGAGGAATTTGCACATGTGGTTGAGTGAAAAAACATATTATTTTTTTGATAATTATAGACGCACATTAATTCCAAAAATATAAAAAAATGGGTTAATCACATTTAAAATTAATTTTTAAGTTAAGAAAAAACTATGCGACTTCCAAAAGCTCTGTTACTGGTTGTGACATCACAGTTCATAAAGTTTCACTTTTCACATTTTGTTAGCGAGCACTTTCTATCTCCCAATTGCATTTTGCTCGTATTGTAAATTTTTCTCAACTTCAAAATTTATATCTACTCAGAACTTTCAGATAATTTTATCAATCTCGATAAAATATACATGTGTATATTTCTTCATGATAACTCTTATCTGGACTCTAAAGAACAGTCCGACAGTGTCGTGAAAATTCACAGCATAGCATAGCAATTGTTTTCATTTTGAGAAATAATTCCGATTTTTTGGAAGCAGAAATACAAATAATCAAAACAAAAAGATATATAAATTTTTTTTTCATATTTTTCAATTTATTTTATTTTACTTCACAAAAATATAAATGATTTATTAATACTATCACAGCTATTCAGTTTGTAAAGACAGACAATAAGTCAAACATATCTATTTCTACACATATACATGTTTACTGTTGCAGAAACACATTTTATATAGAGAGATTGCAGTATTGCTTAAATAAAAAATTGGAAAGGGTACTTATACTTCTTTTAATTGTAAGTTATGTATGGCCATTATTTTGATCTGGTAAAATAAAAAGTTTTTAAAAGATATTTTAATGTTCTAGCTGGAAATATATTAAAAAGCATTCTTGAAAGGAAACACTTAGATTATATCTTAAAACCACCATCATGTATGGTTCAAAAGATCCCCATTTTAAAAAAATTTACAGCATATGAATGCTTTTGTTTATGAAATAATTCTGATTTATTGGGAGCAGAAATACGAGGAATCCAAACCTAAAGATATGTAAAATAATTTTTCATATTTTTCAGTTTATCTTCTTTTACAACAAATATATAAGTGCTCTATAAATTCGAACCACAATTGTTTTGTTTTTAGACTCTGACAACACATTAAACATACTTATATTTATGCACACATACACATTTGTTGTTGCAGTATTACGTTTTATATATAGAAATAGAAGTAATGTTTAAAAGAAAAATTAGAGAAAGTATCTATATTTCATTTAATTGGAAGTTATGTATGAATGTTATTTTGATCTGGTAAAATAAAAAATATCTGAAAAGTATTACAATAATGTTGTTGGAAATACTATATTAAGAAGCATTCTTGGATCAAAACACTTAGATTATGCAGTAAAACCCCCATCATGTATGATTATAAAGATCACCATTGTACAAATCCCCATTTATTATCTTTCCTAAAGGATTACTCAACTTTTTTATGCAAAATACCAATTATGTTATGTTTACATTCAGAGATTTGTCACTGAATTATTTTTAATTAACACAATAATGGCTATATTGCTTTAAAGTTCCTTTATGAAATAATTTAAAGAAATGAATAAAGAAATTTTATAAAAAAATATTAGCATAAAATGATAAATACATAAACAGAATGGCTTCTGCAATTTTGGTTGAATGTTAATTTTAAGAATAGCATAAGCTTCACGAATAACTTGGGCCCAAAAATTTAAACATAAAACGTAATAGGAAAAAGAGTAAATATAAGTTACCATTTTCTACAGAGTGGCACAATAGAGTATTTAGTATATGATACTTTAATGTCAGAAAAATAAAAAAAATTTCTATTTATGCTAATCTTTAAACAAAAACAAATTAAAATGTCGCATACTCCCACTGTAAACAACATACGCTGTCAGTGTTTTCATGAACTGCGACAACACAAACTAGGCTGAGGAAAAGTAGTGTTTTCGAGAGACATTAAAGAGTTCGATATAAATCCCAAATGAAATCCCTAACTAGGGCCAGTAATGAAATGAAAAACAGTACGTGAAAACTCTTTATGGCTTCACTATACTATTATTACTAGAATCACACCAATTGTAGATGTGTTAGCTTTGTTGCATCACACAGCTATTTGATTTAAACACATATTGCACTTATCAACTGACAGAAACATTTTATTCTTATTATTGGCAGAATAAAAATTTCTTACTGCGACAGAAAAAAAAAAATCAGACAAAAAATGTTTTTTGTCCACAAAAAAATATTTTATATATACTTTATTTCAAGAGCAAGATAATGTAAAAAAAAATTTTATTTTAAAAAAGATTTTTCAGAAAATTATTTTTAAACATCTGTGGTTTGGTTTTGGTTTTGAGCACTACGGTCTACTGTTTTGGACACGAGGTCGAATGAGAATGGGACCTACAGCTTAAAGCCGATTTCGAAAGGCTACAAATATCCATGCCCATTATAGGATTCGAACCCGCGAACTCCAGTTCCGAAGAGCAGCACTCTATCATTTGGCCATCGTTCAGCTTTTAAACATTTATGAAAAAGGCTCTATATTTTATTATTTTTAATATAGACCCACATATATCTTAGAAATTTCAGTTTAGAATCACCCCTGCTTCAAGCAGCAACTTCAATCCATTTAGTAGCTTAAAGGGTAACTACCTGTCAGACAAAATTCTGTGCCAGAGATGTAACAATAGGGAAGTTTTACTTAGCACTAAAACTCTCACAGAAAATATGATTTCTAAAATAATTATGAAATTGTAAGAGAATAAAAAAGTTTTGGTTCAAAATGCTTAAACATACAGGAATTAGAGCAAATTAAGTTCCTGAATAAAAGTTTATTTTCCAAGATTAAATACACATCACATTATTGCAGATTTAAGAAAATAAGTATTTAACATTAAAAAAAAAGCAATGGAACTAAAAATTTCACAATTATTAATACAATGTTCAGTATTAGAAATGTACTCCTGAGAAAATGCTCTTCAACTTGCAAATAGTGACACCACTCAAAACAACAAGTATGATCATTTTTCAACAAACAATGAGGATGTGATGCATTAAAATTGGTTTCCCTGAACAGTTGTCTTTATGTAAATGGTATACTGTAATTATTTCTGGTTATGATTCAATTGTTAAAAAGAGTAAAAAAAGCACCTCTGCACTAATAGCTAAAACGTTTATTTTAAAAATTCTTGAACAGCTTAAAACACAAAATACAGGCAGTATAATTACAAAAGCAGCACAATGTTTTGTAAATGAATAAACAGTTAACAAAACTATGAATAAATCATAGATAAACTTTAATATTGATTTGGAGTGCTACGGTCTACTTTTAGCAACACTAGGGCTAATGAGACCCAAACCTACAACTTAAAGCCGATTCTGAACAGCTACGAACATCCATACCACTGTGGGATTCGAACCCACGAACTCTGTAACCAAAGGCCATTTCCCTAGCCAATCGGCCATCGTTCGACACTTTAATATTGATAAATGCTTAATATTGACGATCAATAAGAACTAATGACTACAGATGAAAAAAAAATACAAGTGAAAAAGATTCAAAGGTCCTTGATGTCTACCAGGAAAGCAATAATTCTTATGCACAGGATTGCTGAAACGACATTTTCAGCAAAGAAAGTTTCTTATCTATGTTGCAAGGCTTTCTTTCAACATGTGTATGGCGATTACTGTTTAACAACAAAATTAATTCATGACTCTTTCTCTATAGTAAAAACATGATTTCTCCAGAGTTTGCAAGCAGAGATAAACATTAAAGTTCTCTTTTTTGTAAAAATAATTTCTTACATACAACAAAAGCATGTGCTTTCTCCTCAGTCTGGGAACAAAAATGAACATTTAAGATTATTTATTGAGAGAATGATTTCTTACATGCACTACTACCATATGGTTTCATCCCAGTGAGGGAATAAAGATGAACATCTAAGGTCCTTTTGAGAGAGAATGATTTCTTACATACAGTAGAACCATATGGTTTCTCCACATAGTGGGAAAGAAGGTGAAAATATAAGTTGCATTTAGAGAGAATGATTACTTATATACACTACAAGCACATGGTTTCTCCTATTTGTACAAAAAAAGATGAACATTTAAGAGTCTTTATTCAGAGAAGGATTTCATGGATAGACTACAAAAATTGGGTTTCTCCCCAACTTGTAGGAACAATGTTGAATACCTAAGCTGTATTTCTAAGATAATGATTTCTTAAATTAAAACCATATGGTTTCTCTGCATTGTGGGAACACAGGTGAACATTAAAGCTGCATTTTTGAGGGAATGAGTTCTTATATATAATTCAAATATATGGTTTCTCCCCAGCATGGAAACGAAGATGAACATTTAATTTGGATTTTTCAGAGAATGATTTCTTACATAAAGTACAAGTGTATGGTTTCTCTCCAGTGTGGGAACGAAGATGAACAGATAAGAGGTCTTTTCGAACGAAGGATTTTTCACATACACTACAAGCATATGGTTTCTCCCCAGTGTGGGAACGAAGATGAACATTTAGTTTGCTCTGTTTAGAGAAGGATTTTTCACATACACTACAAGCATATGGTTTATCCCCAGTGTGGGAACGAAGATGAATATCTAAACTGCCCTTCTGAGAGAATGATTTTTTACATAAACTGCAAACATATGGTTTCTCCCCAGTGTGGGAACGAAGATGAACGTTTAATTGGCCTTTTTGAGAGAAGGATTTTTCACATACACTACAAGTATATGGTTTCTCCATAGTGTGAGAACGAAGATGAACTTTTAAGTCGCTTTCTTGAGAGAAGGATTTTTCACATATACAAGTATATGGTTTCTCCCCAGTGTGAGAACGAAAATGAAATTTTAAGTTGCTTCTTTGAGAGAAGGATTTTTCACACACACTACAAGCATACGGTTTCTCCCCAGTGTGGGAACGGAGATGAATATTTAAGCTGGATTTATTACAGAATATAATACAAGCGTATGGTTTTTAATCTTTGTGGCAACGAAGATGAACAGTTAAGTGGCCTTTTGGTAAAAGGATTTTACACATACTCTACAAGCATATGGTTTCTCCCTAGTGTGGGAACAAAGATGAATATCTAAGCTGTCTTTCCGAGAGAATGATTTCTTACATATACTGCAAGTATATGGTTTCTCCCCAGTTTGGGAACGAAGATGAACAGTTAATTGGCCATTTTGAGAGAAGGATTTTTCACATACTCTAAAAGCATATGGTTTCTCCCATGTGTGGGTACGAATATGAATATCTATGCTGCATTTATTACAGAACGATTTCTTACATACATTACAAGTAAATGGGCTTTCCTTACGGTATATGGAACTAAAGAAATCCAATGTGCTTTTATCCATACCAACAAAAATAGAAGTCTGACTAATACATATATCTTAATTTGATTTTTAATGGCCTATTTCAGTAGAAATACTGTTTTAAACATCTTCAAAATTGTATATGTTTACATCTGATTTTTGCAAAATTACCTAGTAGGTATATCTATTTTTAAAATTATTTGCACTTGCTTAAAGTTCTCCCATATAAAGACAACCTGTTCTGATATCTTCAATTTTAGAAACAGCAATTAGTAGTGTAGAGTTGTATGAACATCTTCTATTTAAGTATAAAGCTCCTTGTCCACAAAAACATCAATTTTATATTCTGATTTCAAGTACTATTTATGGAGGAATGCTTTAAAAGAAATGTAACCTGCAAAGTAATAAAACATATACTAGTATCCAAGTTTTCTCTGACTTTAAATTTTTTGTTTTTTAATTTGGTGAAGATGGGGGCAAAGAATAAATTGGACAGTAGTAAACTTTAACAATAAATTGTCTTAAATCAGAGCATAAACACATGTTAATTTTACACATTTATTTAATTTCAATTTAAATAAGTTTATTTTTAAATTTATTTCTAAATTTCTAAAATTATAAATATTAATAAATTTTTCAAAACCAAAACTTAAACTACTATGAATTATAATTTTATTTGTTTAAACTTGCTTAATAGCTGAATTTAGAAGGTAATCTGAATTTGATGTAAAAACTAATAAGTTCATTGAATATTTGATTTTTAATAATTTAACATAATAAAAAATGAAAAAAAACAAACACTACAACTGTTCAATGAAACACCATCTTAAAATACCAGGGTTTTTGTTAACATGATATCCCACTGACCCTAAAAACTCTAAAGGGTAAAAGAGTAAAAAGTTTACAATCTTAAAGAGACATGATATTGACTAATTTTGAATACCACAGACCCAAAATATTGATAAAAGGAAAGAAGTTTTCTCTTCTGGTGTCATTTTGAGAAAGAAGTTTCTCTTGTAGGAAGATAATGAAACTAATCCTAGAAATTAACTGCAAAAATATAAGAATGATTTCTTAGCAAGCGCCAAATTTAAAAGAGGCCTGTAGCCAGGATGGCAAAACCCCGGGTTTTTTCAGAAAAAACCCCAGCCCAGTTGGTGTTTTCAGGGTTTTTGGGCTTTTTTTCGGGTTTTATCAGGGTTTTTACTATACTTTAATGGGTTTTAGATGCTTTTTTTGGGATTTGAAAACTATTCAGGTTTTTTGTTATATAAGACAGGATTTATAAATAATTGTATGATTAAAATAAATTTAAAAATCTATTTTAAATTATGCAGAAAATTTTTTTGTCTAAATTAAAGGAAATCTTGAAATCTTAAAATAAATTTTTTTACATATTCTAAAATTTTTCTAACATCAAAAAACTAGTTTGGAATGCGATTATTTTATACTAAAAGTTGGCTTTGAAATAGTTGCATTTGAAGTTTTTTCTTTACAATAAAATTTATTAAATTACTGCTCCATATTTATTAGCAGTATTGTGTTATTAAAATATTCAGAAGATATTTTTCTAGTTAATTTGTAAGTTATATATTATAAGTAGCAGAATTAATTATACATATTATCCCCATGTTTATTTATTTGCAGTTGTTATACATATTTTTTCCCAATTTTTCTTGTCCATTTTTCAATTAATTTTATCACATGTAATACTTCGATATTCTTATTTTTTTCATCATACATTCTTATTAACTTTGTTAAATTTATATTTTATTGTATTTTTTATACAGATAACTATTTTTCCCTCAAAAGTTTTTAAGTTTTTGTTTTTCCTAGCAGTTTAGACCCCTCAAATTAAACAAAATGTAGGATCATCGTCACAGATGAAATATGTAATATATATTATAGATTTAATTCAATATATTTATAATTAGTTAAATAAGTGGAATGTTAAATAAAGATTTTGAGAACACAATTTTGAAAAAACCCATTTGGATTTTTTTGAAGAAACCCGCCCGAGTTTTTTTGGGTTGAGCAAATGAAGCCAACCCTTCCTGTAGCTCTCTTTCCATTAAAAACAGAAAATTTTGGGAGAAAAAAATTAAACTTTGTATATATATATATATATATATATATGTAATTGAAAATAAATCATTTTGTGTTTGAATAGAAATATTTATTCAAGGTCAAGGTAATTGGTTTTTACGGAGTACCTAGCAGTGGAAAAAGCACTAGTTTAACCTCTGAACAATAACAGATCAAAAACATAATTTTGGGCCTCAAGAAAAAAGAGGTTAGCCAAACAAGAATTTAATACGCTTACAGCGGCTTCCAAAAGATCGAAAGAAAAATGCTGTAAGGTGTAAAAATCGTTCACATATAATGCATATGTGAAAAAAAACACGTTGAATGATTAAAAATAATCATTCTGTACCTTGAACAATGACAAAACATCAAAAACATAGCAAGTTAACAAAAATGCACTCGGCCAGAGCACATAAAAGCAAAAATGGGAAACACAATAGGGTGGCGGCATCTATTGGTCGCATCAGTATTTAAAAATACACATAAAGGTAACACTAAAAAAATAAATGAAAAATAAACAAAAAAGGACTCCAGGTACATGAAATACAAAAGATAAAGACAAGATATTTTGTATTTGGTTTTACAAATATTTTAACATTTTTTTGCCGTTTTTAAGAATAAAAACGATTTTTTGGATTTTATGATTTTTTTTAAAAGACAACACAAGACAGAACACAATTAATAATAATAATAAAAAAAATTGTGAAACAAGATAGCTGAATACGCGTTACACAAAAAATGAGGTTTAGCACGAAAAAATTAAGTATTAATAAAAAATAAATAAAATGAGGATTTTGAAAAATTTGTCCGCAGCGGGGACAGAACTCGGAACCTCGAGCAAGCAAGCAAAAATGAGGCCGACATGCTACCAGATGGGCCATGACCACCTGGTAGGAAACAAATTAAAACAGCACAAAAGCAGGGGGGACAAGTCCCTAAAACAGCATGAAAATGCAAAAGCTCTACGAAGTGAGTGTAACAACACTCTCGTAGAGCGCAAAAACCCTGTCCATAGGGTGTGAGGCAGCCCTGATGGAAGAGCAGCTTTAAACGTTGCTAAAATAAGCTTGCGGTCATAACTAGCCTCTAGCGTGACTAGATATTTCAGGAAGTCGGTGTCAGCCTCACCACTACAACTGTAGACACACGAATTTTTAGGAGCTTGGGAAGTAACATCCTGATTGCTAGCGGCGGTGGCATAAGAAAGGCCAGGTTCAGCTATCTTGCTCTGAAACTTATTAAAAGTTTTAGGAGCAACCTCAGGCTTTTTGGTAATTGGCTTGGAGCGTCTCACCGATTTCTTATCAGCAGGACACTTGGGGCATTTTCGAAAATTAGCAGGGTGGGGACCACCACAGTTGGTGTAAAATGCGCGCCGAGCGGTCCGCGAATGACCTATCTCCTATATCGTCGGTCAGTTGGTTATGACCTGCATGGGTCTCAAAAATGGAGCAGGAATGGGAGACGAAAATGAATCAGCCGAAGGGAGAAGTTCAAAACTTAACAACGTTGATTTATTCAACAACAAAGAAAAACATTTAAAGAAAACTATCGGTACAATCGTTGAGAGAGGAGCTCATTGCCAGCCACCTTCTCAATTTGCAAATCTACTCGGGAGTCTCTCTCCCGTCTTTTCTTGTACCACCAGGAAACCTCGGTTCCGGGGGAGATCGACACCCCCCCCCTTTGGCCTTCGCCCTTGGAGAAGTCAAGTTGCACAAAAACAATTTCTTTCCTTTTGTCGGTTGATTACAAAACGGCAGATTTGACACTTCTAATAGTCCATGTGTCAAAAGGACCATTACTGCCGTTTCACAATTGTTCGGCGCTTTGAAAATGGTCGGCGCCTTACAATGAACCAAAAGAATAAAAGTTCGCCCGACCATCGACAGAGACGGACGCGACTATTACACGCCCCACCTAAGTTTGAAATTTGCTTCCAAAGAGCTAATTTCAAACCCTTTGAGCGTCCGGCTCAGTGATGTACTGCAGCCTGTTCCCCTCACCCATTGTTTCCATGGTTTGGGTGCAAATGCCTTGAGACTTAAAAGTTATTCATCTTTGCTATGCTTAACACAGCACTTAGTTAAAAAAAAATAACCTCTTTAATCACAGAATGAGCTTAACCCCATTTTAACCTAGGTCCTTGCATGTAACTATTATACATTAAACAAACAAAAAAAATTACGGAGCTGGGAGACAAATTACAAGCCTGCAAACAATTCTTCTGCAATTAAATGCAGCAATATAAAAAAAACTTAACCATTTAGTACTGGGCGCCTAAATTTAAATTTGAACTTTAATCTGATTACATAAATGTGATACATAATAAAAAAAAAAAAACAGAAAAAAATTACACCAATTATATACACAAGACATTAATCAGATCTTAAACAAAGAAATTAAACATCAATTCCATGCGCATTTCAGCTTCGCAGGTTGGATGTGTTGCCCTGGCTTGTGAAATATTGCCCCATCCTCATTTCTTAAACCCTTTATCCTAATTCGTCCAGAATTAACTTTTATTTCCTCTCGCCCATCCCGTTTGCATTTCTTGATAATGGGATCCATGAATTCTCCAAAATTCTCACTCCCTCTCCCCATTTGGTTCCCCGGTTGTTCTGGAAAATCAAATGCCTTAATTTCCTTCCAATTCAATTTTTGTGTAGCTTTTGCCATGTGCCTACATCTTATCCGTAAAACACCTCTTCCTCCTTCTCCTTTAGAAGAAATATACACCTCACTAGCCCTACATAAAAATTCTTTTATCTTATTTTTTTGGATATGTCCAGTCAACTCATCCCTCAGATCTATTATAATAGACTGCAACTTAAAGTACCTTTCTACTTTTCTGAGTCCCTTCAAATGCGTACCAAAATGTTTGGCGGACTCCCGATTTAACACCACCGTTTTTACCTCTACGTTTACTTTTTCTCTTAATCTTAACTTGTTAGAATGAGCCTTACGTACACTTTGTAAGCCAGCTATTATTTCCCCTTGCTCAATCTCTTTTGTTATCCTCCCCGAGAATCGGGTATCTTCGTTCTCCCCTTTCCCCTGTTAGGGGACAAAAGGAACTCTCTGAGACCCGGAAAGCTTAGTCCGAGTTCCCTCCGGCGTTTTTCGCTCTCCTCTTGGCCGCTAACACTGGCCCCTTTGTTCTGATCGTGCGAAAGAAATTGATCTTCGTGCGTTTTCTCTCCGTCTTGGTTATCGTTGACCGATTCGTTACATTGCGCGCGTGCTTTATCCCTGATCCATCCATCAAACCTTGCTATTTTTTTACTTACCCGGGCAGCGTGATTACATTTAAAAATAATAGAAGTCCATAATGCTACATTTTTGCATCATAACGGACTCCCCTTACCTACCACGATCCGTTCAACTTTTATCCTCGAATTTATCATAAAATCAGGTGTTCCTTTAAACGGCATTAGGTTTTTAATAATGGGTTGTGTATAAAGCTGCACCCCCGCCTTCTTTTCCGTTCCGGTTATTTTTGATACGTACATGGGTCTTTCTGGTGGCCTCCCATGTACAGATTGTATACACAATATACCCGTCGTAACCTCCATTAATTTCCTACAAATTCCCGGTAACTTCATGAACCACCTTCGCTCACTTCCCCCATCAATGTGGTGAATAATTTCTCCATGCGATCGCTCAAATCGTCTAACGATTGAGTCCCATTTCGTATGCATTAGAGAGTAAAATTCTAGATTTTCTCCCAAATTTTCTTTAAGCCCGTTCAAAGAACGTAAGATAGCATTCCGTCATCAGTTGTGAAGACTCCCAGAATTCTTCTAAAGAACCCACTTAGATCCACTTCGGTCAAGCTATTCGAATTTGAATTTTCATCAAAAACGAATTTCGCCCATCTTGTGTATTTCTCCACTAACCACCGGACATCTTTGTGACCCTTCGAACTATGTGCGTTCTCTGGTCCCAACACTCTATTTATGTACTGATATGAAAATGTTGACCTATCCATCCGAACTTTTAATTCAGCGAGCGAATATTGTGCCTTAGGTGCACAATATTTCTCCCCCTCCTTAACTCTGGTTTCCCCGAAACCCAAGTCCCTTTGGTCTTCCTGATTTTTCCGGTCCTGACTACCCGGTATAAGACGGCCTAACTCAGAAATCTGCGCCAAATCTGGGCATTCTTTCTGTTCCGACTTCGGTAGCACTGGTTGCGCAATTTCATCTCCTAGCACCTTATCTGAGTAGAATAGAAATCTTATGCTAGATACCAAATTTTCCTCATCAGTCTCTGCGATCCTCGAACTTTTAGTTCGCCTAATATTACTCTTCCGTTCTCTCACCCCGGCCGAAATACTAACTTCTTTAGCTAACGTTTCTGGAACCTTTGGGAACAATAGCCCTCTCGACGCGGAAAATCCCGTTCCGAGTTCAATCCGAGAACTCCCGTTTTCCGTGTCGCTTTCGAGGCGTTTGCTATTTTCCTTCCCCCCGCCGGTCGAGAACTGGTCCGCTCCGGACTGTTCGCAGCGTTTTTCCCTATTCTGAGAAAAATTGATGAGTTCTCTTTTCTCTCGCGCGCTACCTCCGTCTAAATTCCTGCCTTGGCTGTTCTTTCCCGTCATTACCTGACGACTTCCTGTGTTGTCTTCTTTCAACACATCCCCAACCTCCGGCAATTGATCCTTTATTAATTTATCCTGATCAACCTCACTTCCCTCGGAAAAAAGACTTTTGGTCGGATATATTCTATTACTTTCCTGAAGCCATCTCAATTCTGCCCGCAATAGCTCTAACTTATGTGCTCGTTCCTTTTCTTTTTCCTCCCGCTCTAGTTTTTCTTTCTCTAAACGTTCCTCCAGAATTGATTCTAGCAAACCTCTTGCCGCATCCTCAGCATAATTTTCCCCCTGTACTATAAGATTTATTAGCTGTGTTTTGTTCATTTCCAGAGACATCTCAATCCCAAAATCACAAGCCAGCTGCACCAAATCTGCCTTTTTCACCTTATACAAAAACGACATTTTGACCCTCAAAATATCCGTTAAATAAGCACCAAAGTATAAAACAAAATTCCCTAGAAACAGCTCCCAGCTTATTCCTAGCCTAGCAGCTACACACTAATATCTTTAGTTTACAGTGAATAAAATATATTTTATGCTAACCTGCAGATTAATAGCACTTAAACTTTACAGGAAAAAAGAAATAACATAGGGAAAAAAATCATAACACATTATATCATAGAGCAATTGATACGATTTAGACAAAACTTAAATAAACCTGACTCCCGCGCGCACCTTTGCACCCAAAACAGCATTTACATGAAACCAGGTAAGGAAAACAAGTGCCAAAATATCACTTCCTACCTTGCCGGACGACATCTGTTAGATATGCAAATTCATTGTATCAGCACTTCGGAACCAAGTTGTTAAACTGCGGGACTGTCTGGCTGCTGAACTACTGGATGAAGTATAAAAGACGGGTGAAGGCTAAATCTCGGACTGGCTTTTTGATTTTTCGTTTGGTCTCTCCCCTGCCATGCAGGAAGTTCCGGGAAATCGTTTCCTCCTCCTCCTCCTCGATAGTTAAAATACAATTTGTTCAGCACAAATACCTATGTGCATGTATAAGGTACTGTGATTTATTTTTTAGGTTTTATTATGTTGTGCAAAGAGCATCATCTGTGAAATTCTTCCTAATTTATTTATTGTTTGCTTTTTTTACTTTTGCACTTACTTATGTTTAGTTAAATAAATATATCGTTTACTTTAGAATTAATGTATTATTTTTTGCCATACATGATGATATGTTGTTTTTAAATAATTAATGCACTATGACTCCACTTCACAACCCACTCATGGGCTGATATAAAATGTTACATCCCAACAACATTAGCATCAATGGGCCTTCCGAAATCGCTCTTGTGTTGTCAACACTTGCTTCCAATTCGAACACTTGTAGACATCCCTCTAATTCGAATCAGCGTTCGGGTTCACAGGAACTGCTGCCTTGTAGCCTCCGCTGTACTCAGCATCGCCGTCCTTTCTTAGGTTCGCGCTGATTCGGGCTTGCTTCGGTCTCCTACTTCGGTGTCACCTCCTCTTGCATCCAGTTGCTGTTCCGCACCTCGTCTTCCTGATACCACTGTAAAATGCTCGCCGAGCGGTCCGCGAATGTCCTATCTCCTATATCGTCGGTCAGTTGGTTATGACCTGCATGGGTCTCGAAAATGCAGCAGGAATGGGAGACGAAAATGAATCAGCCGAAGGGAGAAGTGCAAAACTTAACAATGTTGATTTATTCAACAACAAAGAAAAACATTTAAAGAAAACTATCAGTACAATCGTTGAGAGAGGAGCTCATTCCCAGCCACCTTCTCAATTTGCAAATCTACTCGGGAGTCTCTCTCCCGTCTTTTCTTGTACCACCAGGAAACCTCGGTTCCGGGGGAGATCGACACCCCCCCCTTTGGCCTTCGCCCTTGGAGAAGTCAAGTCGCGCAAAAACAATTTCTTTCCTTTTGTCGGTCGATGACAAAACGGCAGATTTGACACTTCTAAATTTCTGTGTGTCAAAAGGACCATTACTGCCGTTTCACAATTGTTCGGCGCTTTGAAAATGGTCGGCGCCTTACAATGAACCAAAAGAATAAAAGTTCGCCTGACCATCGACAGAGACGGACGCCACTATTACAGTTGGCACAAGTGCAATCAGCCGAGGGGTTTTTCGTACAATTTTCCGAACCAGAGGAGTGACCCCCTCCGCAACGGACACATTTGGGTGCCAAACAGCAAGCGATGGCTGAGTGAAAAAACCCCTGGCAATTGAAGCACTGAGTGGGGCCCTGACAACCATGGAATTTTTCAACGTGCACCTCAGTTCCGTACAAATCGGTGAAGTTGTAGATATCTAAATAATTCCCTGTTTTCGCAACTTGTACGTGAAACAGGGGCATGGGTACTCTTTTGGATTTTGGCCCTTTGGCCATGGGAGTAACCTTCACGTTACTGTATTTCTCCGCCTCGAGATATGTCTGAATGAGAACGGGACTAGTACAAGCAGGCAATCCCCTAAAGACGACCTTAAAAGGCTTGTCCTCGTCTAACAGATAAGTTTGTGTTGGATCTTGTTAGCATCCACACTTAATAAGATCGCAGTACTCCGTCGATATATTTATTGTACTCTTTACTTAAATGTCGCTCTATGCTGAGAATTATAGGACTCAATTTTATTTTTCTACTAAACTTTTTTTTTTTTTTTTTATCGTCCTGGAACTCAGGTTAGGGATTGTCCAGTGTGTATACTGATGTTTGAAAATAAAGTAATTTTGAAATAAATAATAAAGAAAACAGTGCTATATGCAATTTGCTTCATATGCTTAAAAGCAAGCATATATTTTTTACATCCTTTATTGTGAAATTTTATACGTTTTTTGAATTCCTCTACATGTGGCAGCTATGATAATAGCAATGAGACATAGCGGTAAACATCATGACTGAAAAGCTTGGTAGATTTCAATGTACTTTATAAAAAAAATTAACTTATCATATGCATTTTGTACATAACAATCAGTGTAATTTTCTATAAGTTTGTTAGATTAGAGGATAAACATAACACAAAGAAAATGTAGCTTCTGATACATTTTAATAAGGTACTCACTGCAAATTCAAATGAGACGCTCTTACATCACTTTTATGAACTAAGTATTCCTACTATACCACAGTCTAAGGTAGTGCTTTCAACACTTTTCAGTTGGTGGTAAGGATTATAAATTTATCTACTATTTACATAACTGGTACAGAGATACATGAAAATTTGAATACTGTTTAACTGGTAGTTTTTTTTCCCTATTATAATAACATAAAATGACATGCATTAAATAGTTATAATAATTTTCATTTTTGAACTTTGATATGAAATACAAAATACTAAAGAGAAATTAATCTAAAATATGAACATTTTTAATCAACAAAATAATGAAATTAAAAATTTTTTATGTATTAATTAATTTGAAGAAATATTAATGAAACATATAAAAAAAATGCTTCACAGGAATAAGCATTATATAAATTTATAATTATTCCATGAATAGCTTATTTTGTGAAAAAAAAGCATGCAAAGAATATCTAATTAATTTGGATTTTTCAGAGAATGATTTCTTACAGTACAAATGTATGGTTTCTCTCCAGTCTGGGAACAAAGATGAACAGTTAAGTGGCCTTTTTGAGAGAAAGATTTTTCACATACACTACAAGCATATGGTTTCACCCCAGTGTGGGAACGAAGATGAACTTTTAAGTCGCTTTGTAGAGAGACGGATTTTTCACATACACTATAAGCATATGGTTTCTCCCTGGTATGGGAACGAAGATGAACAGTTAAGTAGTCTTTTTGAGAGAAGGATTTTTCACATACAATACAAGCATATGGTTTCTCCCCAGTATGGGAACGAAGATGAACAGTTAAGTGGCCTTTTTGAGAGAAGGATTTTTCACATACACTACAAGCATATGGTTTCACCCCAGTGTGGGAACGAAGATGAATATCTAAGCTGTTTTTCCGAGAGAATGATTTCTTACACGTACTACAAGCATATGGTTTCTCCCCAGTGTGAGAACGAAGATGAACAGTTAAGTAGTGTTTATAGGAGAAGGATTTTTCACATACACTACAAGCATATGGTTTCTCCCCGGTATGGGAACGAAGATGAACAGTTAAGTAGTGTTTAAAAGAGAAGGATTTTTGACATACACTACAAGCATATGGATTCTCCCCAGTATGGGAACGAAGATGAACAGTTAAGTAGCCTTTTTGAGAGAAGGATTTTTCACATACACTACAAGCATATGGTTTCATCCCAGTGTGGGAACGAAGATGAATATCTAAGCTGTCTTTCCGACAGAATGATTTCTTACACATACTACAAGCATATGGTTTCTCCCCAGTGTGAGAACGAAGATGAACTTTTAATTTGCTTTGTCGAGAGAAGGATTTTTCACATACACAACAAGCATATGGTTTCTGACCGGTATGGGAACGCAGATGAACAGTTAAGTAGTGTTTATGAGAGAAGGATTTTTCACATACACTACAAGCATATGGTTTCTCCCCAGTATGGGAACGAACATGAACAGTTAAGTGGCCTTTTTGAGAGAAGGATTTATTACATACACTACACGCATATGGTTTTTCTCCAGTATGGGAATGAAGATGAATATCTAAGTTGGATTTCCTAGAGAATGATTTCGTACATATAATACAAGTATATGGTTTCTCCCCATTGTGGGAAAGATGATGAGTTTAACTTACCTCACAAGTGATGATAATTGATATTTAAACACAGATAGTTACAATTTTTTATTTTATTTTTAGAGCTATTTGTGAGATATATGCTACAGCCACGTGGCCGGCTTTATCTCTACAGACATAACCATAGAGGAAGAAGCACGAAACGAAAAACGCTATACACTAGCGTGAGAAAAACAAGCGCAGATAACAGATATTAAAGCCAAACGGCAACAAATCCCACACGGGAAATATTCAACGAAGATAACACGAAAGAAGGAAAGACCCGTCAGGGAAACATACCAAAACGGGGACAAAAGTGAAACGCAAAAACAAACTACCCCCACCCAAGGGAGCGAAACGTAAAACATACTAGGGCAACCAGCCCACGCCACGAGCTTGTGGCTGAATTGATCACACGGTCATACGAAGGATTACCACATATGTTGAGTGAGTTAAATAAGATACGACGCTGTGTCTGGAACTTGACACAGTAAAGTAAGATATGATCTGGAGTGTCGTTTTCCGTGCAATGATTGCACAAGGGGGAACGAGCCATATTCAGCTTGTGCCATATGTATTTGCATTGAATTGTTTTAGTACGCCACCGAGCCACCAACACACCAATCTGACGGTGGAAAATTCCATTTACGGTGCATTTGATTAAGGAGATCAATCGCACCATAACTCTGGCGGTAGATGCTTCTGTCCCATTCATGCTCACTCGCTGTGTACATATCATTTTTAATCCTCCTGATAGAGTCTTCTGGCCTTACCACATTAAGGTGTTGAGTACTATACGGGCCATGTTTGCATAACTCATCAGCTTTCTCGTTTGGATGAATTCCTCTATGCCCAGAGGGTCCAGACCAGTCTAATAGATTTGATTTTTCCAATTACTTGACTGATTTTACTTTGTAGCAAAAGGATGACGGCAGAAGATTTTGGGTGGGCAGATTGAAGAGCCAAGAGGACGGAACGACTATCAGATATAATTAAGAAATGGCCATTCTGCTGGCAGAAAGTGTCGAGAGCCAGAATGATGGCAAGGGCCTCCGCGGTGAAGATAGAGTTTATCTGGTGGGTCAGCATGACTCTTCCAGAGTTAAATGAATAATTGTAGGCCGCGATGGCCACTTTATCCTCATCCTTGGAGGCGTCAGTAGCAATTAGAGTGGACTTAGGTTGAAAATAATTGATGAACTCCTTCCATAAGGCCACGACAGTTTCGTTTGATAAATTTTTATTTTGAAAAGCAAGGCCCTCGGTAATTATCTCCACTTGAAAACAACAAAGGTTTCTGCCTGGGTACAAAAAGTGGGTTGACCTCAGGTGATACTCTTCCAGAGTCTTGTTCATGTCTTGCAGAACTTTTGGGTTATTGGGTACATTACCTAAGGTACTCTTATGGAGGTTCTCATATAAAGAGATTTTGTACTTAGCACCAGTTGTTTGATGAAAAAGCATTTAGTGAGATGGCGAATACGACACATTATGCTAGTTTGGTAGACTTCGGCCCGTAGCACAGGTATCGGCGTCCATCGGTGAAGACCAGTGGCAAGACGGAGACCAGTAGAATAGAGGGTTTCCATGGTGTTTACATTTTTCTTCGAAGTCTGGGTATACATGAAGCTACAGTAGTCGAAAACGCTACGTATAACAGCATTAACAACAGGGAGAAGGGTCCGACTTGTAGCTCCACCAGTTTTGTAAACCAACCCTTTTAGCATATTTAATCGACGGTGGGTTTTTTTCCCGCAGATGATGTATCTGAGACGCCAGAGGCATATTAAAAGTCAGAAAGCAGCCCAACACCTTGATGCACTTACTCCACGGGATAGGGTACCCGGCAATACGACACTCAGGACAAATAAATCTGCCCCTAGAAAAATTAATGGCAGCGCTCTTCATAGGTGAGATGCAAAACCTCCAATAGTCACACCACATTACGATGTTATCAAGAGCGGTTTGTAGGTCCTTGCACGTTGTATTGGGGTTATCACCAATAGCATACACAAGTATGTCGTCAGCGAACGTTAAAATAGTTACCCGGGCCGGGGTCGTATCGAAGATATCCTGCATGTAAACAGGGAAAAGGAAGGGTGATAGCACGCCGCCCTGGGGGATGCCAGTTTTGACGTTGTGTGGGGGAGAGATATGACTACGCCAATTCACTTTGATCTCCCTATCATATAACCAATTTGTAATCCATAATAGTGTATTCCCTCCAATTCCAATAGAGGCTAATTTGTAGATCAGTCCATCAATCCAAATGGAATCGTAAGCTTTCTCGATGTCTAAGTTTGCAAGAAGGACGTATTTCTTATTCAGACGAGCGTCCATGATGTCAAGATACAGCTTGGCCAAAACAGTTTGACAATCCCTATTAGGAAGAAAGCCCCCGAGACCAGAAGAAAAAACATTCTTGTTAGTAGCCCAGAGAGTGAGACGGTGGAGTATAATGCGTTCGAAGATTTTGCACCAAACCGAAGTAAGGGCAATCGGCCTGTAAGAGCTAATCAGTGTACTGGGTTTCTTAGGCTTCAGAATAGGGAGAATATTGGCAGAACGCCACTGAGGCGGTACGTAGTCTTTACCAAGGAAATCATTAAACAGGCGAACAATTTTGCACAGATTGTCATTATCAATGTATTTAATCAGCTTAATGGAGATGCCGTCTTCCCCCGGAGCAGTACATTTCGCAGTTTTGATCGCTCTCTGAAGCTCAAGGGTATCAATAGCATAGTCAAACTCAACAGCCGTATTAGTTAAGGCGTAAGGAAGGGGTGGATGGTTTGCCGTCGGGTAGAAATTGTGTCCAAATAAAGCAGCTTGGTGGCGGTGGCAGGTAATACTGACACCACATACAGGAGGGTCCCACCATGAGCCTGTCGATTTGCCTGCTTCTTAAGAGTTCGATATATAATCTGTATGCTGTTTTGCCGATTACAGAGATTATTCCAGTAGTTCCGAGTGCTGCTCTTTATGTGACGCCGAAGGATACTAGAAATCTTTTTGTACTTAATCCAGTGATCACGCAACAAGAGGCGTTTAGCTAGCCGAAAGAACTTTCTTTTCTGCCCCAAGAGCCAAGAGCACCTAGAGTTCCACCACTGTGGGTAAGAAGTTCCAGAGACCCTTTGAAAATGTCTATTATCCGAAATAGCCTGTTTGCATGGAAATATGAGAACGGAGTATGAGGTCAGATTATGATGTTTCCTGCACTCGTTCAAGTCACCGCCAGCCCTGGACCAGTTAGTCCAAAGACGAAAAGCACCAGAAATCCGCTGAGCGTACGGACCATGAAATTGCAGGAAAATCAGACAATGATCAGAGTCAAAACTGTCAGGGTGAACATAATATTGGATTAATGGGAACAAATCAGGAGAGACGATCGCAAGATCAAGAACAGAGGGTAAGTTGCTAGCCATGAAACGGGTAGGAGTGTCCATGTTTACAATGCAGAGATCATTCCTAGCGACCCAATCAAGAAGCTGATTTACCGGAGCCAGGCCGTAGCTACCCCGTTTAAGGAGGTTTAAATTTAGGTCACCCATAATAATAAACGGAGGTTCAATATTATCAAGCAGGAAACTGAATTAACCAAGATCAAAGCTGCACCTTGGTTTATAGATATTAATAATAGTAAGCGGAGTATTATTAATCCAAACTTTGACAGCGACGTATTCAATAGTAGAATGCTGAATGGACAGAGAGAGACCTAACGAGGTGAAACAGCGCTGAACTGCGGTGAGGACGCCATCTCCACCGCCCCCCCAGACGATCCCTACGATACAGAACCTTTTGGTCAAAGGAAAAATGAAGATCAGGGGTAAGAAAAGTTTCCTGGTCAAGCAGAACAGGAACAGAAGAAAAAACAGGGCATTTAAGCCAAGCGGCCCTGGCCCGAAGACCACGAACGTTCCACGACACAACAGAAAAACCCGCCATCAAAAACAAAAACCGAAAGACCCACACCCTAAGAGGAGGGCCCGTCCGGGCTGGCACACTCAAAAGGGGGGAAGGGGGTCAAGGTAGGGCAAGGGCTACCTTGGGAACTAAGACCAGAGTACTTCATAAACCCAAAATCACCCTCAGAGGGGGATAAGGGGGAAGGAGACAAAGCATCCCTTCTCGTCATTTTCTTTCTTTTTTCAGATTTTTGAGTAGCACTCTGTGGTGCCGTAGGGAAAAACTTTTGTAATATATTAGTAAAGGATGATGTCATTATTTCAATGACTTTATTGAACGTTTCAACTTGAGTGTTTAAAAAACTTTGGAGTGTTACCTCAAACTTTTCCATATTCGTAGTAACTTCTTGCAAATAGTTGTCCTTTGCTTGGGGGCCACCGACTCCACGTAGGATACTGTTTTTGTAATTTTATTATTTTGTGCATAACGCCTCCTTGCTTCAGTAATTGTTAAATGATTCAAACATTTGAATTTATTTATTTTTGCTTCCCGGATATAAGCGTTACAATTCTTGTTATTAGCTTCATGACTTTCGCCACAGATACTACATTTCACATAATCAGACTGGCACTGTTGAGCCGAATGACCTTCTCCGCACTTAATGCACACGACGGCATTTTTGCATGCCCTAGTTGAGTGCGAGAATTGGTAGCAGTTATTGCATTGGCGAGGTCTGTCTATAAATGGTTTTATTCTTATTTCTTCGAATTACATAATAATTTTATCGGGAAGGTTTTGCCCGATTTTCGTCACTAGGATAGTTTTTAATGTTACACGTTTGCCCTCAATCAGTGAAACCGACGCACTTCAGAAACTGGCACGCCGGTTGCCGTAAGTTCCTCGGCCACCTCGCTGCAAGTTACATTTTGCGGAACGTCATATAGAAGAAATTTGGTAGTGAGAGTATCTGGGATTAAGCGGGGTAGGATAGGTACCGAAAGTAAATTTTTTATATTTAGTAGCTGAATGGCAGTGGTGTTGTCGTCAGTTACGTAAACTATTTTTCCATTTCTCGTTGCTTTTAAAAAATTGAGCTTTATGTTGGGACCCACGAGGCGTACAAGTTAATCTTTTAATTTTTTGGGGTGAAAATTGGGGATATTCCCTTCAGGGTTTTCTAGGAAGATAGTAAGAGGCCCCACTCCCTGAGCGAAAGCCTCATTCAAAAAATTGAGCTGCTGGAAATTCGCCGACCAGAAGTTGTCGTCATCCGACGACACCTCCATACCGAAAAAAACAAAAACAAACTCACTTACCTCATAAACGCAGGTAGAAGGGAGAAAAGAAAGAAGAAAGCGCAGCAGAAAACAAAAACCGAGGTAAACAGAGAAGAAACAAACTAAAAAAGATATCCAAAAGCTGTGAGAACACCAGAAAAGCTCGAGAGAGATAAGCCGCCACGTGTCTTCAAGCACCGTTCCACCAAACAGTACCTACAAGATGATTTTAACAAATTTACACAAGCTCGACAAAGAGAGACTTCTACACATTGAAACGGTACCCAGCTATCTGCGCATGCTCATGGATTATGCTCTTATTTCTAGGAGCTTCTGCACAGTGAATCGGAACCCAGCTACCTGAGAGGCGCCTAAAACCTGGGATAAGAAATCCGCAAGTTGAACGTGATTGGACGTTCAAACTGAATGACGTTGTGAATTTGCTAGGGTAACCTTTTTTGATCAGCGCCATTTTTAAACGCCATCGCCATTACTACACCTCTTTTTTCTCACGTGTTGTAGCTGTAATCACAGATAAGATTAAGATGGAATTTAAGTGCGATATTTGTAACGCTGATTTTTATTATAAAAGATATTTAAAAGACCATAAAACTCGTGTGCATGGCATTAAGGGTAAAAATGCTGAAAATAAAGAAAAGAGTGCAAATAATAATAAAGAGTTACAGCGTTGCACTGTACAATGCCAAGAAGAAAGTTGCCAGGAAAATTTACGTACTGTTTGTGATTTGCGTAAACACTTGGTAAACATTCATAAAATTACAGATTTCGGAAATCATCAAGATTTAGAATTTGAGAACTATACAGGTACTTATGTAAAACTTAGTTTATTTAATAACTGTTCATTTGTTATCCTTCATTTTATTTCAATTGAAATTTTGATAATGGTATAAGTTAAATGACAATAAATTGTGTTCTGTACATTTACAATCGATCTAAGAATGTATGCTTTATGTATCTGTGTATTATCTTTTGAATCTTTCCTCGATTTATGCGAATTATTAATTTGTCAAGCGTTTAGTTTTTAACTCATGTACGGGAATTTCAGTATTTACAATATTTATGATATGTGTACATTAAAAGATCCTTTATTTTTAGTATTTCTGGAGTGGCTAGCCCAAGAAGAAAAAAATTCTAACTCTAAGTTTGTGGTGAATTCTAAAAAAAAGATGAAGGACTTTTTGTATGTTTCGTTTATATGCAGTCGAAGTGGGACCTACAAATCAAAAGTTCAAAACAGAGAGAGACAATTAAAGTCACAAGGGAGCAAGAAATTAGGGTTCAGTTGTACAGCAGGTCTTCAAGTAAAAGATAATGGTGACCATGTTTCTGTCAAATATTTTAACTGTCACTATAAGCATTCACTGGATGTTGATTCATTAGGTCATCTTCCCATTCCAATAAAAGTGAAAGAAAACATTGCAGGTAAATATAGTTCTGTTATTTTTAACTGTTAAACACATATCATTTAAAGTTCTGTTACTATAATCAGTTTAAAATTTGGATTCAAATAAATGTTTACCCCTTAAATTGTTTAAAATAATCATATACATTTTAATTTTATACAATTGTGATTTCTACCAAAGTATATTCTTGGTTATTTTAAAAAAATAACCAAGAAGTAAAAGCTGATAATGCCGTGTTCTTCCCGAGTGAATTAAAATTGAATACATAATAGCCTAATTGCTGAAGAAAACTGTTGACAGTTATAATGTTTTCAAATTTGTGAATATATTAAATAGCTATCTTAACAATATATATATATGTATGTATCTTTTAAAAGATGTTTTTATCAAGCATACAAAAAATATTTTAGTTTTGGTGTTTTACCATATCAGCTGTACAATTACAGCAATCTAATGAGTCATGTTTAAAACTGCAGAAAGTTCATGCATAATAGTCTCCAAAATGATTTATAAAATAAGCCACTCTTTAAAGTGCATAATGTTAGTACAGTGTTTAATTTTATATAATATTCTATTAGAGATATTTTTCCTCATTATGTTTCAGTTAATGTTTAAAAATAAAATTTAATTTAAAAAAGAAGTCTTTTAGATATTATAGTTTATAGATATTATACTTAGAAAAGCCAGCTGGAATTATCTTTTGGAGCAGTAGTTAATCTACTGTTTCAATGATAAGACTTGTTAGCTATTTCTCAGTCAAAGGTATTATATTACAAGACATTGATTTATTGAAATTATCTTAATGGACTGTTCAGAATATTTTTTACTCTGCTAGAAAACTATTTACTTAATATATGTACTAAAAAATATCTTAATATCTACATTATAGTTATAAAAATATGTAGCGCATTTACTGAATTAAAAATTGCTTAATATTGAATAACATAATAAATCATTGAAATCTTGTTTGTCTATTCACTAAAGTAGTAGTTTTATTTTATCTTTCAATGTATTTGAATATTTTTAAAAAAAGTTATGCTTGAAGATTATTTTCAAATGACATATACAAATAAGCATGTAATAGAATCTAAACAGCAACAACAAAAGTTTAGTGCAGCATATCCAAGTTGGATATCTGTATCCAGTAAAATGAATAGCTGTATGTTTGGTATATGACAAAAACCACTCTTCCATCCCTAATTATTTTCCATATCCAATGTATGATTCTTATAATTCTGTACTCTGTTTGAAATCCTACTGTGTACAGAAGAATGTCTTTATAATTCATGCAAACATTATTTTTTATTTTAAGGTCAACTAATTCAAGGTGTTGCTGAAAAAAGAATTTTGAGAGATATTAGACAGTCAGTAGGATCACGAATGGAACGAGAACATTTAATTACTAATAAAGATTTACAAAATATTAAAAAAAAATTATGGCATCACTCTTCCAAGTCAGGGTTCTGTGCTATGCAGTGATGAAGCCAGCGTTTGTTCCTGGGTTGAACAAATGAAAAACAAAGACGATAACCCTGTACTTTTTTATAAAAGACAAGATGAGGACCATCCTTTGATAGGCAAAAATGAATTTATGTTGGTTCTGATGACTGCATTTCAAAAAAAAATTCTCAGTCAATTTGGCTGTGATAGAATATGCATAGATTCTACTCATGGTATCTCGGGATACCAATTCGAACTAATAACAATTTTAACAATTGATGAGTTCGAAGAGGGTATTCCTGTTGCTTTTTGCATAGCGTCAAATGTAGATAAAACAATGCTTACATATTTTTTTAGTTGTGTAAAAGCAGCATTGTCACGTACTTTAAATCCTCGGATTTTTATGAGTGATGATGCTGTAATGTTTAAGAATGCATGGATCAATGTTTTTGGCCCATGCTCACAATATTTGCTATGTGCATGGCATGTGGATCGATCCTGGCAAAAACACCTCAATGGATTAAAAAGAGAAATAAGAGATGATGTTTATAAAACATTAAAGAGTCTTATGTATGAGTTAGACCCAAATACATTTAAAATTATGTTAAAAAATTTTATTGAAATGCTTGAGGAGGATCGAGATACGAGAGATTTTTATAACTATTTTGTGCAATATTATTCTAAGAGATATGAAATGTGGGCTTACTGTTTTCGAAAAGGGGCCAGAATCAATACCAATATGCACATAGAAAGTTTCCACAGATGCTTGAAGCATATTTATTTGGAAGGGAAAAAAACTAAGCGAATTGATAAGGTAATACAAGAATTAATTAAATTAGTAAAGTGATTAAAAATTTTGATTCCTTTATTAAAACAGTCAAAGGCAAAATAACTAAAAAAACAATTGAAATTTTTAAGAGACACAAAATAGGCAACACTCTCAAAGCTGAAGTTAAAGAAATAAAGGAAAATGAATGGGAAGTAATTCACGAAAAGAAAACGTATACAATAACTAAAATGCACGCTTGTAACAAAAGTTGTGTTATTGCTTGCAGAAATTGTGCCATCTGCTCTACTGCTTATATATGCAACTGCCACGATAATCTAATTTCTAATTTTATCTGTAAGCACATACATTTTAAAGTTCTGGCATTTAATGAACATAAAGATTACACTGGTCCCTTAAATACCCAAAACAATTGTAATAGTACTGAAACAAGCTTATTAAAAAATTCCCAACCCAGTTGCCATGAGGCAAATAAATTAAAAATTAGATCTCTGAGCTCTAAATTAAATATGCTTGAGAATATAGATGATAATGTCTCACAGCAAATAAAACATCATTTAAATGCTATTGAGCATTTGATGGGAACAAAAGTAGGAAATTCTCTAGCCTCAAGACAGGTTGATTCGGAACCATTCAATAAGAAAATAACAAAACAAAAACGATTTTATGCAGTTACATGCAAAACAGCAGCTTGTTCTTTTTAGCATTATATATGCAAAATATTGTTATGTTCTATTATTATCTAATTGCTATATTATTGTGACAATTGTAATCACAACTATTGTTTGTATCAACACTTCTTATTCAGTATTCTACTCCAAATAGATACACTATTTATAGTTGTTTTTCCAAACACCTTGCCATATGTTTGGCCTTTAAACTGATTCTCACTTCAAAATTTTACATTTTTAACTGTGTAACGCAGCTCAGTTTGATTTGAATTTCTTCCTTCAGAGTTTTGGTTTGGTTTGAGAGCTGCAATCTAATTATTTTGCTTAACAAGGGCTTCGAAGATTGGAATCTACTGTTTAAAGCTAATATCAAACAGCTAAAAAATTCATATCAGTAATGGGATCCAAAACTATGAACTCCTGTACCATAAATTAGTGTCTTACCCATTTAGCCTTTCTTTACTGATCCCAAGTTTAAAATAAAAATAAAGTTTGAAAAACTAATTTTTTTTTGAATTTTTACTTTTGTTTGCTCTTAGCAAACTATCCATATCTAACTTTTATATTTATTTCATTAAATTAAAATTTTCAGGAGTGTTTATTTTAGATTTTCAAAACAGTTATAACAAAATGAAATATTTCATCTGGTTTATTTAAGTTTTGTTAATTCAAAATCTTAAGACTTCAAGATGCTGAAGAAATTGCTTGAATTTTTTTCTAATACCACATATAACATGTTATAAAAATAGAGACTGAATATGCAATATATTACTAACTTAAGAATCCAAATGTGTGATAATTTATGATTTTTCGACTCTTAACGTTTCAGATAAAAGAAAATGTTTGAAACTAATGACAATAAACAAAATCAAATCCTTAATTTTATTATCTAAATTAAACAATATAAAAAAATAGAACAAAAATAAAAAATAATAAAAAAAAAATTAAAGTCTTTAAAACCCTTTGTGTTACTATGTTACAGATCTGCATCAAGTCCAAAGATTGACATCATTTACACAGTAAAAGATTACACAAAAGATTATTTTGTTTTTTGATGTTATCCTGCAACATTGTTGATAAAAAATTATTTGAATTCCCCATCCCTTTAAAGTACTAAACCTATTTATTTTGTAGAAATAACTGTATAATTAATTAGTGCACAATAATTGTTTTTAAGGCATTTTTCATGTGCATCATTAATTTTTTATACAAGAAAATCTTAATAATCAATAAAGTAGAAACTGTGACAAAATGTATTGCTGAATTTATTTCATTTTAATTAAATTCAATGTGATTTAACTTTTTTTAAACTCTAATTTCCCAATTTGTATGAATAGTGCATTATCATAAGCAATGCTCAGAGTTAAAAAAATATTTTTAAACCCAAAAAATCTATTTAAAATTGGTTAACATTCATATTATTATATGATATATTAAAATTACTGCTACAGCATTATATTTCAAATTTTAATGCTGCAAATTATATTTTCGTTAGTTCTTTATAAAATAATATCCTTCTTGGACTGTTATAATGTATAAAATGGGATATTTATCGTAACAAACATTTAAAAATTGGCTAAAAACATATATGATAGTAATGGTATATCCACATGGGTATATCGAAGTGGAATACCATTTGGCGTGCGCCAAAAGCGGAGTATAATTGCTAAATATGGTAACCCGATAACAATCACGTCAGAGATGACGTAATCTCAACGTCCAATCCCGTTCGACTTGTGGATTTTTTATCCCAGGATCTAGGCGCCTGTAGCTACCTGCGCATAAACCAGATACTTGTGGATACAACAGGAGAGTCTGTGTCCAGCCAACACTTCCTAAAGAGAGGACACCTCTCTTTAAGAGGTGTTGGTCCAGCAAGTCTCCAACTCCGACGCATGCGCATTTGATGGCTACCCCCCAAAAGAGAAAGAAACGGTCAATCATAGACTAAAGCACATTTATTCATGGACATTTTTAATTGAATATTCTAGCAATATTATTCTATACGATTTATTGTTTACACTGAAATGAAATTGTTTTATTTCAGACTTAGTATATTTTAATAGAATGATTTTTGAGCAATGCTCTTCTTCTAGATCTTGTATTTTATTCAAATTTTTATCAAGTGTTCCTTTTTGAGTACTATGTACCCTATTGACTATGGCAAAAGGTTTTTATTATTAGTTCAAGGGGCAATCACAAAACAGATAAGAATCGCATATAAAGTTCAAATACCATCAAATGCATGTTTTAAAATATTGGAAATATAATTTTAAAATATTGAAAAATATTAGACTAGCTCTAAATATTCCCTTGGTTACAAAGCTGTAAGTGCTACCAGGTCCGAAATTTTTTTTTTAAGCCTGGTGATATTCGTACGGTCGCTTATAAGCGATTCCAAGCCAAAATTTGGTACGACCTCTTCGACGACATAGTAACCCTATAACCTGAAAAATCGGTCGAAACTGCAGGGTGAAACAGTTGTCTGTGCATTTTTAAACTCCGTGTGATAAGCCTGTAAGTAAATTCCCAGCCAACCATAGCAAAACGGCGCCAAAGCATAATGGGATTTTGTTTGAAAAAACATCTGTTCAGGTCTTCGAATTCATTTCTTTCCCCGCATTTTGAGGTAACCTATATGGCATTATGAGGTCGGGTTTTCTAAGGTCCAGATGTTTCCATAAATAATCAACGTCCACGTTATCTCCTTTCGACAAATATTGAACACTAAAAAAATATTTTTAAGTACGTGGTTTTGACTCACAAAATATAACATATGCACACGGTTACATACTTCTTTCTATAAGCTAAGAAAAAAATTCAGCTTAAAATTTTTTATTTCGAAGTTGAAAAGAAATATGGATAAGAAGTGACGTAAAGGTGCTGCATAAAACCCATTCGTGCCATAAGAATAACTTTTTTTTAAGGAACTGCAATAAAAAAAAATCAGAGATTTATCATCATTCTGAATATGCATTTACTTCCAGATTTTCAGATATTCCCTTTAACTTCGACATTTTGTAAAATTAAGGAAAGGATACTAAATCTACAACTTTTCTTTTGCAAGCTTATCGTTAAAACAGCGAATATAATAAAAGTACAATAATTATTATAGCAAAATAAAGTAAATTTGCCTTAGCTTGCGCTACGGTATACTGTTTTGCTACACGAAAGCTAATGCGACCAGGGCGGCACACTACTACCACCATCCATGCCAGTAGTGGGATTCGATCCTGCCAATTCTACTAATAAATAGAGCGCGTCACACATCCGGCCATCATTCGACAAGACAACTGTAGAACACTCGAGATTAATTATTCTGATTTGTAATTGTAAAGTAAATAGCTTTCCCATGAGTATATTTTTTTGTGCTTCATATGTGTTGGTTTCAAAGTATGCAAGAGATATATTTATTATACTTAAATGTAGTTATTTTTATTTTATGATTTTTGACACGTAATATTATTTGAAATGAAAAATAATCTAAAGAGGTGTTTTGCCCCCAAATTGCAAAAATCATTACTTCAACGAAACATATATTACTTTATATTGTCCAACATAAAATAACATATTTAAGCAATTATTTAGAATATAAGTTCCAATATATTAAGAAGCTAACTGCTGTTCTGGTGAGTAAATGTAATGTTCCTTTATCTTCTATTTTAACAAATTACTAAAAGATAAACAATAACAACTGCTTTTCTAATACTGAATGGCAACCCCAAACCTGTTTGGTTATCGTAAATCTTTAAATACACGGAAAGTAGACGTAAAGCTTATCTAAAGGTACCCTCCTGCCTTAGGGCCGAACCTTTCTTAATAAAAGTGTTTTCTGTATACGTAGCATAATATTGATACATAAGAGAATTAAATATAAAAAAAAACCTATTATGAATCACCTCTATTTTTCTATTAGCCTTTCCTATTACCAATCTACCCATTCGGATATTGTTCGGCTCAAACTCAAAGGGTTAAAATTCGAAGAAAGTTAATTTGCAATCCATTAAAAGTAATAAAAAGTTATGCATAATGTAGTGTGTGCAAACATCTTCATTTAGGTACTTAAAGGTAACAACATTGATGATCACTGAAATATATCCATTATTATTAACTGTATACTTATGACTGGATCTTCAAATTAATTAATCTTCTTACTCAACGAAAACTACTACAGCACTTATTAGCTTTGTTAATTTATAGTAAAACTTTTAGAATCCTTTCAATTGAATTTGAAATAAAATATGAATAAATGAAATACATCAATATCAATAAATTAATATGAATACATCAATATGAATAAATTATCGCTCCTCTAGGAAGTTACTTGTAAGAGTTTTAAAAAATATCCATGATATAAATATTTTATTCATATTTTAACTGCATTTATTAGTTTTTTACGTAGCGATTTTGTTTGGTTTGGAGTGCTACGGTTTACTATATTGCTAAACGAGAACTATTAAAACCAGGACCTACAACCGTCCTAATGGCTACGCAAATCCATGTCAGCAGTGGGACTTGAACCTACGAGTTGTGGTACCAAAAAACAGTCCCCTATTCGTCGGTCATCGTTCGGTCGTGGTAATTTAAAGATCTATATTTAGATTTTTGGGCGATAATTATTCAAAATAATTTTAAAATATAAGACAAGCATATACATAGTATAGAGTAAAAAAAGTGTAGTGTTTTAGAGGCCTTAATATAATATGCAGATGTTCACGAAAACATACTTATTCACAAATCACAAATCACGTTATATGTACATTTTAAGCTTGAAGTTATTGTTCTCATGTTCTTAATCCAAAAACAGAATTCTCTTGTTTTTCTGTTTATCTGTCTGGTGTTGCCAGATTCCAATTAATACAGAGTTCTTTTATTACAAGCATTAACAGGGATTTACAACATTGCAGGTTACAAACATTGATGAAACCTGAAAGGGAAAACTTAAGAACATCCACGTTATGCAGCTATGATGCTCAATTATAACTACGCACGTTTTACGTGTACCATAAAAATGAACGAGATAGTTAATAATATTAGCAAGAGATGGAGCAGTTTAAGAAGCCTGCTTTGACGGAAGTAGGGAGTTTTGGTAGTTCGAATGTCAGGATAACATGTTTTGTGTTGATTACTCTTCTGTCTCTTCGGACAGCAATGACATTTCATGTTTTCTAGAATTTCCGATCTGGAGATGACGACTCGGGATTGATTTAAACTTTTATTGATGTTATGTTTACGGAAACAGTTCTATTGCCTATGATTTTTAGGGTCATACCCCAGTTCGGGGGCAGCTACTCCCAGTTCAGTGTGCACGCCAAGCGTGGGTGATATCGCCAAATACTAGAACCCAGTTTTCTGGCAAACCTTGCTTTTTTTTTTTACAAGCTCCTAGAACCAGGTACTCCACTCAGACTGTGATTGGCTGGTAAGTACATTGGCAGCGATTTCTAAAACTGGCGAAATATCTTGTATACAATTAATCTTTTGATAGTTTTAAAATAATTTCATTAATTAGCAACTGTATTTTATAAATATAACTAAATATTTTATAAGCATAATTACCTAAATCTAACCAACTAATGCTTATATTTTGCTTAATTTGCACCTATTGCAAAAATTCTGCACTGTTTAGTTCAATAAACAGCACAAAAGAGCCTTTAAATACATTAAAAACTCAAATTTAAATTTGTATTCACCTTAACAAAATTTCAAACCTTTTTTTTTTTTGTTCAAAATATGCTTTGAAATTGAGTATAAACTTAATACACAAATTGTAAACATCACTTGGCGACAATTTGGCGATCACTGGTACAAAAATAGAGCCAAAAACATGGCGGCGAGGCACCCGGAACTTGGAATTTACCTCATGAACAATAACTGGTAAAAATAGGCAGTCACATTGGATTATTCAGACAACAATGTTTGTTCTCAGTTTATTTTAATGGACAGTAAATAGCCCGATTTAAGCATGAAAAAGTTACTCATTGAAATATCATTCAGTACAGTAATTTAGAAGCTTATTATTTCCTACCAAAGAATACTCAAAAAGAATTCTTTTTTACTCTTTAGTAAGCGAAATAATTATTTAATATTGCTGTATAATTTTGATATGAATAATATAATTTAAACTTATGAATATTCTTTGATAGAAAAATGTAAGGTTCTAAATTCTTATATTAAATAACCTTTTTTTCAGAACAATATTTTCATCTTTAAAAATCAGGCTGTGTACTGCCCATTATAGGCAGCTTGAGGTATAAAGTTTATAGTAGCAAAAATTGATTTAAAAATTTAAAATTAAAATAAATACAAGAGATAGTAAAAAATTGACAATTAAAAATAAAAATTAATATTAAAAATTGTTAAAAATGTAAATAAAATATTAGAAATAAATATTGGAAATAAAATAGAATATTAGTAAATATCAAAATAGGCTAATAAAAAATAATAATTTTATTAAAATATAATAAAATATTAGAAATGGTGAAATCACTTCTCAAGCTCATTTCTTAGCAAAAATTCATTTTATAAACTTAAAACGACATAAACTAACAAAAATGAAAATAAAAAATTTAAAGCTCAACTAACCAAAAATGAAAACGTGAAAATAGAAAATAAAATTAAAATATTGTCAAAAACGTAAAATAATTCCAAAGTTGCCCAAGATCCTACAAAATTACTTGGATAGTTTTAGTTAATATATTAGTGAATAGATGGAGCCAGTATACCAAGCAATTTCCCCCCTGGAACTCTAGCACCGAAATTGGCTGTCCGGATCAAATGGTGTAATAATCATGTGCCGTATCTAACACGTGTATGATAATGAATAAAACTCATTTCGCAGACCCGGAGTTCAGAAGCAGACCTAGGGCTTCTTTACTCATTTAAATTCTTTCTTTCTTTCTTCAAATACTTTTTCACTTTTATTTTATGACTATTTTTAGGCACTTGTATGCTTTAAACACATTAATATCTAAGCTAAATACTTTTGTCTACCCATCACTACAGTTCTCTGTTTTGGAATAGTCCTGCTGCATTACAATGCTACTTTTATATGCTACTCTTTCTTACTATATTATTTTCTTATGCAAAATTTTTAATTTTTTTTCTGTACGATTCTCTTAATATTATTGTTTTTTCATTACTTTAGACATTTTTATTTCTTTCTAATCATATTTTCTCACATTTTATCATATTTAACCACTTTTGATATTTTTACTTAACTGCCTTCTTTTTTAATTTATATTTACTTTATATGTATATATTTTCCTTTTTACTATTGTATTATTAATGTAACTGGCATCTTGATATACATATTATTCATTATGAACCGCTCCCTTGTTAAATATCTTACATTGCTTACTGGAGATATGCCCAACCGGGCGAGGTGATCTGAAGATTACCCTTTATATGGAAAGATGAATAATGAATAAAACTCCATGTTTGTAAGTCGGAACAATATTCTTATCTGTTAGATCTTCACATATTTTCCACTATGTATATTTTTGTCATAAAATGATGGCAATAGAAAATTTATATTCATCTCTAAAATAAAGGGTATCTGCCAAAATAAAATTTTTCAAATCCATGACTCATGACTCTTCCTGATTTAGCAGATCATTTTCCATGACTTTAAAAAGCTTTTGTTAAAAGTATATATGAATAAAACTTCTGATGTACATACAAATAAAATATATGCTTTTAGAGAAATTACAGGAATTTTATCATATTAAAATCATCATATATATCATATATAAAAATACTATAAACTTACTTTATAAGTGTTAATAAACTCATATACATAAAAATAAATTGTTGTATCTACATACCTAAGTTTAATCATATAGCCATTTTTCAATGAAAATGTTTAATTTTGAATTCATTGTATTTTGGTATTATCAGGGTGACCATGAATAATAGCCAAATATAACCCTATAATGTTTATATACAATATCCCTAGACATAAAAAAAAATAATTATTATTATATTAATAAAATTTTATTCTACAATTAAAGAAAAAAAACCAAAATAATATACATTTATCCATCCATTAAGCTTTATTGCTTTGAGTTTCCTTGGTGAACAAATTTTACTTGGTCAATAGGATAATACATAAATACCAAACTCAGTAACTTCAGCCAAATGACAAGTAAAATAGAATTAAACAATTCGATTTTTTTTAATCGGTAGTTTAGCAGATCCATGACTTTTACTCATTTTACTTGAAAAATCAAGACTTTCCATGACAAAATTAATCCATTGTCTAAATCCATGATTTTCCATGACTTTCCAGGTGCGCGGAAACCATGAAAATATTATACAGTTTAAAATGTAACCTAGGATTTAAAATTATGTAAAGAATTTACATAAGCTTATATCCTATCTAGCACTCCTACCTAGACACTTGATTTGCTTTTTAAACTAGTATTTTATCTTTTATATTGGCATACTTTTCATTTAAGGATCGCCATAAAAATTGGTTTTTCAATGAAGAATTTCATTTCATTTCATTTTTTTTTTTTTTTTTTTTTTGCATTGTTAAAAATTACCACGTTTTAGATTTTGCAAATAGTATTATATTTTGTTTTTAAAATCACCATACTAACTGAAGATGTAATAATTTCATTAGAAATATAATCTCTAAGTAGAGTTGTGAGCAGTGGAAAAAACCCAGTTTAAACCCGGGAAAAAACCACGTTTTTTGGGAAGGGAATTTTGAAAATTTCCAAAACATCGGAAATTTGAAGTATTTTTATTTTTAAGGTTGCCAATTCCTATGACACAATGAGAAATTTTTTCTGTCTTTTTTGTAGACCTCAAAAGTTGATATTCTCACAAAATTTAACTATTATATGCTATGAAACAAAAACTGAATAATTGGGATTACCTAACTATATTTGGCAAATTATCATGTTTAGCATGAAAGTATGAGTATATTTTTCCTTTGAGAAATATCCAATATTTTTATTATTACATAAATATTAGGCAATAATGTCTAGTGTCACAAAACCCATAAATCATTATTTTCTTGGATAACATCATTCTCTCTCTCTCTGTATATATATATATATATATATATATATATATATATATATATATATATAATGTGTACGTGTGTAGAAATTGGACACAAAATGCAACAGTGTCAATTAATGACACCTTTAAATGATTTTTCTATTAGAGTTTTACTTGGCAGTAAAACTCTCATAGAAAATAAGATTTCTAAAATAATTATGAAATTGTGTGAGAATAAAAAAAATTTTTGTTCAAAATGCTTAAACATACAGGAATTAAAGCAAATTTCCTGAATAAAAGTTTATTTTCCAAGTTTAAATACATGACATTATTGCAAATTTCACAGAATAAGTATTTAACATAAAAAAATACATTACAAGCAAAAGATTTCACAATTATCAAAACGACGTTCAGCATTAGAAATGTACTCCTGAGAAAAGGCTCTTTAACTTGCAAGTAGTGAGACCACTCAAAACAACAGGTATGATGATTTTTCAACAACAATGAGGATGTAATGCATTAAAATTGGTTTCCCTAAACAGTTGTCTTTATGTAATTAGTAAACTGGAATTATTTCTTGTTAGGATTCAATTGTTAACAAAGGTAAAAAAATGCACCTCTGGACTAATAGCTAAAACGTTTATTTTAAAAATTCTTGAACAGCTTAAAACACAAAATACAGGCAATATAATACCATACAAAGCAGCACAGCAATTTGTGAATGAATAAACAATTAACAAACAAAACTATGAATAAATCATAGGTAAACTTTAATATTGATAGATGCTTAATATTGACCATCATTAAGAACTTATGACTACAGATGAAAAAAAGTATGATTCAAAAAGATTCAAAGGTCCTTGATGTCTACCAGGAAAGCAATAATTCTAATTATGCACAGGATTGCTGAAACAACATTTTAAGCAAAGAAAGTTTCTTATCTATGTTGCAAGGCTTTATTTCAACATGTGTATGGCAATCACTCTTTAACAACAAAAGTAATTCATGATTCTTTCTGTATAGTAAAAACATGATTTCTCCAGAGTATGGGAGCAAAGATGAACATTAAAGTTCAATATTTTATAAAATAATTTCTTACATACAACATAAGCATGTGCTTTTTCCTCAGTTTGGGAACAAAGATGAACATTTAAGGTTATTTTTTGAGAGAATTTCTTACATGCACTACTAGCATATGGTTTCATCCCAGTGAGGAAATGAAGATGAACATCTAAGGTGCTTTTGAGAGAGAATGATTTCTTACATACAATAGAACCATATGGTTTCTCCACATTCTGGGAACGAAGGTGAACATTTAACTTGCATTTAGAGAGAATGATTACTTATATACATTACAAGCACATAGTTTCTCCCATTTGTGCAAAAAATGATGAGCATTTAAGAGGCTTTCTTCAGAGAAGAATTTCTTTCATAGACTACAAAAATAGGGTTTCTCCCCAATGTGGGTACAATGTTGAATATCTAAGCTGTATTTCCAAGATAATGATTTCTTAAAGTACATCCATAAGGTTTCTCTGCATTTTCGGAACACAGATGAACATTTAATCTGCATTTTTGAGGGAATGAATTCTTATATATAATTCAAACATATGGTTTTCTCCCTAGCATGGGAAGGAAGATGAACATTTAAGTAACCTTTTTGAGAGAAGGATTTTTCACATACACTACAAAACATATGGTTTCTCCCCAGTATGGGAACGAAGATGAACATTTAATTTGGATTTTTCAGAGAATGATTTATTACATACAGTACAAGTGTATGGTTTCTCTCCAGTGTGGGAACGAAGATGAACAGCTAAGTGGCCTTTTTGAGAGAAGGATTTTTCACATACACTACAAGCATATGGTTTCTCCCCATTGTGGGAACGAAGATGAACAGTTAAGTGGCCTATTGCAGAGAAGGATTTTTCACATACACTACAAACATACGGTTTCTCCCCAGTGTGGGAACGAAGATGAATATCTAAGCTGGATTTACTAGAGAATGGTTTCTTACATATAATACAAGCATATGGTTTCTCTCCAGTGTGGGGAATGAAGATGAATATCTAATCTGTCTTTGAGAGAATGATATCTTACATATACTACAAGCATATGGTTTCTCTCCAGTGTGGGAACGAAGATGAAGACTTAAGTGGCTTTTTTGAAAGAAGGATTTTTCACATATACTACAAGCATATGGTTTCTCTCCACTGTGGGAACGAAGATGAACAGTTAAGTGGCTTTTTTGAAAGAAGGATTTTTCACATACACTACAAGCGTATGGTTTCTCCCCAGTGTGGGAACGAAAATGAACATTTAAGTCGCTTTGTTGAGAGAAGGATTTTTCACATATACTACAAGCATATGGTTTCTCCCCAGTGTGGGAACGAAGATGAACATTTAGGTTGCTCTGATGGGAAAAGGATTTTTCACATACACAACAAGCATATGGTTTGTCCCTAGTGTGGGAACGAAGATGAATATTTAAGTACCTTTTTGCAGAGAATGATAGCTTACTTACAGTACAAGGATAGGGTTTCTCTCCAGTGTGGGAACGGAAGAGGAATATCTAAGCTGTCTTTCCGAGGGAATGATTTCTTACATATACTGCAAGCATATGGTTTCTCCCCAGTGTGGGAACGAAGACGAAAAGCTAAGTGGCCTTTTTGAGAGAAGGAATTTTCACATACACTACAAACATATGGTTTCTCCCCAGTGTGGGAACGAAGATGAATATCTAAGCTGGATTTCTTAGAGAACAATTTCTTACATACATTACAAGAAAATGGGCTTTCCTTACTGTATATGGAACTAAATTGATCCAATGTGCTTTTATCCATATCAACAAAAATAGAAGTCTGACTAATACATATATCTTAATTTAATTTTTAATGGCCTATTTCAGTAGAAATACTGTTTTAAACATCTTCAAAATTGTATATACGTTTATATCTGATTTTTGCGAAATATTAATTTTTATACCTAGTATATATATATATATATATACTTTATTTTTTTAAAATAATTTGCACTTGCTTAAAAATTCTCCCATATAAAGACAACCTGTTCTGATATCTTCAATTTTAAAAAAAGCAATTAGAAGTGTAGAGTTGTATGAACATCTTCTACTTAAGTATAAAGCTCTTTGTCCACAAAAACATCAATATTATATTCTGATGTCAAGTACCATTTATAGAGGAATTCTTTAAAAGAAATGTAACCTGCAAAGTAATAAAACATATACTAGTATCCAAGTTTTGTCTCACTTTAAATTTTTTGTTTTTTAATTTGGTGTAGATGGGGACAAAGGATAAATTGGACAGTAGTAAACTTTAACAGTAAATATTGTCTTAAATCGCAGCATAAAAACATTTTAATTTTACACATTTTATTAATTTAAATTTAAATAAGTTTATTTTCAAATTTATTTTTAAATTTCTAAAATTATAAATATTAATAAATTTTTCAAAAACAATACTTAAACTACTATGAATTATATTTTTATTTGTTTAAACTTCCTTTACTGCTGAATATAGAAGGTAATCTGAATTTGATGTAAAAACTAATAAGTTCATTGAATATTTGATTTTTAATAATTTAACATAATAAAAAATGAAAAAAAAAACCCAAACGCTACAACTGTTCAATGAAACACCATCTTAAAATACCAGGGTTTTTGTTAACATGGTATCCCATTGACCCTAAAAACTCTAAAGGGTAAAAGAATAAAAAGTTTACAATCTTAAAGGGACACGACATTGACTAATTTTGAATACCACAGACCTGAAATATTGATAAAAGGAAAGTAGTTTTCTGTTCTGGCGACACTTTCAGAAAGAAGTTTCTCTTGTAGGAAGATAATGAAACTAATCCTACAAATTAACTACAAAAATATAAGGATGATTTCTTAACAAGTACAAACTTTAAAAGAGGCCTGTAACCAGGGTTGGCAAAAACCAGGGTTTTTTCAGAAAAAACCCAGCCCAGTGGGTTTTTGGGCTGTTTTCGGGTTTTATATGGGTTTTTACTATACTTTAATGGGTTTCAGATGCTTTTTTGGAGATTTGAAAACTATTCAGGTTTTTTGTTATATAAGAGGGCAGGATTAATAAATAATTATATAATTATATGATTAAAATAAATTTAAAAATCTATTTTAAATTATGCAGAAGAAATTTTTGTCTAAATTAAAGGAAATCTCGAAATCTTAAAATAAATTTTTTAACATATTCTAAAATTTGTCTAACATACAAAAACTAGTTTTTAATGGGGATTATTTTATACTAAAAGTTGGCTTTGAAACAGTTGCGTTTGAAGTTTTTTCTTTTCAATAAAATGTCTTAAATTATTGCTAAAAATTTATTAGCAGTATTTTGTTATTAAAGCATTCAGAAGATATTTTTTTAGTTAATTTGTAAGTTATTTTGAAATTAATAAAGAAAAAAGTGCTATACGCAATCTATTTCATATGTTTTTAAAGCAAGGATATATTTTTTACATCCTTTATTGTGAAATTTTATACGATTTTTAAATTCCTCTACATGTGGCAGCTATGATAATAGCAATGAGACATAGCGGTAACATTGTGACTAAAAAACTGGGTAGAATTCAACCTACTTTATCCAGAAAAAAAGAACTTATCTTTTGCATTTTGTACATAACAATCAGTGTAATTTTCTATAAGTTTGTTAGATTACAGATAAACTGATAACACAAAGAAAATGTAGCTTCTGATACATTTTGATAAGGTACGCACTGCAAATTCAGATGAGACGCTCTTACATCAATTTTAAGAACTAAGTATTCCTACTATACCATAGTCTACGGCAGTGTTTTCAACACTTTTCAATTGGTCGTAAAAATTATAAATTTATCTACAATTTAAATAACTTGTACAGAGGTAAACGAAAATTTGAATTCTGTTTTACTGGTAATTTTTTTCCAAAACAATAACATAAAAAGACATGTATTAAACAGTTATAATAATATTTCTTTTCTGAACCTTAATATCAAATACAAAATACTAAAAAGAAATTTATATAATATATGAACATTTTTAATGAAAAAAAATTATAAAATTAAAATTTATTTATATATGTATTAATTAATTTTAAGAAATATTAATGAAACTAATAAAAAAAATGATTGACAGGAAGCATAAGAATGCAAAGAATAAATAATTATGACTTAATGAATAATTTTAATTACTCAAGTTTTTTAACAAATTTATTCGGAAAAGAGTAAATGGTCCAGAATTTTATTACCTGATGAAGAATTAAATTTTGCGCAAAGGAATCCAACAGCTAAAATTTTAACAGCATGCGTTTATCAATATCTCTTAAAGCCAGATATCTGAATCAATGAATCTTCATGTCTCATTTTCATCTTCAAGAAAATCTGGACATCTGAGGAATAATGCTTTCCCAAATTGTCAAAAGATCAGAAAAGGCAAAAATACACTCTTCTTAAAAAAATTTAATATACCTAAGGAAAAAAAACAAAAAATGTTTATTTAATTCTTTTGTTTAAGGTATCTGTAAATACATCTTTCTTTTTCAAATAATAAACTTGACAAAACTTATCTGTAATACAAATCTTGCGGAAGTTTACATTATTCAGAATTTAGATACACGTCTACTTCAATTCTCACTAGCCAAAACTGACAGAGAAATGTGATTAATTTTTTTTATCCCTTTTGTATCGCACTGGTAATTATAGTGTAATAAAAACTGGGCTCTATCCTTGTTGTTCATCAATAACCTTTCTCTCTGCAATAAATTAGAGCAGTGGCATATCTACGGGTAGGGGGAAGGGCTTCAGTATGCATCTGGCACCACAAGTTTGAGGACAGTGCATGTTTTATGTATTAGTCCAAAAAGATCCTTTTAAATTTTCATATTTATCATAGCTTAACAAATTAAAATAAATTATCGAAATAAATAACATTGTTAGCATTGAGAAAAAAGTTATGAGAGTTTATAATACTTGCTATTTCCAATAATTATTACATGTGTAAAATAAATTATATTAATTTATATTTTTAAAAAGTGTTTCAAAGTTTTAGTTCTCTTCCAATAAAGAATAGTTCAGCTTCAGTAATGTCATTTTGTTAAGTTGGTAATCTGCAAACTATGCAAAAACAAAAATGGGCATTAAGACTCTGAGCATTCTTTGGGATTCTTACTTATAAATATACTGAAAAAATGAGGAATTTGCACATGTGGGTGAGTGGAACAACTTATTATTTTTTTGATAATTCCAGACACACTGTAATTCCAAAAATGTTTTCAAAAATGTAAAAAAAAATGGGTTTGTCACTTTTAAATTTAATTTTTAAGTTAAGAGAAAACTTCGTGACTTCCAAAACCTCTCTTACTGGTTGTGACTTCATAG